>OW121764.1:32742096-33342096 GCA_933228765.1 Miltochrista miniata | reverse complement strand
ACTTACGAAAGCAAGTTTTCGATAGCCTGCATTCGTACAGTCACCCCGGAGCCAATGGTTCGGCTAAATTAATCGCCGAACGCTATTTTTGGCCTGGCGTTCGCAAAGACTGCAGGGAGTGGGCACGAGCATGCATTTCATGTCAGCGTGCTAAGGTTAGCCGCCACGTGAAAGCCCCTCTTGGGTCATTCAACTTACCACGGACGCGTCTTAAACAGATCCATATAGATCTTGTTGGACCCCTGCCACTGTCATCTGGCTATCGTTATTGCCTTACCGCCATAGATCGATTTACTCGATGGCCGGAAGCAATACCGATAGAAGACATAACGGCTGAAACAGTTGCCAAAGCATTATTGTCAGGCTGGATAGCTCGATTCGGCTGCCCAACAGACATCACAACCGATCGCGGCCGCCAATTTGAGTCGGCCCTGTTTCAATGTCTGTCGCAAATTGCTGGGTTTGAGCATAAACGCACAACAGCTTACCATCCTGCGTCCAATGGCTTAGTGGAAAGGTTCCACAGACAACTTAAAGCCGCAATCGTGTGCCACGGCAACGACAGATGGACCGAATCACTGCCATGGGTCTTACTAGGTGTGCGAACTTCTTTCAAAGAAGATTTGCAAGCCTCATCCGCTGAACTTTTATACGGCGAACCGTTAAGGCTACCTGGCGAATTTTTTGAACCTACTACGGCCGGTACCACAGATACATCTGAGTTTATCGCTCGTATTAGGAATTTTGCCCGGAAGCTACAGCCGACACCTACATCCCACCATAGTAAGCCAAGAACTTTTATATTTAAAGAACTTGCCACATGTGATCACGTCTTCCTTCGCGAAGACGCATCACGTGGTTCGCTTCAACCCGCTTACACCGGTCCACACAAAGTTATATCACGTGGTGACAAAGTGTTCAAAATATTATTAAATAATAAAACGGTCACGGTATCGATAGACCGCCTTAAGCCGGCCTTCATACTGTCTGATCATACCAATGTACCTCCACCAGAAGTCCGAAAAGACTTTGTTACTCGTTCTGGTCGTCGGGTGAAATTTACAGATTTCTATCGCCCTTGACGGTCTCTGGAGGGGGGTGGTGTAGGGACCTTCCTACCTACACTCAATATACACTACAGATAATTATAAATAAATACTTAACTAAAATATATATTTATTAAACACACACACATGACACACACACACGCAAACATTAATTTATATTTAATTTAAAATAATATACTTATTACCTATAATATTTACACAACATAATATCTAATATTTATTTACGACATTTATTGTCGACCTAACGAGGATGTGTGGCAGCTCGTCGATATCAATTATCGACAGCGTCCCACCACTATTGTGCAAAAATTTCGTGCAAAAGGCTGCGCAGGCGCCGCATACAAATTGCACGATGTACTTACCTCAGTCGAGATACCTAACCCTCGCGGAGCGCACGTCTGTTTGCCTCAGCTACTAAAACACGCGTATAGCATTGCCTACCAGTTTTATGTGCTTTTCCTGCTTAATTACTATTGTGCTACCTTCTAAGACTTTCCTATTCTGTGAACTATCTGTGTGCATGTGCTTTCTTCTAAAATTGTGCCTTCTGTTGTGATACGGACATTACATCTATTCTACAAGTGAGTCGAACGTTTTTATTTCACGATCCTGAATATACCGCTATCACATATACATATAGGTGGTGATATCATCCATCTTCCCATCACGCCTATATAGGCGACCCCTATATTGGCGACCCCTATATACCTATCGGCGGCTTTGTTTTGCCTCAGAGGATCTGGATTCTTGTGCTGTAGCAGTCGCTGAGGGGATCTTGGAGGGTATGGAATGCTACATTCCCAACCGATGGATCCCTGTAGGTGCAAAAAAGCGACCGTGGTTCAATCGGCTCTGCAGAGAAGCTCTAATACAGAAAGAATCTGCCTACAGAGCTTGGACCACGGCTCGTGCAAATTCAGATCCAAACATCTCTGAGGTGAAACGCAAATTAAATGCCGCCTCGAGGTCCAGTAAAAGAGCAATTGTCAAGGCCAAGTTCGATTTCGTCGGCAGAATTGGCGAACGGCTAGCAGGCTACCCTTCAGGAAGTCGTGAATTTTGGTCGCTTGCCAAAGCTGCCGAGGGAAACTTCTGTCGGTCAAGATTACCACCCTTGCTTAAACCCGACGGTAGTTTGGCCCAGAGTGCCAAGGAGAAAGCCGACCTTTTGGGTAATCTCTTTGCCTCTAACTCGACCATGAGCGACGGGGGTGCTTTACTGCCGGGCATTCCGAGTTGTGGCACTTCCATGCCGGAAGTTAAATTTACACAGCGGAATGTCCGGCGGGAGCTTCAATCTCTGGACGTTCATAAGTCGAGTGGGCCAGACGGCATTCCCGCGGTGGTACTTAAGCATTGTGGTCCAGAGTTGTGTCCGGTACTTACACGTCTTTTCACACTTTCCTATTCTATGCAACAAGTCCCGGCGTCGTGGAAGATCGCGTATGTACATCCTGTACCCAAGAAGGGTGACAGAACCGACCCGGCCAATTACAGGCCTATAGCCGTCACCTCCCTTTTATCCAAGGTGATGGAGCGTGTAATTAATACACAGCTCCTGGGGTACCTTGAGGAACACGACCTGCTCAGCGACCGGCAGTACGGTTTCCGTCACGGTCGCTCGACGGGCGATCTTCTTGTGTACCTAACACACCGATGGGCGGCGGCTATCGAGAGTAAGGATGAGGCTCTAGCTGTGAGCCTCGACATCTCTACAGCCTTTGACCGGGTCTGGCACCGTGGTCTTCTTACGAAACTGCCCTCATATGGACTACCCGAGAGATTATGCGGATGGGTGTCCAGCTTCTTGGCCGGTAGAAGCATCAGGGCCGTCGTTGACGGCAGCTGTTCAGGCTGCATGGCCATAAACGCTGGAGTACCGCAAGGCTCAGTGTTGTCCCCTACTCTGTTTCTGCTGCATATCAATGACATGTTGTCTATTGACGGCATTCATTGTTATGCGGACGACAGTACGGGGGACACTTGTTACACGGGCCGCCCCGGTATCTCTCGGGACACAGTGGAGGAAAATCGTGAACAGCTTGTGTCTGAAATCGAGGCTACTCTTACTAGAGTGTCCGATTGGGGTGGACAAAATCTTGTCCAGTTCAACCCTTCCAAGACACAAGCGTGTTTTTTCACCGCTAAGCAAACCCCAATTACTGTAGCGCCGCAATTTCAGGGCACATCTCTTTCCATCTCCAAAAGTATAGGGATCCTTGGCGTTGACATCTCCAGTGACGTTCAGTTCCGTAGTCATTTGGAGGACAAGGCTAAGCTGGCGTCCAAAAAGCTAGGTGTGCTCAACAGGGCGCGGCGGTACTTCACTGCGGCGCAAACACTGCTTCTCTATAAGTCGCAAGTGCGGCCGCATATGGAGTACTGCTGTCACCTCTGGGCGGGAGCACCTGAATATCAGCTTCGTCCATTTGACTCGGTGCAAAGGCGAGCTGTAAGAATTGTCAACGATCCTGTACTTACAGCTGGTGTGGAACCTCTTCGCGACAGGAGAGACTTTGCCTCCTTATGCGTGTTCTACCGCCTGTACAATGGTATGTGCTCTGAGGAATTGTTTGATATGATGCCCACGGCTACGTTCTATCATCGCACCGCTCGCCACAGACAAGGAGTTCATCCTCACACTCTGCGTCCGGTGCGTTCCAGCACGGTTAGATCCGATAGGTGTTTTCTTCCGCGCACGCTTAGGTTGTGGAATGACCTCCCTGCCTCGGTTTTCCCAAACGCCTACAGTATGGGGTTCTTCAAAGGGGGTCTTAGAAGGTTTTTACAGGGTCGGCAGCGCGAGTGTGGCACCTCTGGTGTTGCAAACGTTCATAGGCTGCGGTGACCACCGGTCCTTCTGGTGGGCCGTATGCTTGTCTGCCACCTTAGTGGTATAAAAAAAAAAAAAAAAAAAAAACCTATATATCACAATAATCACTAACACTGCGAACGTGTCACAACATCAATCAAAGTTACAACGAACTACAAGAACTTTTATATTATTATTATGTTACTTGCTGCTACGGAACCCTTCATGGGCGAGTCCAACTCGCACTTGGCCGGTTTTTTATTCTAAGTAAAATCCGGGGTTGCATTTGAATTACGCATCCTCGATAGGGGGCGGGGAGGAGGTGGGGGAGGGGGAAGGGGAGGGGAGGAATCCCCCCGACCACTCCCCAAAGTTAGGAAACCAATAGTTTCCAAGAAATTTAGATTTTTATTTTTTGAGGTTAAGTTCTATAAAATCATGTTCCGCTCCGCTCCGCTCCCGTCTTAGCCTTCTAACCTAACCTATCCAAGTCGGTCTTCTTGAATTAGGAAGGGGACGATCGGGAACCAATTAACCAATATTATTTTTGGGACTTCCCATTCGTCCCCCTCGGGGATACGGGGAGAAGTCCCAAAAATAATATAAAATAATATTAAAATATTTATCAAAAATAATATACAAATAATTAAATTATATATAATTTTTATCCCCCCCCTTGGGAAGTCGAGGGGACGAGCGGGAATACACTCTAACTCCCACATCAAGATGACGGAGACGTTCCATTTCATTTTTTTATTTTGTATTGTTTTTATGTTCTTTTTTCTTTTGTTCATTTTTTATGACACTTAAAACATTTTACAACTAATTATGTGTAAAACAATAAATAACTATATGAAAAATTAATAACTAAGACACATTTAACAAAAAATAACGTTCCGTTACACGTAACTTCAAACACGTATAAAAAAAAAACTACGCGTCTCCTAGACACAAATATGGTGCCATTTGAAAGGGGTGATCAACCCCTTTAAAATGACACCCCTCCCACCCCGCTATCGAGGATGCGTAATTCAAATGCCCACCCAATAATTTTAAGGGTTCCGTAACGGGACGTAAAAAAACGGGACCCTATTCATGAGACTTCGCTGTCCGTTTGTCTGTCCGTCACGAGGCTGTATCTCAGGAACGGTGATAGCTAGAGAGTTGAAATTTTCACAGATTATGTGTTTTTGTTGCCGCTATAGCAACAAATACAGAAAACAAAAAAAAATATTAAGGGGGCTTCCATACAACAAACGTGTTTTTTTGCTATTTTATTTTATACATTAGGTAATAAGGTATACATCTCAATTTAAATACTTTAGTTGGCTTGAACATATCATCAAGATTATTTATTTCCTTTACACCATGCAAATTAAATGAATACTTTAGAACACATTATGCATTTTTTTCTTAATCACTTGTACTTTATTCCTCTATTTTTTTATTATTACATATAACCTGACCGGTTTCGCTTTATAGCATTGTCAAAGGTAATTTAACTGTTCATACACCCAACCATTCCGTACTTGTCGTTTATACAGAACGCACGCGTGTTTATTCTTACTCGGTCAACGATTCTCAAAGTTCTAACATCGTATCAAGATGTTCGACTGTTCTAGCTGTGGATCAAAACATACGGAAGGACTAACGTGTAGTATGTGCAGGTTGCATTTTGATTATCAATGTGCCGGAGTTACAGAGGCCGGATATCGTCGATGGGGAGAAGCACGTAAGACCGCTTGGCGTTGCCCAAACTGTAAAACAAGTCCGCTTCCCTCTCCAGCGGTGGCCGCCCCAGCTCCCGACCGACTTGATAAAATACAGGATCAACTGGCAGCTGTCATGTTGCAATTGAAACCATTGGCTTCATTGGTAGAGGACATTAAATCCATCAAGATGGAAATAACGGGACTCAAGGAATCCGTAGAAATGGCCCATCAAGTTATTGGAGATTTTTCTGGAACAGTAAAAGACTTGGAATCTCGGGTACAGAAGGTGGAAGAAATTACATCCGAAGTGTCTATTCTCAAGGCTGAGATTAACAGACTTCACTCAGAAATAAATGAAAGAGAGCAATGGACCCGAGCCAATAACGTAGAAATAAGAGGGATTCCACAAAGAAACAGTGAAAATTTGTACGAGGTCGCTCAGAAAATCGGTCAAATATGTAACATACCAATCAAAAGAGAAGAAATAAATTACATAGCCCGCATACCAACCCGTGTCCAGGATTCTTCTAAGCCTATACTGATTGCATTCAACAACAGGTATAAAAAAGAAGAATTAATAGCATTATCACGCAAGACCAAGAATCTCACGCTGTCAAGCCTTGGCTTTCATGGAGAGGGTAACGTCTACATGACAGATCACCTCACGCAGCGCAATAAGGCCTTGTTGAGAAAGGCAAAATCTCTGGCGAAGGAAAAAGGGTTCAAATACATCTGGGTGAAGCATTGTAAAATAATGGCCAAAAAGACTGACGTTTCACCAGTCCTTTTTATAAGAAACGACAGCGATCTCTCCAAAATAATATAAGATTCCCTCATGATGCTAATCGATTAGTATACGCAAGTAACGTTGAGCTCGACAGTTTGAGAAACGCATCCCAACTTAAAGTCTTTTGTTCTCCTTATCGCTGCCAGATTGCGATGAATGCCGTTTGTATCTCAGTCAGGATGGACGTAAGTCAATTGCACTGTATTCGAAATTCAATAGTAAATGATCGCGTGTCCAATAGCATAGGGTTCTTATTAGCATGTAGTTATGGTAACGTTCTTTTAACTTTTATAATTCATAGCATAACCTGTCTAGTTTTAAAGTATTATACAAAGAAGGGCAGTATATTTGAATTCTTACTAATATGCGAAATACCTACATGTTATAATTATAAATTGGATTGTAATCTTAATTTCTCTAAGTACTTTGAATTAACATTTGCATATCTGGGCCTAAGCCCTATAAAAGTTTGACACGACTCCCCTAAGGGAGTCGTGTCAAACTTTTATTGTGGTTGCGACATGTACTTGTCTTGTAAATTGCTGTGAAATGTATATGTTGTGCTGTAGTGGTAACAAAATTTGTACTTTCAATGGCTACCAATAGCCTTAGTATTTATTACCAAAATGCTCAAGGGCTGCGCACGAAGACTCATAAATTTAAAAGAAAAATATTGTTAAATTCGTACGACGTGGTTTCTATAACGGAAACCTGGTTGATAACTGGTTTCAGTGATAGTGAACTATTTGATGAGAGATACATAGTTTGGCGCAGGGATCGTAATTATGAATTAACCCGCGAAAAGTATGGTGGAGGGGTGTTGTTGGCAATACGTCGTGACCTCGCCCAGAGTGGTCGTCGTCCGCAGAGGATGTCTGGGTCACGGTCTCGTTAAAGTATAAAAATAATAAAGTAAAAAAAGTACATTTCTGTACCATTTACCTATGTGACGAAAATTTAGGTAATTCTTTTAACACACAGTTATCCAATTTTACGGATAAGTTATCAACTATTTTTAATTCGTGTCCTGATGACCATTTTGTAATTTTAGGAGACTTTAACCTATCTAATATCGTTTGGACACGGGATATGAATAATTGTCCGCGATATTCTGGAATTACAGGAGTGGCACAAACAAATTTCTTTGACACACTATCATCATGTAACTTGACACAATTTAATTTTTGTTACAACATTTCAAATAAAAGAATTCTAGACCTAGCTTTAAGTAATGTTGACTTGCAGATATCTGCGTGTGACGATCCTTTGGTCCCGGAGAATGTGCATCACAGACCATTAGACATCATTCTTAACATGATGAGCCCTGAGACTCTGGATGTAAATCCTCGCATAAAATACTTTTACGAATCGGGTGATTACGATACCATCAAATTAACGTTAAGCAGTGTTAGTTGGCGTGAATGTTTGACGAACAGACCGCTGGAGGAAGCCACAAGATTTTTTTATGATCATTTACGTAATGTTATTGAAAAATACATACCACATAAATTAATATCAACAACAACCTCTTTCCCACCTTGGTACAACGCTTCTTTGAAAAAGATTTTGAAAGAGAAATACAAGTTTCACAAAAAGTATCGTATTTATGGCAACAGGTCTGATTATAACACGTTTTGTATGTTACGACAAAGAGTAAAACACTTAGAAACCGAATGTTACAGTAATTATATAAGTAAATGTGAGAAGTCTATAATGAGTAACCCTAAAATGTTTTGGTCGTTCATAAAATCTGCCAAAAGGGGTTCCAACAGTGTCCCATCCTCCCTTTCACATAATGGACAAACTGCAGAATCAGGGGTGGATGTGTGTAATCTTTTTGCGACTTACTTCCAGTCCACTTTTCTCCCCCCTTCCCCCACTCTGAGTGATCTATCATCAGACCAATATAAATATAACCATAATTATAGTGTAAATGATATCGAAATCTCCCATAACACTATAAATACTCTCCTAAGATCACTGGATCTTACGAAGGGAGCTGGTCCTGACGGCATCCTACCTCTGTTCATTATAAAATGTGCGGATGTATTATCAACACCGTTAACAATTTTATTTGAACGATCACTAAAGGAGGGTAATGTTCCAAATATTTGGAAATCGGCCTATATTATTCACAAGGGTGGTAAGAAGAGTGACGTGGGGAACTATAGACCGATTTCCAAATTATGTATTTTTGCCAAGACCCTTGAGAGAATTGTATACACACAAGTCTACAGGAACCTTTCAGGTTCCTTCATATCGGAGCAGCATGGTTTTCTACAGAATCGATCTACAACATCAAATTTGTTAGCATTCACGGACTTTGTCACTGAGCATATGGATGAGGGGGGGCAAGTGGATTGCATTTTCACAGATTATCAAAAATGTTTCGACCGTATTGACCACAGCGTGCTTTTACGAAAGCTTTCTAATGCAGGAATACATGGAAACTTATACAGGTGGTTTACTTCTTATATAGAAAATCGTTCTCTAGCGGTGGTACTAAACGGTTACTCGTCTTCCTGGAGTTACGTGCCTTCGGGAGTCCCTCAGGGATCGCTTTTAGGTCCTCTGCTGTTCAACATATTTATCAATGACGTGACGTCTTGTTTCTTGCATAGTAAATGCTTTTTATACGCAGATGATATGAAGATATATAAACATATTAAAGACCTTATGGATTGTTATCTTATGCAAGAGGACTTGATAAGATTTGAAAGCTATTGCAAGCGCAATAAACTAGATATCAATGTAGCAAAATGTTACAATATAACCTTTACTCGTAAACTACAGCCCATACATTTTGCATACCAAATCAACGGCCAGAATCTCTTGAGGGTTGATGAAGTGCGTGACTTGGGTGTCACCCATGATTCTAAACTTACCTATGAGTCACATATTGATAATATAGCCACAAGGGCAAATAAAGCGTTAGGATTTATTATTAGGTCAAGTTCTCATTTTCATAGTATTAAAATAGTTAAAATTCTCTATTGCTCTTACGTGCGCAGCATACTTGAGTATTGTTCTCAAATTTGGAATCCGCAGTATGATATCTACATTAATAGGTTAGAATTGATACAAAGAAGGTTCATGCGGTTTTTGCAGTACAAGTGCAAGACTTTTGATGACAATTACATGTCCAGATGTAGGAGACAACACATGTTACCTCTGTATGTAAGAAGGAACATAGCTGATATAACTACTTTTGTCAAAATAGCACAGTCAGAAATTGATTCCTCGGAACTTCTTTCCAATATAGGTCTTGTGGTGCCCACGAGAACTCGCCGGCATCCCAACCAGAACTTTCTCCATGTCCCACATTGTGGCACTAATTATAGGCGTAATGCTTTTTTCAGCAGATCGCCTAAACTAATCAATAGTTTAAATTTACCTGATTTTGATTTATTCACAATGGCTCCACGAAAATTAAGGTGTGCACTGTCTGAGACGGTTGTTGTACATTCGTCACAAAGTAAATTCGTCACGAAAAAAAGAATGTGTAAATTCGTCATAATTCTCATTTATTCAATAAATTTCCATTTTGTTTATTGTAAATTCGTCACATAGCTTTTATCCGCACCGATAGCAAACATTTAGCTAATTTAACCAACTTTATCAGTTGGTCTCGACACGATTTCTGACTACCCCGCATAGGGATTTTACTATAATACTCATAATCTCTAAGTAACATTAAATATAACTCAGAGCAATCCGACTTTTATAAACCACCCAGAAGTAGGAGCACCTCCGACGAGCTATAGCTAAAAATCTAAAAATCAAAACATTGGGTTGCTATTGCTACTTAAATAAAACGATGTGACAAATTTACACATATTTTTTATACATGTGACGAATTTACTTTCCATGTATGGATTCTTCAAAATATGACGAATTTACTTTGTGACGAATGTACAATAACCCGTCTGAGAATTGGTTTGGTGTATCATAAGTAGGTACTGTCGAGCTCAACCCTATTTAGCCCGAATCAGGGAAACTCTAAAACGTAGGCTTTTAAATTGTAAGTATGGTGTTTAATATTGGCAGACTTAGATTGTATACTTTTACGTAATATCTGAACGATAAGCATGAGTATAGTATAAACATAAGTTCTTATACCTAGTTTCAAAATGCGAAAACTAATTAATGGTTTCTCAAATGTGATTATGTAAACTACATAGATGATAAGAAACTGTGTGTTTTCCAATAAAATAAAAATAAAAATAAAATAAAATACACTTACGTTTCTTTTTTTTACGTTTTTACTTTACGTTAAATTACCTTTGACAATGCTATAAAGCGAAACCGGTCAAGTTATATGTAATAATAATAAAAATAGTGGAATAAAGTACGAATTAAGTGATTTAGCAAAAAGTGCATAATGTGTTACAAGAAATTCCACCAAGTGCCAACAATCAAGAGTATAAATGAATACTTTAGAAGGTACGGCAAAACCAAATACGGCGCAATAATAGTAGTTTTCAATACACGTGTGGGATTTCTGTTATTACAACGAGTTACGACAGGTGTTGACCCGAGCCGAAGGCGAGGGTAGACAGTCGGAACGAGTTTAAATAACAGTCCCACACGTTGTATTGAACAACTATTTTTAATACAGTTGCGAAAAAATTAAACAATTTTATAAAATAATAAAAACACAATAAACCTGAATATCCAAAATGGCGCCAACAGTAAAAGAATATATACCTTTCTAAGCAGAGACTATGGCAGTGCACTTCATACAGCCAACTTTTTTTATATTTATAAATTTAATTTGGCCGATACTTATATTAATTTATGCTTAAATTTTAATTAAATTTACTTTTAATCTGATATTGAAACAAGTTAGTATCTTTTTTTAGAAATATTTGCATGAATCACAGACATTATTTTGACAATTGGGATAGAAAACGCACGAGTGCGGGAATGGTAAAGAAAAAGCACGAGTGTGTAATAGCCCACATCCCGAACGCTATACGTCCCTGTAATACGCCACTTTTTGAGCAACTGTATTAAAATAGTAGTTTTCGATACAAGTGTGGGATTTCTGTTATTTCAACGTGTTACAACAGGTGTTGACCCGAGCCGAAGGCGAGGGTAGACAGTCGGAACGAGTTTAAATAACAGTCCCACACGTTGTATTGAACAACTATTTTTAATACAGTTGCGAAAAAATTAAGCAATTTGATAAAATAATAAAAATACAATAAACCTGAATATCCAAAATGGCGACAACCGTAAAAGAAATATACCTTTCTAAGCAGAGACTATGGCAGTGCACTTCATACAGCCAACTTTTTTTATATTTATTAATTTAATTTGGCCGATACTTATATTAATTTATGCTTAAATTTTAATTAAAATTACTTTTAATCTGATATTAAAACAAGTTAGTATCTTTTTTTAGAAATATTTGCATGAATCACAGACATTATTTTGATAATTGGGAATAAAAACGCACGAGTGCGGGAATGGTAAAGAAAAAGCACGAGTGTGTAATAGCCCACATCCCGAACGCTATACGTGTCCCTGTAATACGCCACTTTTTGAGCAACTGTATTAAAAAATGTATTTCGTGTCACCATGATTGAACGTCATACATTATACGGGTCACATACTAAATGATTTTTCTGCTTTCATCGTAAATATTTTTTCTTTAAAAAGTGAACAACGCTTTCAGCAGATTACTTTAGGTAGGTGTAATATTTCAAAGATCGCAATTTTATAGGAAATAGTAAACAAAGAGCTCATATTTTAGATAAACAATTTACGCACAAACACACAATTTTATTACATGTGCCTATGTGGTAGACGTATTGCGTTTATAATGTCATTGTCATCATTTGAATGTCATCAATGTTCTGAAAAGGAAATTAAACATATATCTATGTGTGTGTGTCACACACACTTTTAGAAAAACATACTGTACCTATCATACCTAGATATATGAGGATAACAGGATAGTTAACAACCACCACAGAGCAATACTTGATTTTATAATATGTTGTGTATTAGGTACTAAGGGCAACCAATAGACGCACAGAATATCGAGCAGTGTATTTACATAAACATAAATAATTAAAATTAAAACGAATGAACATTTAAGGGGGGCTCCCCCGTCCGTTGCTCCCTCCGAGGGGTCGGCGACTCGGCGTAACCTGGTATACACGCCAACGATACCCTTGTTACGGCGCGGGGAGCAACGCACCGTGTCGCAGCACTACGGCAGGGGTTGCTTAAGTCGTGGGTCGCATTCGGCGGCTGGGTCTCGAGGTCGCCCTTCACAAATCCGAGGCTCTGTGCTTCCACGGACCTCGAAGGGGGCACCTGCGGGATCCAGCCTACAGGTAGGTATAATGTAAGCAAGAGTTTTGTTTTGGAACAGTGCACGATAAACGGACATAACGGTCAACACTAGAAATAAAAATATTCTTGCTATTTTTCATAGCAGATTGCACAAAACCAGAAATTCTTTCATGGGTAACTGTATACGCTTTTTACAACAGGCTACCAGACGAAATTAAAAGTATGTCCCTTAATAAGTTTAAAAGATTTGTAAAAGGTAAATTGTATACTGCAGGGGCTACTATACAATCAATGATTATTTGTTGGATAAGGAAGCCTGGAAATGACCTGCTCTGCTGGATTCTCAGAAAAATGGTTAAAATGCATAGTTTTTAGATTCTTTAAAATTGAGTTTCTTGCCAGTTCTTCTCAGGTGGGTCGCGTTGTGAACTGGTGGTAGAGTTTTGTTTTATATTCTGGACGTTTTACAAGCGCATCTGTATAATGCCTAAGTGAAATAAATAAAATTTTGATTTGATTTGATTGGATATGCGTGTTCTACCGCCTGTACAATGGTATGTGCTCTGAGGAATTGTTTGATATGATGCCCACGGCTACGTTCTATCACCGCACCGCTCGCCACAGACAGGGAGTTCATCCTCACACTCTGCGTCCGGAGCGTTCCAGCACGGTTAGATCCGATAGGGGTTTTCTTCCGCGCACGCTTAGGTTGTGGAATGATCTCCCTGCCTCGGTTTTTCTAAAGGGTCTTAGAAGGTTTTTACAGGGTCGGCAGCACGAGTGTGGCGCCTCTGGTGTTGCAAACGTTCATAGGCTGCGGTGACCACCGGTCCTTCTGGTGGGCCGTATGCTTGTCTGCCACCTTAGTGGTATAAAAAAAAAGTTGAGATGTCTCTAATTTCTGAACTACAAAACCCTCTATATTGAAACTCGTGTGAAACAATCCTTAAAGTACTCCCTTTCGAACACTAAAAAAATATTTGAAATCGAACTACGCGTTGAGATATTGCAACTGAAAAGCTATTTCGTCTTTCATCCCCTCTCCTGCAGAAACAGCGCAAAATATCGGGATCAAAAGTATCCAAGAACCTTCCTCGGTCTTTGAGCTCGAAATGCACCAAGTTTTATTCAAATCGATTCTATAGTTTCGGCGTGATACTTTTTCGGGATACAGACAGACAGACATACAGACAGACAGAACTTAAAGATTAAGGGTATTGTAAAATAATTCAGTAAATTGTTTTACAATAGACTGAATCTTTAAGTTATTTTCTGATAGGTAAAGCAAACAGGGCAGTTTCACACTCTCCTAGGAGTCTGATGAAGAAATACCACGCCTTTCATTGACCTTATGTGACGTAAACGAAGTTGCGAGGGTCAACTAGTCTATACTTATAATAAAACTGTTGAGGGTCGAAAGTAGGGCATTCTCTAATCGATACTGAAGCCGAAAATGTAATTTAAATTTTTCATGACTGTCTGTCTGTCTGTATCCCGAAAAAGTATCACGCCGAAACTACTGAATCGATTTGAATAAAACTTGGTACATAAAGGGAGTACTTTAAGGATTGTTTTACACAAGTTTCATTGTGGAGGATTTTGCAGTTCAGGAATAAGAGACATCTCAACTTTCGCAAAACCTAGTATTCAAGGGTTCCCTTGGATGTGAGGGTAAATCTAAACTGGCTTGTTGGCTTAATCATAAAAGAGGGCAGTTTTACACGCTGCTTGATGAGTCTTATGAAGAATGGCCTCTCCTTTTATAGATCTCACTAGCTAACCCTCGCAACTTCGTTTACGCCACATAAGGTGTATGAAGGGACAGGTATTTTTTGAACAGACTCATGGGAGCGTATGAAACTTCGGCGCGGACTGAATTATTTTACAATAGCCTTAATCATTAAGCTCTTTTATGATTAAGCCAACACGCCAGTTTAGATTTACCCTTACATTCAAAGGAATCCTTGAATTCTAGGTTTTGCGAAAGTTGAGATGTCTCTAATTCCTGAACTACAAAACCCTCAACATTGAAACTTGTGTGAAACAATCCTTAAATTACTCCCTTTATAATATTACAATAATAAATAATTCAACAAACCCCTTTGGCGCGGACTGGTTTGTTTTAGAATGGACTTAATCTTTAAGCTTAGGGCATTTTCATACGCTCCTATGAGTCTGATGAAAAAATACCTGTTCTTTCATACACCTTATGTGGCGTAAACGAAGTTGCGAGGGTTAGCCAGTCTAAGTATTATTTCTGGTACAACAGCCCTACGACATTGGTTTATTATTTATGGTATATACCGTTCATTAAGCATTACACGACGGTAATAAGGTAGGTAATTTTGGGACATAGTGGGTATCGGAACTGTCCCCATCGACAGAGTCTCGAGTAAAAACAGTCTATGATCACAGTTTATTTTTTATTACAACAAATTTCCATTTTCTCTTTACAACCTTTACAAACAAAATTACAAAATCATAATCTTTCGCGTAAACTCACAGAACGTACAAAACACACGCGCGTCAACATTTATTTACATAGAATACAATATTTACAGGTACAATAATAAATAGGAGCGCAGCGGCGGCGCGGTCTAACACTAGTATCACACGTGACGTCACACCAGCACCGTGAGGCGCTCGGGCGGCGGGTGGCGCGCGGGCGGCGGCTCGGGCGGCGGCAGCGCGCGCTTCGTGAGCTCCTTGTCGCGCGGCGGCGTGGCGTTGGCGTTGCGCGCGTCCGCGTTCTGCGCCTTGTACAGCGTGTGCGCGCGCGGCAGCTCCACGCCCACCTCCTCGCGCAGCGGGTTGGCGTAGCGCCGCAGGTTCTCCTCGTTCTGCAGGTTGTTGGACTTCTCCTCGTCGCAGCGCCGCGAGCGCTCCGCCGCCGCGCGCCGCCGCCGCACGACCAGCGCCGCCGCGCCCGCGCCGCACAGCGCCAGCACGGCCAGCGCGCCCAGCCCCGCCCCCAGCGCGCCGGCGCCGCCGCTCGCGGGCCCGGCGGCGGGCGCGGGCTGCGGCGCGGGCGGCACGCGCAGGCGCAGCGCGGCGCCCAGCAGCGCGTGGTGCGCCAGGCGGCGCCGCGCCACCAGCTCGCTGAGCGCGCGCACGGCCGCGCCCAGGGCCTCGGCGCGCTCCGCGCCGTCGGTGCCGACCTCGTCCCCGATCCACTGTAAGTTGCAGGTACGCATTAGTCCCTCGTCCACGTCGTGCGCTGGCAGGTGGAAGCGAGCTCGTCGGGCGTGCTCACCAGGGCGAGGTCGAGCGCGTCGTCGTCGTCGGGCGCCAGGTCGCAGAGCAGTGCGAGCGGCGGCGCGGGAGGCGCGCGCGCTGCGAGCGCGGCGGCGAGCGCCCGGCGCAGCGCGGCGCAGGCCCGCTCCACGTGCGCGCCGCGGGCCAGGCGCTCGCGTGCGAGCTGCAGCGAGGCGCGCGCGCAGCCCGGCGGCGGGCGGGAGGCGCGCGCGCCGGGCCAGCACGCGGGCGGCGCGGGCAGCGCGGGCGGCTCCACGCGGCGCCCCGCCACGCGCCGGCACTCGCCTATCGGCGCGCACGGCGCCTGCAGGCATAGCGCCGGCGCCGCCGGGACGCACACCTGTTACGACAAAAGTATTTTGACGTGAATACCAAAGACTTCTATATAAACTGAGGTAGACATGCCCTACGCACCGATTTTTGAAACCCATAAACTGAGCTAATTAGCAGCGTTGCTCGCACTGTTGTGAGTCAAAACTTCGAAAGTAGGTGCTCGACTTGCAATCGGAGTCCATACGCCTTCTCTTTTACTCTTTTTCTATTCGTATATTGCTATTGTGCGTGGTGACAATTACTTACGTAAAAAATATTTATAAGTGAGTGTAGTCTTATTAATGTGTGTATTTGAGGATTGCTTTTGAAATCTCGTTTGTTAGAGTACGGCACGTCTACCTCAGTTTATATAGAAGTCTTTGGTGAATACGTTTTTAAAATTACTTCCATAGGGACGCAATCCAAAAAAACGAATGATAACAAAATCGGGGGATACAGTTTAGTGTTGTAGCTACATATCTATCATCTCCATCCAAATTTCAGTGACACTACTGGAATTCACTGGATTGCTAAAGAATCAAAGAATTTACATAGATACGGCGCAAAAAAATTCATGCAACTGTTACATGAATTGGTCTAACCCGCCGCTCAGTGCCGATCGTGTCGCTTTGACGACACCACGTAAAACGCGCGTTAAGTAGTGTACGAAAATCTAGCTAAAATGTCGTTTTGTGCAATTAAAATTTGTAGAAATTATAGTAGGAGATTAAAAACTTCTAAACATGTCAGCTATCATCGGTAAGAACCCAAAATAAAGCTTATTTAATTTTTCTTTTCTTCATTATTAATCTTGCAATATTCATCAGTGTTGCCACTTTATTGTTTTATTCTCCCAACTTAACAATTGGGACAGGAGTAAGTATACCTAACTAGTTTGTCTAGGAAATGATTACTTATATTGATTTCTTAATACACTACGTACTAATATATTATTTATTATAATGAATTGGATCTAATAAATCAATTTCGAAAGTTCATGTCTTATTAATTTAACATAGTTTTTGAATGAAGAATTATGTAATTAAATAATACCTAGTAGGTACTTATTATTTCATAGTTACAGTTATTTCTGGGTTATGTTACTCTTGATACTTGTGGAATCGGTTTATTATAATCCTTTTTTTTATTAAAAAGAAGTTACCTATACACATTATTTAGATTTTTGTGACGTAAACACCTTATGTGACGTAAACGAAGTTGCGGGGGTCAGCTAGTACTTTCATATATCCATTTAGTGAAAAGCTGAACTGCAGAGCTTCGTTTTGCATCAGTATTTTTCCCGTCACTTGTTCGGCTCTCAAAAGTAATAAATGTTCCCCGTTTTTAAAACTTTTCGTCGTCATTAAAGGGAATATCGAACCGTAAAAGAATTTTCAAAATCAAACCAGTACTTAAGTTGTACCTCAGAATCTAGCATTCAAACAAATAAACCGTAATATACAAACAAACACGAAATATTCCGTTTTATACACATTTATTATAGTTTTGAAAAATTGCTTAAAATAAATGAAGGATATGAAGCCACACAACTCAGGAGTTTTTCAGTGCATTATATGCGATTTGTTCAATACATTATATTAGAATTCATTAGATTCTAGGTATCCACCAAGTTAAGAAACAAAAAAAAAACAATAGAAAGTGTGTAACGGGCAGGTTATAGGTATACAAGTTATTAATTTACCTACATCACTATGCCGTCAAGACGCGTGAACAATTTTATTACTTACACAAAAAAAAATTACAAGCAGACATTTCAATTTTATTTATTTGTATTAATACTCATACCCAATAAACAAATATGTATACAATATTGATATAGTAAATATTATACATCCTTCATTATATATTAAATTAATTACATAAACTATAATAAGACTTAGTTTAATGCAATTTTAGGGAGAAGCTGGTATCATTATTTACGCACACAGAAAAGCCAACGCACAGTGTAAAGACACTGGCCGCTCGACGGCGCACGCATACAATTGCGAAATCGTAAGCCGTTTTGTTCATGTCGATTGTAGAGCGACCCTCCATCTTGACTTAATATATCTATGATTATTTATTACGCTAAGTAAGGACTGTATCACATCGCGCACGAAGAAGGGGGCAGCTCCGCCATTTTGAAGGTCATTTTGCTGCGTCTCGAGATTTCCATTTAGTATAACTTTGAAACTACGACGTTCATTCAAGATTCAATCGTCAGCTCCCGTCAAAATCTATCGATTATTTAACATTAGTGTAAAATTGTAACTGTGAATATAATAAGGTGTTTAAAAAAAAAAAAAAACAAAAAAATATATAATGTCGGCCTATACGCGTCGAAAAGCCAAATCGAAATACAGAGATCGTATACGGTTGGAAAGGGCATCTCAACAGCAATCGAATGGTACCAATAAAACACCATATGATCGAGTCAAGCAGTGCCGGCAACGTAAAGTAATGAATGCGGCGAGCGGATCAACGACGGTGCCAGTACATCTGCAGCTGGTACGGCTGGAATGGTTCGTTACGAGACGTATTCACGTTAAAACCAACGGCCGTGTGCCCCGACACAGCCCCGAAAAATGTAAAATATCCAAAACTTTTGGAAATCATACACCCCGTGTAGCGATCGAGGCATTCGGCGGCGGCGTGAAGCGTGGAACGTACCTCGTCGGTGCGGCACGGCTGAGCGCGCGGCCCGTGGCAGTCGGGCAGGCCGCACCACAGGCGCGTGCAGGCGGGCGCGCCGCCCTCGCACCAGCAAGCGTTGCAGCCCCACCACCACGTGCCGTTGGCGGCGCCGCACGCCGACGGCGCGCCGTCCCAGCCCGCCTCCGCCGCGCCCGCGCCCGCCGCCTCGTCCTCCGCGCCCAGCCCCGCCAGCGTCTCCAGGCAGCGGCGCGCCGAGCGCTGCGGCGGCGGCGGGCACACGCAGCGCGCGGCGCGCTCGGGCTCGCGCGCGTCGGGCACGCACGCGGCGCCGGCCGGGCACGCCGGCTCGCACGCGACGGGCGCGGGCGCGCGCTCGGCGCACGTGTCGCCCGCCCAGCCCGGCGCGCACTCGCAGGCCCACCACGCGCCGCTACCCACGCAGCGGCCACCGTTGCGGCACGGCGCCGACGCACACGCCTCCAGCGCCAGCTCGCAGCGCGCGCCCGAGCGGCCCGGCGCGCACGCGCACGCCCAGCCCAGGGGCGGCGGGCCCGCCACGCACGAGCCGCCCGCGCCGCACGCGCAGGCCTCGGGCGCGGGCGGCGGCGGCGCCTCGCACGCCGCGCCGCCCCAGCCACCCGCGCACGCGCAGCGCCACGTGGCTCCGTCGCGCACGCACGTCCCCCCATTGGCGCAGGTGCCCGGCGGACACGCGTCGTTTTCTTCGACGAGCACCGAGCACGTTTTACCTGGGGACGACCAACAGAATTAAAGTCAATATTATGCTTAACTTCAAATTTATTAAAATCTAGAAATATATGATGATAAAGTAGGAAAAGTGTATGCACAGGCCATGGTGACGCGCGTGGCGTGCGCCTCTCTCAATTCGTTTTTCATAATTTGGAGGGTGTTTGGCCTACGGGTTGATATAGAGTTGTTTCGATTAAAATGCTGTCAGTTCAGTAAACTACGCACATTTGAATTTTTTGGTGTGAAACATCTGCAGCCGAGCGAGCGACGATAGTGAAACCGATTGTTAGTGTAGTGATGAGTGGCGCGGCAATAATAGTCACCGGTGACGACGAGTACGAGGAGTATGTTATATGATAAATGGAAAGCTTATATTATCACTATAATATAAAATATCCATATATCATTTGAAACGCTCGTAGTCCGCTGACTCAGTGTTCAGTAAACGATCACTGCCAGCAGTAAGCAACATTTACTATGGCCGGTTATAGATGTGTGACCACCACGTCACCACTTTATGACATTTATTTACGAGCGTTTCCGTAAAATGACATTCGTTAAACCAAGTTGAAGGCCTTATGGGCGGCTTGTCTGCCACCTAAGTAGTTTAAAAAAAATCAGCTGCAATGCAAGCCGATTATTCACCTGAGAGCCAGTTGCGAGTTATCACTCTTAGTTTCGGAATGACAAATATTTATGTAAGCAAAGGTCAGATGCAGTTTCTTAGTGCCACAAAGAAACTGCACCTGACCTGCTACGCGGGCGGCATCTTAGCTAGAGGGCGTCTCACCGGTCCAGGGGTGTCGGCAGTCGCAGAGGAAGTCGTGCGCGGAGGATGGCGCGGCGCGGCACGTGCCGTTGTTGCGGCAGGGCCGGTCGGCGCAGGGCGCGCGCTCGCAGCGGCCCGGCTCGCAGGCGGCGGGCGCGGGCGCGGGCGCGGCGCTCACGGTGCAGTTCTTGCCGGTCCAGCCGGGCGCGCAGTGGCAGTAGTAGTCGCTCTGCGCCGTGTAGCACGCGGCGCCGTTGCCGCACGGCGCGCCCGCGCAGTGGTCGCGGTCGTCCTGCGTCACGCACACGCACCCAGCTTATCAATCATCATCGATCAATCAAACATCAATCAATATACATTTAACAAAATCGTTACTGTCTGTTTGTCTGTACGTTTGTGCACGCTAATCTCAGCAATCCCTCAACCGATTGCAATGCGGTTTTCTTCATCACGTTGCGGTTTGCTCCACTTAACGTTTTGTGTTTGTTTCATGTCAATCGGTTCATAAATAAAAAAGTTATATCAATCTAAAGAATCACATATAAAATGCAGCGTACGAAGTCGCAAGCTAGTACTTCATACGTCGTTTTTCTACGACCATTTGGTAATTTGCTTAATACATAACCCAAGTCATATCTCCATCTTTTTAGACTTATCATTCTCTTAGTTTAGATGTTAGAGGGGGGGGGGGGGGGCACACATTTTTCCACTTTGGAAGTGTCTCTTGCGCAAACTATTCACTTTAGAAAAAAATTATATCTCAATAGCATTTTTGAAGACCCATCTATGTATGGTTTAGATGAAAAAAAAAAAAATTTAGTTTCTGTTCTGAGTATGGGGACCCCCAAAATTTACTGCTTTTTTTCTAGTTTTATATAAGAATCTTAATGCGGTTCACAGAATACATCTAGTTACCAAGTTTCAACAGCATAGGCCTTATGTTTTCTTATTGTATAGTATATTATATAGGTGTTATGTAATGTTGCCTGACAATAAAGATTTATTATTATTATATCCTCTTTGAATTTTTCGCGCAGAGAGACCCTTGGACCTAATCTATTAGGATTAAACCAATGTACTACTTTCAGGATTGCATTGTTGACATCGTCGTAGTTATCTAAATGTCTTTTAATTTTGAAAATTAAGGAAGTGTCATCTGCAAACAAAACAATCCCGTTGGTGTCCCCTACGTAATAGGGTAGGTCATTTATATAAATTAAAAATAAAAATGGTCCGAGTATCGAACCCTGCGGAACGCCCATAGTAACCACCGATCCCTCTGAACGTGTGCCACCAACATCGACCCTCTGAGTTCTATTGCTCAAATATGAAGTCAGAAGATCGAGAGCCTTGTTCCTTATCCCATAGTGATTCAGTTTCCTGATCAATGTTTTATGTTGAACACAATCAAAAGCCTTAGACAAATCGCAGAACACACCAAGCGCATCATGTTTATCTTCCCAGGCCTCATAAATACTCTTCATCAAATCTACACCAGCATCGGTAGTCGACCGTCCTTTAGTGAAGCCAAATTGTTTATCATGAAATAATTTGTGATTGTTAAAATAGGTCAACATCTGCTCAAGTATTAATTTTTCAAATATCTTGCTCAAAGTCGGCAATACCGAGACAGGTCTGAAATTACCTGGATCAAAAGCACTGCCAGCCTTGAACAAGGGTATAACTTTACTATGTTTCATTAAATCAGGAAATACACCACCTGAAACGCAATCGTTAAACACAGCTGCCAAATGGGTGGCAATGACATCAATGACACTAGACACAGATTTTACTGATATCCCCCATAGTTTTTTTTAACATTAATAGCCTTAAAAGCTTTCAAAATGCCATTACAGTTAACAGCCGTGAATTCGAACGCGTCTTGACAGATAACTACACATTCTGATAATAATTGCTCAGCGGAAGTGGAAGACGACCGAAGAGTATTCGTTATACCAATAGGTATATTACTGAAAAAAATTTCGAACTCAGTCACTACTTCCAGATCCCCTGAAACGTGGCGACCGTTTATCTTTAAATGAAAGCTTCGTTCACTTGTTTTAGACCTACCGCATTCAGAATTTATAATGTTCCAAGTAGTTTTAATTACATTTTTCGAAGCTGTAATTTAATTTCTAACTAGCTGAGCCCGCAACTTCGTTTACGTCACATGAGGTGTATGAAAGGAGAGGTATTTCTTCATCAGAGTCAGCAAGCAGCGTCTGAAACTGCCCTGTTTGCTTAATCATAAAAGAGCTTAATGATTAAGTCTATTTTAAAACAATTCAGTCCACGCTTTCGGCGCGGACTGAATTGTTTAAAAATAGTCTTAATCATTAAGCTCTTTTATGTACGGTTTTGTACGGTTGTGCACGCTAACGCTAGTGCATAACCGTACAGACAAACAGATATACAGACATACAGACAAACAGACAAAAATTCTAAAAATCATTGTTTTGGGTTCTATTGCGTTCATATTATAGGGGGGCTCCCTATAATATTTTTTCTTATTTATCTTCCATGTACAGACAGCGACCTGTTACGATTTTATTATATGTAGGTATTGATTATTATAGTTTCGGAGAAAAGTGGCTGTGACACACGGACGGACAGACAGACAGACAGACATGACGAATCTATAAGGGATTCGTTTTTGCCATTTGACTACGAAACCCCAAAACCGGGCATCGTACCACTTTGCGTGTGCTAAGTTAGATTTTGCGACGCTTGTACGCTGAAGCTATTTATTTTGAGGAAATAAATTGTAGGAAATTTTCTCTAGTTTAATTTTGTAGTACATATTGTATCTTAGAATGTATTTAAAAGAAATTATCGTCAAAAAAACTGACCTAAACGTCATTTTTCCAATATGGTTCCGCCAGCGACAAAAAGTACGAGGTGGAATAATTGAAATTCTAAAATAGCACATCAAAATCTATGATCAATTTCAAAACTTCCTGAAAAATTTCCAGCTAAAAATAGGTACCAAATGGCTGAAATAGCTGAATCACGGTGTGATTGCAAATTCTATTTTGTGCGTGCCCTGACAGGCATTTGGCCGAGTTTTGTCTTTTCTTCCCAGTAGTTTAAGGAAGAAGTTCTGTGATAGAACTAGTGGGAATTCTTCTCCCAATGGTCCGTGGCGGAACTATGTAGATTCCTTTGGTGCTCCGCTACTTTCTGCTTTATATTAATAGCATATAGATTGACTAGCGGACGTCACGCGGTTTCACCCGCGTAGTTCCCGTTCCCGTGGGAATACGGGAATAAAATATAGCCTATGTTCACCGCAATGAGTCTAGCTTCCCAACAGTGAAAGAATTTTTCAAATCGTTCCAGTTGTTCCGGAGTCTATTTGATGCAAACAAATCTTTCCTTTTTATAATATTAGTATAGGTATGTACACTGCTTTAAACACCGCGAAAACTTCACTCATTACGCAAAACAAATGATAATCATCAATTCAATATATTATATTATATTATATTATATACATATAATAAAATCGTAACAGGTCGCTGTCTGTACATGGAAGATAAAAAAGAAAAAAATATTATAGGGGGGCTTTATGAACGCAATAGAACCCAAAACAATGATTTTTAGAATTTTTGTCTGTTTATCTGTATGTCTGTTTGTCTGTACGTTTGTGCACGCTAATCTCAGTAGCCTCTTAACCGATTTCAATGCGGTCTTTTTTATTGTGTTGAGATTTGCTCCACTTAACATTTAGCGTTTATAAATAAAAAAAGTTATAACACTTTTAAGAATCGGATAATTGGAAAATTTAACTGTAGGGGTTTCTTTGAATGTTGGTGTAAATCTAAACTGGCGTGTTGGCTTAATCATAAAAGAGCTTAATGATTAAGACTATTTTAGAACAATTCAGTCAAACTACAACAAGTGGACTGAATTGTTTTAAAATAGACTTAATCTTTAAGCTCTTTAATGATTAAGCAAACAGGGCAGTTTCACACGCTGCTTGATGAGTCTGATGAAGAAATACCTCTCCTTTATACACCTTATGTGACGTAAACGAAGTTGCGGGGTCAGCTAGTTATTAATATGTACAATAATGTTAAAGATACCTTATATCTACACGCGGGAGCGAAGCGAAAAAAGCGAACCATTTTCATAGAGTTATTATTACTACGTATAGAGAAAGCATCCCGAACAATAAAATTAAAAACAAAAATTTAATAAATCATGCGTGTTAAATCGAAAAGCTTATATCCTTGCGGGTGAAAAGTACTTCCAAGACTTCTATTTTATCTTTTTGAGTGGTTTTTACAGTATTGGACACCACACGAAGGCATTTTACGCAAATCTTTTCACTGATGAAGGTGTCACGTTCTGCCGGGTGCTCGCAAGAGACGAATTGACTTATGGTCCGTGGACCATAACGCTTGGTGCAAAATTTTACTTCGTGATGCGTTCTCTATACCTAGTAATAATAACTCAATGACCATTTTGAGATTTTTTAAACCTTTCAATCTTGAGCATAAATTATACGAGTACGTATTATGCCACGTGAAATAATTGCATTTTGTAAATAATTGTATGTTTGAATGGAATTCATGCATTTCCAATCCAACTAATTAGAAAAAAGAAAACCAGTCAAGTGCGAGTCGGACTCACGTACAGAGGGTTCCGTATCAAAACCAAAAAAAAATCACATTACTCGAAGCCCCCATAAATCCCCATTCCCCCCTTTTTTTCTGATTTGAGAATGAGTTGTCCTCGCGGCAACAGAAATACATCATCTGTGAAAATACGAGTATCAGCTTTCTAGCTACCACGGTTCCTGAGATACAGCTTCATGATGGACCGTAAGATAGACAGATAGACAGACAGACAGATAGAAAGACAGATGGAGAGCGAAGTGATGTCATGAATGGGGTCCCGTTTTCAACCCCTTGGGTACGGAACCCTAATAAGGCAAGCACTTAAGTCAGTGGTATGCTAGTCCACAACGAATGTAAGCAGAAATCGCTTGTAATGCTCATAAAAAATGAAAGCTAATCATGCAACACATCGGTATACATATTGAGACTCACCGCGCAGTAGCGTCCGTGGCAGGGGGTCAGCTAAAAGTAAGCAGAAGTCGAGTTAGTCGGTGTTAGAGGATGTGCGCGTCCACCTGAGCGTTAGTTCCAGATTAGTAAGTGTAGTATGGGCGGAGGTAGGCCGGGGCCGGGGACGGGCGCTCACCTCGCAGTTGGTGCCGGAGAACCCCACGGGGCAGATGCAGCGGTAGGCGTTGAGCAGGTCCACGCACTCGCCGCCGTGGCGGCACGGCCGCGGCGCGCACTCGTCCACGTCGAGCGCGCACGTGCGGCCCGCGAACCCGGGCGCGCACGCGCAGTGGAAGTCGTCCACCAGGTCGATGCACGTGGCGCCGTTGAGGCACTGGCCGGCGCAGTCGTCCACGTTGGCCTCGCAGTCGCGCCCCGACCAGCCCGCCAGGCAGGCGCAGCTGTAGCCGCCCGCCGAGTTGTTGCAAGCCGCCGCGTTCACGCACGGCCCCAGCGCGCTCTCCGCGCCTCTCTCGCCTCTCTCGCCCTGCAGCTCGCACTCGTTCACGTCTGCCGACAGGCCGGTGGTGCGGTCAGACAGGTGGAGCTCTACCTACCCTCGGCGGTGTGTAGCTAGCTAGCGGCGCACGTACCGTCGGCGCAGACGGGCCCGGTCCAGCCGGGCGCGCACTCGCACGAGAACGCGTCGAGCGAGTCGCGGCACGAGGCGCCGTTGCGGCACGGCGCGCTGGCGCAGTCGTCCACGTCCACGTCGCACAGCGCGCCGCCCCAGCCGCGCGCGCACGCGCACTCGTAGCCGCGCGGCGCAGCGCTGAGCGCGCACTCGCCGTGCACGCAGGGCTGCGGCGCGCACGGGTTGTCCACGCGCTCGCAGTCCACGCCGGAGAAGCCCTCGGCGCAGCGGCACAGGTACTGGTCGGGCGCGGTGTTCTCGCAAGTGCCGCCGTGTTGGCACGGTTCGTGTGTGCCGCAGTAGTTGAGATCTGCGTGTAATCATACGAGTGTATACGTATAAAACGGAAACACTGTAGAAAGTGGCGATTGGGGGTGACGTGGCAGTACCTTGGTCGCAGAGGATGCCGCCCCAGTTGGTGTCGCAGGTGCAGTCCCAGGAGGAGCCGTTGCAGTAGCCGTGCTTGCAGCCGGGGTAGGGCTGGCACTGCGAGCACAGCTCCCCGCGCCAGCCAGGCCTGCAACTGATCACGTCACGCAACATTCAGTCACATCCTCCTCCTTTCATTCGAGAGCGTGTGCCCAGTGCTCAGCTCACAGCTGCTGCCGTAGTGTCGTACCTCGTGGTTTATTTCTATATCATTTAAATTGTAATAATTTAACTGATATAAAAAAACCGGACAAGTGCGAGTCGGACTCGCCCACCGAGGTTTCCGGATGTACGGAAATCTCGATGGGCGTCAGCCCCTCTGTCTATGCAAACTATAGGTACGTAACGGTATAAGGAATGGTCGCGTTAATACCCGTTTTATGTTTTTTTTCTTAATATCATACAACGCGAAAGTTTAAAAGTTACGAGTAGTATAATACATATTAGAAGTAGTAGCAGCCGCTTTGGCAGACTCCAACCGTCAACATAAATGACCAATGCCCCCTTTGTTGCTCTCGTATTGCCGAATCAACATGAAAAATAATACAGCAGAAATGATCTTCTATTTATACCCTAAGCGAGCGACCTTCTCTTTACTACCCAGCAATCGAGTTCTGGAGTGGAGACCGCGACTTGACAAACGTAGCGTAGGACGTCCACCCGCCGCGCCAGATGGACCGACGAACTGGAAAAGGTCGCAGGCTGGGATTGGATGCTGAAGGCGCAGGACCGTGCGTTGTGGCGTAAATTAGGAGAGGCCTACGACCAGGAGTGAACTGCCATAGGCTGATCTGATTAATTTGATTATACCCTAAAGGTGCCAGACGGGCATACGGCCCTTCTGACGAAAGGTGGTCACCGTAGCCAATGTAAGTTTACCACCACCAGGAGTTCTACACTGGCGTTGTCCGCGCTACAATAACGCGTTCGGAAAACTAAGGCAGGGATTAACTATATTTTACAATTCGTGAGCGGAAGAAACCGTACGTTACACGTTACTTATGCGCATAAGTAACGTATTAGGCAAAATTTAGCAACAAGTGATTTCAAAAAAACTCACTCGCAGTCGCCTGGACGGTCGCAACGCCCGTGCGTAGGGTGGCACCCTTCTTTGCACACAGCTGTAAAGAGGAACAAGAAATTAGGACCGTGAAGTATGAACAAAGCGATAAACAAAGCGGTAACGGTGCGGAACGTACGCTTCTCGCAGTTGTCGCCCTGCCAGCCGGGCAGGCAGCGCTTGGCGCCCTCGGCCGTGCAGGCGTAGTGGCCGAACTTGTCGTCGCGCGGGCGGCAGAACGTGGTGCACGTGGCGTTGTGGTAGTTGCGCTGGCACAGCACGCGCACGCGGTACGCCACGCCGCCGTGCTGCAGCGCGTGCCACTCGGCGCCCGGCTCCACGATGCCCGACCACCACGCCTCCTCGATCAGCCCGCCCTCCGGCTCCGGGTACTCGTAGTCGTCGAAGGCCTGCAGTATCAACGTGAACGATCGCTGCAACAGACGAGAGGGGCGGTGAGTCAGTATGCAGGTCGTCGCTCAGATCTACGTCTGAAGTGAGAGCTGACTCACCGTCCAGCGGAAGGAGAAGGGCAGAGCCAGCGTGTAGAGGGGCTCGGCCAGCGTGAAAGAGTCGGTGCCCAGGACGGGCGAGGCGGCCCGGCCGAACGAGCAGGCGCCCGGCGCCGCCGCCGACTGGTACTCCTTGAGGCAGAGCGTGAAGCGCGTGCGGCAGGGCGCGGCGCACACGCGCGCGTCGGAGGCGCTGCCGCCGAGCGCCGCAGCAGGGGCGTGGGGAGGGGCCGGCGCGCCGCCGCAGCACGCGCCCGACGCCAGCTCGGCGCGCACGTTGGAGAATTCTAGTATTTGCAGCTCGAACACGCCCGCCCCCGCCGCACACTGCACAACCAACATAGGTACCGTTCACTATAAATAGTATTTCTTTACTTTATCTCAATTAACATTTGTTTTACATAAAGTCCTGAGATACACCGGCGAAAAATTCAGCAGGCTGTTCTTTTTAGTACTCTATTATACAAATGTAAAATCTAAGACGATCTTTCATTTCACGGACTGAGTCAGAGAGTTTGATCTTCGATAGCACAACTGCAGCCCGCTGAGGAAGGCCACGACACACCTACCATGACCAAATTAATCGTGTGTTAGTTGAAGGTGGTGTCAAGACCCGAAGGAAGCGACGTGCATGCATGAAAAGAAAAATGAAAGTTGAAGAAGCAAGTGAGGTGACCTGCCGTGTGGCGCTCGGTTCTTTCTGCCTGCCCGGCAAGGGATTTGGCGTGAAGGTAGATAGATAAATAGATAGGGGTAGAAATTCTAAAAACCTGAAACACGTGACCCAAGGCTCCCCTGGCGAACACCCCTGGGGGTGTCAAGGGAACTTTAATTCGGACCCATGGCACCCCCAGTCTTCAAATCTCTATACAACAGTGTACCAGTGGTATCACAAATTTTATTTTAGTAGTTCCCATGAAACCACCAAACAAAAAGTGATGGATCAGTGATATATTTATTAAAGTTTGGAATAAAATAGTCTACCTAATCTTGTTTCCTCATACAAACTTAGGATTCGTATTACACTCCTTTAGGGGATGAATTTTGAAAAATCCTTTCTTATTGAACCCAGACTTTATAAGAAACTTACTTGCCAAATTTAGACTTTCTAATAAGTAGTATAGTTTGGACCTATGGATAAAATTATTCACCTCGTAGCGTAGTGTGTATAACCTTACATAACACGGCGAGTAGTTAGAAATTTGCTCGTAACATTTTTTTTGTACTCGTAGTAACTTTAACTTAACTTTAAGTAAAAAGGAATTTACTTCTAGATAAATGTCCTTAATGATAAAACTATATGTTTGGATACGGGTTAATATCGTGAATCAAACACTGTAACGTGCAATTCCGTTACATGGGCACTATGTGAATAAATAAATACATAATTTCGAATTTCGTAGTTTTGTTTATTTTTGTCGTGCATAGACACGCTAAATTTGGACTCATTTTCATTCACTGCTCTAGGCTGTATAGTGCAAGACCTAAACAGTGCGTCTCAGGCCAAATTTTAAAAAGTTTAGTTGTCAAGAAGTCAGCTGTCAAGCGAAAAGGATTCATTCGCCGAGCTATCGTAATGGAGTGATGTCTCCTAATTTTTAATTTGTTTTTATTTCGGCCATCCACGCGCCAAATTTACTGGATGTTGTAAGGGGATGTTCAGCCCTACATCCTGATCACTTTATTGTATAAATTTTGGTAAGTTTTGGTAGTTTTTCGATTGACTTATGGACACATAGCGTCGTGTTCCAAACCTTCATGGATTTTGTGTTTTTTGCAGGTCTTGGAGATTATTTTGGAATATTAATTTATCTGCTTATCCGCCCAGGAGTTTCTATTGTATAATGCGGTACGTAATTTTGTTATTTTGATTGAGGTTCATCATGATTGTAACATGTGCTCCCATACTGATGCGTGTTTTGATGTTCCTTTCAGCTTATTTAGCGCCGTACCCTTGGGGGACAGTGTGTGTCCAGGAATGTGAATCCCATTGTTGGTTTCTTCTCACCGTTGTGGTCGTGGGACCCACGTGCGGAAGGAAAATCGCGTGAGGTAATCTACCGGAACGCAGCAGGTACCTCTGTACACATAATATACCTATTATAAAGTAGCTTACCATTCTAATTACCTGACGACTAGCAGGATGTCGTGATAGTTGTCTCTGTGAAATTTCAATGGGTAGAAACCCTTATAGAATCCTTGTTAAATTTATTGCGGCTAGAACCTAAGCCTAATTCTAAGCCCTTGTTAGTTAGTAGGACTGTACTAGGATCCTTCGCTAGGAATAAAGTTTGGAACTTTCATACAGAGTTTCCATCCTGAATTCCAGCCCCAGGCTTGTGATTAGAAGTTCCGGGGCACTGCTGCTGACTATCTGGCCTATTAGGGTTGATGGACCTATAACCATCTGGCGCCCGAGATAAGTACTGTATTCATCATAGTAAACCACATTTATATATTTTCTACATTACAATTGTCGCTTTTATTTTTTTATATTACAATTGTCGCCAGCGACCAGGGACTTGAGTTGGATCTGAGTACATTCTAACAGCTAATCATGACATCCTGCAACCCCTTAGTTTGTTTGTTAATAGTTTGTTTGATAGGTACAGTAATTTATTAGTTATAGTAGTGACAAACTACAAATTATTGTATTCTTTGTTATATATAATCTCAACAATATTTTATAGCTGTCAAGTCTTGCAGTGTTATATCTCAGTCTAGATTGTTATTATATATGTGTATTAAGAAATTCTATGTAAATTAGGGACATATTTGTATCCCATATGTATTGTTAGAAGTTATTTCTTGTGACATAACCTATTTCAACTTTTACATACAAGGTTAATGTTATTCTGTGACCTTGAGATGTTTTGATGTTTAATGAGAGATTTCATTACATTCTTGTTATTGGAACTTAATAGGACAGTTTGTTTGTATGTTTTTAAAAACGCTTAATGATAACAATAGTTATTTTATAGTTATAATTGTGAAAAACATGTAACATTGAGAGACAACTTAAAGACATTTTTCTAGTATTGATAAAATAACTTTTGAATTTGCATTATTCGGTTTGCACTTGCTATAGTACATACAATATTAAAGTTTCATAGCTTTTGGAAACTTTTACATGAAAATATTTTGCTTTTTTGACATTCATCATTTGAGCGTCAAGCTTGGTTGCACTTCAACGTTCCCGCTATTGACTTGTCAATACTTTTGAATTTTTTGCTTTTGAATGTTTATTGGTGTGATGATATCTTGCTATTGATCATCTTCATCTGAGCGTGTGGTCCGGTTGCATTTGTGCATTTGACTATCCTTATACTTGAGGGTTCGATACTTTTTGAAACTTTTAGCTTTTGTGTGCATATAACTTACCTTTTAGCTTTACATCTTCATCTTGGCGTTAATCCCAGTTGCTTTTGCAACATATTTCTTCTGGTTTTGAATTTGTTTGGTAATTGTTAGCCATGGACAAGAGTGTACAGTTTCCACCTTTGCTGGATGATAAGGAGGAGCGAGTTGCTGATGATACTTTGACTACTATTGATGAGACAGGAGGTGATACTTCTGGATCTTTTCTTAAAAATATGAATGCTACTCATAGCTCTGCTGCGGGTTTGCCTTCTTTGGGTTCTTTGAACATAACGCTAAATGAAAATATTAAAAAACATTTACCTTCGGTTACTAAATTACCTGATTTGAAGCGTAGTAGGATTAATTATGATGGTAAGTCATGTGTTAGAGAATTTATAATTCAGATAGAGGAATATTTTCTATTTAAAAATTTTAATGAACATTTGTTAGTTGCTTCTTTTATTGATCTTTTGTCGGGTATAGCGATCAAGTGGTTCCGTAGTGTTCGCACCCAGATATCTTCTTGGCAGGATTTGAAGGCGGCTTTGTTGAAACGCTTTGATAAAAATGAATATGACTTTCTTTTGGAAAATGAGCTTCGCACTAGGAAACAAAAACATTTTGAGTCTCTTCCAGATTTTATTACTGAGATTATGGACATGAACAATAAGTTGTCAGTTCCTATTTCAGATCATACTTTAATAACAGTTATTAAGCTTAACATGTTAAGTATATATAAACCATTTCTTTTCGGTAAACAGATATCTTCTGTTAGCGAATTTCTTTACCTTAGTCGGGATCTTGAGGATTGTGTTGAACGTAGGTCTACGTCTCATAGAGATGTTAAACCAGTTAAGAGTTTTATTAAGGTGAATGCTGTTAGTCATGATAATAATAAAGCTTTAGTTTGTTTAAAATGTAAGACTCCGGGTCATACTTTCAAAAATTGCATGAAAATCCCTGGAATTATTTGCTTTAAGTGTCACAAATTGGGTGTCACGTCCAAGACTTGCGGTGCTTGCAACTCAGAAAAGAATAATAGTTCAAAAAACTGATTAGGTCTCATCGAGCACAGGTTTGTGAGAAAACTGTTGGTGACTCGATGTTAAAGAAATTTAGTTTTGCTCCTGATGCTGCAACTATTAAAAGTGAACGCAGTCATTGGTTAAATTACTTAAGAGTTTATTTTCAAAATATAAATTCAGCTCCTGTTTTGTTTGTTAAGAATAGGGATACTAGACCTTATTTAGAATTTCTCATACATGACCAAACTTTTTCTGGATTATTAGACAGTGGTTCAACTGTTAGTATTTTGGGTTCTGATAGTCACTTAGATTTTTTGCACTTGGGTTTTCAAATGAAACCAATTGTTGGTTCAGCTAGTACAGCTGATGGAACGCCACATAGGGTCGTTGGATCTATGGTGTTGCCAATTACTTGTGATGATGTAACTAAATATTTTGAATTTTTGATAATACCTTCATTTAAATCTTCTATAATTTTGGGTTTTGACTTCTGGTTAACTTTTAACGTAGCTGGGGACTTGTGGAAAAATATAGTTTATAGACACCAAGAGAAGGTGTGGTGCACTAGTGTAGCTTCTGTTTCTGAACTTTCTCCTTCAGAGAAGTCTGAACTTGATAGGGTTATAACTCTTTTTGAAAATATTTCTTATGAAAAGAAAGGCTTAGGTCTTACTACTTTAGTTCAACATAAAATTAATGTTATTGGTGAACCTTTTAAGCAACGATATTGGCCCCTTAGTCCAGCTAAACAAAAGGAACTTTATGATGAAGTAGATGTTTTATTGAAAGAAAATATAATAGAACCTTCTAAATCTCCTTGGTGTTCTCCGGTATTGGCCGTTGATAAAAGAGACGGTGGTACTAGATTGTGTTTGGATTCTAGACGTTTAAATTCGATTACTATTAAAGATTCTTATCCTTTGCCTTACCCTTCTAGAATTTTGGATAATCTTAGAGATGCTAAGTATATAACTACTATAGATCTTTCCAAAGCTTTTTTACAGATACCCTTAGAAAAATCTTCTAAAGAGAAGACAGCTTTTGTAGTGCCGGGTAGAGGTTTATTTCATTTTATTCGTATGCCATACGGTTTAACTAACGCGCCCGCAGAGCTACAACGCCTAGTTGATAGATTATTTGGCCCCGAATTTGATAATGTTGCATTTTGTTACTTAGACGATTTAATTTTGGTAAATTCTGACTTTGACAGTCATATAAAATACTTGCATCAAATCTATGTCATCCTTAAGGATGCTGGTTTGACAGTTAATTTAAAGAAATGTAACTTTTGTAAGGATAGATTACGTTATCTTGGTTATATAGTTGATAGAGATGGTCTTCATACGGATCCAGCTAAATTGGAGTCCATTAAAAACTTTCCTCGCCCTGAAACAGTTAAACAACTTAGAAGTTTCCTTGGTTTATGTTCATATTACCGTAGATTTATTGTTAAATTCGCTGATACTGCTTCACCCTTAACTAAATTGACTGGTGGAAGTAAGAATTCTAAAAAACCTCTTGTTTGGAATGACGAGGCCGATTTAGCTTTTGATAGGTTGAAACAAGTATTAATTTCTGCTCCTGTTTTGCATTGTCCTAATTTTGAAAAACCATTTTTTCTCCATTGTGATGCTAGTTCTGTTGGAATTGGTAGTGTGTTAAGTCAGGAAGATGAAAATGCTCATCAACATCCTGTAGCTTATTATTCTAGATCTCTTAGTAAATGTGAAAGAAATTATAGTACTACGGAAAGAGAATTGTTATCCATTTTAGATTCAATTGAACACTTCAGACCTTATATTGAAGGTATGAAATTTACAGTTATCACTGATCATGCTAGCTTGACTTGGTTGCTTAAGCTCAGTAATCCTACTGGACGATTGGCACGATGGGCCGCTAGAATTTCTCAATTTACCTTTGATGTTAAATATAAAAAGGGTGCTCTTCATTTAGTACCTGATTGTTTGTCTCGAATTGAAGTTAGTTGTGTTAATGCTACTTCTAGTAATGGTATCATATCTCCCGATGAAGATATTGAAGATCCTTGGTATAAGCGTATTTTTATTGGTTGTCAAAAGTTTCCTACTAAATATAAAAATTACAAAGTAGAGAATCTTACCTTGTATAGATTTTGTAAAGATAAATTTGATCCTTATAATCGTTTGAATTGGAAAATAGTTATTCCTAAAGAACATATTGTTGATACAATTAGATCTAACCATGATGATCTTAATTCTGCTCATTTGGGCATTCATAAAACTATAAAGAAATTAAAACAACATTATTTTTGGAAAGGAATGTTTAATGATGTAATGAAATACATTAACACTTGTGATGTCTGTAAGGCATATAAATCTTCAACTAATCCACCTCATGGAATTATGGTCAATCCTAAAAAGGTTGATAAACCTATGCTCATGCTTTCTATTGATATAGTGGGTCCTCTTCCCAAGGCTCATTCTGGTCATCGATATATACTTTCTGTTGTAGATGTTTTCACTAAATATTGTTGGTTATTTCCTATGATAAACGCTACTACTAATGTAATTTGTAAACTTCTGGAGAAGGAGATTTTCCTTAAATTTGGAACTCCTAAAATATTTGTATGTGATAATGGTACTCAGTTTACTGCTAGGCAGTTTATTTCCTTTTTAAATGGTTTTAATATAAATAAAGTTTTTTATAACTCTTTGTACACTCCTCAGAATAATCCGGTAGAGAGATATAATAAAACTGTAGAAACTTGCATAGCATGTTTTGTTAGAGATGATCATAGAACTTGGTCAAAGTTTTTACCTCATGTTCAACTGGCTTTGAACAGTAGTGTGAATCTTGCGACAGATTTCACACCCAATTTCTTAATGTTCGGTAGAGAACTTATTTTTGATGCATTCCTGCATCGTATTAGTGCTTCAATTGATAATTTAGATCAAGTTGAAGTAGGTGATAGAAGTTTCTTTGCAACTTCACTTCATACACTTAGTGAAATATTTGTAAGGGTACAAAATAGTTTGTTAAAATCTTATAAACGAAATGCAAAATATTACAATATAGGCCGGCGAATCATTTCTTTTGATGTGGACGATATCGTGTGGAGAAGAAGTTTTGTGCAGTCCAATGCTCCTGCATATTTTTCTGCTAAGCTTGCACCTAAGTTTGTTAAATGTAAAGTCGTTTCTAAAGTTTCACCTAGTGTTTACCTTTTGGAGGACCTGAATAAAGGTACCACAGGTCGCTACCACGTTAAGGATATAATTAAGTATTAAATTCTTTTGTTTTGATATTAGACTTCTGTCTTTGTTTTGGTATGGTGGAGGGAAATTTTGCCTTTGTTAGTGTGAAGCATGAAAGGAAATGGCAATTTGAAAGAGATGTATGATAGACTCCCTGTCAACCATTATTCTAATCAAGATATGAATCTTTCTAAAAAGGAACTTAGGTTATACCTAATTGATTGAACTTTGATCAATTTGCCTTTTGGATTTATCAAAATTTGTCCTTTTGACTAATTGAAACAAAACTTCTCCACATGAATAACTTTCACCCACATCGAAAGATCTTATCTTATTGTTTGTTTGTTGAAACCTTAATTGGTTATTGGAACATTATCATTCTCTACTGATACTATGGAATGATAATATTCTAACTTTGTAGATAATTATCCTTTTTTGGGATATTATTCTTGTCTTGATTTGGTATACTTTTATTGTGTTCTTATGTTAGCCTAATGTTATCTTAGGTATGACTTTTATAGTTGCGATAGTAGGTTAGTGGAAGTAGCTGAGCTTCAGCGCTTCTGATCCCGAGACTAGGTCGTAGGGCTAACCTTCGCAAATTATTGTGTTAGGAGTTAGGACTACTTGTTCGGTAGAGTATTAGTTCCTTGTATTGATTTCTGTCTCCCAGAAGTACAGAATCTCATTTTTGGTTGTACACTTGTGTTCCCTAAATGGCGGCACAACTGTCATAACGATTGTAGATATGTATTTGCGTTCCCGTATGGCGGCACAAATATCGTATCATTATATTAATATGCTTTGTGTTCGGAAAGTCGGTAGGGTGGTGCCGGTCACAATAGTCATATTGTAGGGTTTGTGTTCGGAAGTTCGGTGGAGTAGGGCCGATCACATTCTTCTATTTCTTTTTGACATCAAGTTTTGTTGGAATGTTTTTAAATGTCACAGTACTATAGAGTTACTGTTTGACAGTTGGTGGTTACAACATATACTGTACTGTACTGTGTGTACTCTACTTTAATATTGTAAGTATTCTGGAATGTAAGGAAAGAAGTCGGTGGCGACGGAGCTCAACCGCATCTTCAGTATATATAAAGGTAAGTTGGTAGATAAGAGTCAGTGGCCAGGTGGCTTAACTGATCTCAAAGGTTCGATAGATTATTGGTTGGATATCTTATAGTTGATATAATTTAATATTCTAGTTGCTTTAATAAGCGGTTTCTTTTTGTTTTTTTGTAGGGAGATAGATAGGTGTTTTTGTGAAAAGAGTCTGTGGCCAGTAAGGCTTAACTGGATCTCTAAATTTGATATGACTGGTTGTCATTGATATAGTTGAACTTGATAATTAAGTTAGTTTTTGTTTAGCATTTTCTTAATTCTTTCAGACCGTTGGTTCGGGTCTGAAGGTTAATAAATATTTTTTGTATGAAGAGTCCGTAGCTAAATAGCTTATGTGATCTCTGGTGATGGGAATTAGGTTAGTTTGTGTTTATATTTGATATTCACAATTTGTGTTAGCAGAGTGTTGGTTGTGTTATAGAGTCGGTGGCCAAGAGGCTTAACCGCACTTTAGTATATATATTGGAGCTGGTGGAGTTAGTCATAACTCGTGGTTTGTGAATTGGAATGTCTACTTTAAATTCATGTTAGAGTTCGCTCTACATTTTGTTTTTTCTAAATCTTATTGGAAAGATTTACTTCTTTTAAGATTTTATTTCTATTTCATTTTTGGATTAATTTCTGTCTTAGAATTATATTTTTTCTTTAGACATGATTGTTCTAAAAAGAAAGTTCCTTTCTTTTGTTCTGGTTAGGGTGTGATGTAACGTGCAATTCCGTTACATGGGCACTATGTGAATAAATAAATACATAATTTCGAATTTCGTAGTTTTGTTTATTTTTGTCGTGCATAGACACGCTAAATTTGGACTCATTTTCATTCACTGCTCTAGGCTGTATAGTGCAAGACCTAAACAGTGCGTCTCAGGCCAAATTTTAAAAAGTTTAGTTGTCAAGAAGTCAGCTGTCAAGCGAAAAGGATTCATTCGCCGAGCTATCGTAATGGAGTGATGTCTCCTAATTTTTAATTTGTTTTTATTTCGGCCATCCACGCGCCAAATTTACTGGATGTTGTAAGGGGATGTTCAGCCCTACATCCTGATCACTTTATTGTATAAATTTTGGTAAGTTTTGGTAGTTTTTCGATTGACTTATGGACACATAGCGTCGTGTTCCAAACCTTCATGGATTTTGTGTTTTTTGCAGGTCTTGGAGATTATTTTGGAATATTAATTTATCTGCTTATCCGCCCAGGAGTTTCTATTGTATAATGCGGTACGTAATTTTGTTATTTTGATTGAGGTTCATCATGATTGTAACATGTGCTCCCATACTGATGCGTGTTTTGATGTTCCTTTCAGCTTATTTAGCGCCGTACCCTTGGGGGACAGTGTGTGTCCAGGAATGTGAATCCCATTGTTGGTTTCTTCTCACCGTTGTGGTCGTGGGACCCACGTGCGGAAGGAAAATCGCGTGAGGTAATCTACCGGAACGCAGCAGGTACCTCTGTACACATAATATACCTATTATAAAGTAGCTTACCATTCTAATTACCTGACGACTAGCAGGATGTCGTGATAGTTGTCTCTGTGAAATTTCAATGGGTAGAAACCCTTATAGAATCCTTGTTAAATTTATTGCGGCTAGAACCTAAGCCTAATTCTAAGCCCTTGTTAGTTAGTAGGACTGTACTAGGATCCTTCGCTAGGAATAAAGTTTGGAACTTTCATACAGAGTTTCCATCCTGAATTCCAGCCCCAGGCTTGTGATTAGAAGTTCCGGGGCACTGCTGCTGACTATCTGGCCTATTAGGGTTGATGGACCTATAACCATCTGGCGCCCGAGATAAGTACTGTATTCATCATAGTAAACCACATTTATATATTTTCTACATTACAATTGTCGCTTTTATTTTTTTATATTACAACACATGATCTAATAAAAGTCAAAAAAATAAGGAAGTTAACGAAAAGGTTGCATTTAGAAAATGACAATTTTATAAATAAGCATCTATTTGTTTAAAATATATGTTAGAAAGGTAGTCAAGAAAAACTACAAAGATCATTTGTCTAATAAATAATTTTGTTTTTAGCTGGCGACTGTACAAAATCCGTCGTTTAAAGAATATGTCGTTCAAAGAATCTGCCATTTACAGAATCTGCCGTTTCCACAATCTGCCATTTAACGAAAAAAGGATTTAAACTACCTACTTTTGTTCTTGTTGTTCCAATAATTAAATTTGAGAACACAAAACCTGTTGTAGTGTAAACACTATAACAGTTGCATATATCACCTCGCGGACTTTTTTGTAGACAGTAAAAAGCCTATAAACCTGTAATACATCATTTTGTTCTATCATCAATAGTTTTCGCCGCGCACACCTGAAAAGATTTTCATTTCTCTATATTTTTACAATATTGTGATTTTGCACAACCTGCGCCTGTCCATTTAAACACGGCAATACGGCTCACCACCTATTACGTGGGACAAATTATACAAAGGTGAAATGTGGGCATATAATATGCCTCTGCCTACCCCTTCGGGGATAAAGGCGTGACCATATGTATGTATGTATGTATGTGATTTTCTTACGGATTCCCTTTTTTAGGGTTTCGTAGCCAAATGGCAAAAACGTAACCCTTATAGATTCGTCATGTCTGTCTGTCTGTCTGTCTTCATCAAACCCATACGTGTGGGGTATCAATAGATAGCTATTGAAGTTTCTGACATCATTTTTTTCTAAAGTGAATAGTTTGCGCAAGAGACACTTCCAAAGTTGAAAAATGTGTGTCCCACCCCCTCTAACTTCTAAACTAAGAAAATGATAAATCTAGAAAGAACATATGATGTACATTGCCATAAAAACTACCAACGAAAATTGGTTTGAACGAGATAGAGCTTGTAGTTTTTTTTAATACGTCACAAACCGCAATTTTCGTTTGGAAAAATCACTACCACTGCGAACGTGTGAAAACATCAATCAAAGTTACAACGAACTATAAGAACTTTTATATTATGTTACTTGCTGCTACGAAACCCTTCATGGGCGAGTCCAACTCGCCCATGAAGGAAGGAAATCTTTTTAATATTAGTATAGACTAGCTGATGCGCGCGGCTTCACCCGCGTGAAATTCTACGAAAAGTGAAGTCTTCCTACGAAATAATTTTTCCTGCAGGCTCAGTAATAGCACAGATTATATAATATGGTAATAGGGTTCTATTCTTATGCTTGGTTACGAAACCTTAAAAATGGAACGTCAGAATATATGATATTAAGTTGGTTACTATTTCTAAGCGCTCGTGGCCCCGCGGACTCAGTGTTCTGTAAACGATCACTGTAGTAAGCAACATTTACTTTGGCCAGTTGTGGATGGGTGACCATTACGTGACCACTTTGTGACATTTATTTACGAGCGTTTCCGTGGTTTGGACGGCACGCAAGGCTGTTGGACCCAAAGACTTCTATATAAACTGAGGTAGACGCGCCGTACTCTAACAAGCGAGATTTCAAAAGCAATCCTCAAATACACACATTGCTAAGACTACACTCACTTATAAATACTATTTACGTAATTGTCACCACACACAATAGTAATATACGGATAGAACAATAGTAAAAGAGAAGGCGTATGGACTCCAATTGCAAGTGGAGTACCTACTCTCTAAGTTTTGACTCACAACAGTGCGAACAACGCTGCTAATTAGCGCAGTTTATAGGTTTCAAAAATCGGTGCGTAGGGCATGTCTACCTCAGTTTATATAGAAGTCTTTGGTTGGACCCGGTTGCCAGTAAAATGGCAGTCGTTAAGTCAAGTTAAAGGCCTTGAAAAATTCTAACAGCGGGCAGTCGCAATCTGCGCCTGTCCACATCAACACGGCAATACGGCTCACGTGGGACAAAAACCTAAAAGGTGAAAAGTGGGCATGTAACATGCCTCTGCCTACCCCTTCGGGGATAAAAGGCGTGATCATATTATGTATCTATGTATCATTTCTAGAGTTTTTCTTAAAACTCTAGAAATTATGGTTATAGGGGCTGCGAGGAATTTTTCACAATTGTATAGGTACCTATGCCTACTAGTATACTTATTCAAATGAAGGTATTGTGGGCGCAGTGTACCTGGACAACCCCGCACCTCCAGTCGATAAGTATAGTTGCACTTCACCGATTTACAGCCTGATGCCAATCCCATAGAACGAAAATATGTGAAAATCCTTCGTGGATGCTATGCCGGACTCCTACCGCCAAAAAAAAACCTCACGTGACGCTCAACAGCCTACGGTCGGGAGCCCCGGGTAAGCCCTTGGAAGGGTGTCCGAGGACTCCCAACAGACCTACGGCTACTACTGCGGCCTTGCCTAGGGGGTGGTTCGGGTGCTATCCGGCGTCTTAGAGGGGGGGGCGGCGTGCGTGAATCACTCACGTCACTGGCCTGCTCCTGAAAGGACGGTGAGCAGCCCTCTCACCGTCCTCAGGCCCCCGGTCATGGACGCCGATAGTCTTCGGCGAAGACACGTCGGCGGCGCCCAAGCCACCGACTGCGGAACTCGGGCGGGAGAGTTCTCTCCCACTACAAATTATTATGTCTAAATAGAATTTCTGCATTATGCCGGGTAGGTAACTCATTCTTTCATTCATTCATTTTCTGATAGTGAGAGATTCCTTTTCTGTTTGTTATTAAAGTTATTTTCTATTTTTGTTAAGTGTTTATTAGTTTATCGTGAGTAACAGTGTATAATTGACATAATTGAAATGTTTAGATAGGAATCAACAATGAAGCGTGTGGAAAATAATCGGGAAGAAAAAGCTGGTGAAAAGAGGTTATTTATGGCTAAATTCTCATTAAAAGAGCAACTACCTACTGCACCACATACACCAAATAACTAGGTAGTACCTACATAATATCCTTATCATATCATGCTATTTCATATATGAAATTGGGTAAGTAATATTCTCCTATATCTACCACAAGTTTAAGAGAAAATCTAAAAATTGTATCTAAATTCGTAGCGAAATTACAAAACAATGGTTATTGATACTGTTGATTGATGGCACTTGATGGAAGATGGAACTTGCTACACATTTTGAAAACTCACTTGTACTGTTCCACAATATTGGTTAACTAGCTCACCCTCACAACTTCGTTTACGTCAAATAATGTGCACGAAAGGAGAGTTAATTCTTCATCAAACTCGTCAAGCACCGTGTGAAACGGCCCTGTTTGCTTAATCATAAAAGAGCTTAAAGATTAAGGCTATTCTAAAACAATTCAGTCCACGCCTTCGGCGCGGACTGAATTATTTTACAACAGCCTTAATAATTAAACTGTTTTTTGATTAAGCCAACACGCCCGTTTAGATTTACCCTCTCATTCAAAGGAACCCTTGAATTCTAGGTTTGGCGAAAGTCGAGATGCCTCTAATTTCTGAACTACAAACCCCTCAATCTTGAAACTTGGGTCGAAAAATCCTTAGAGTACTCCCTTTCTAATAGTAAAAAAATATTTGAAATTGCATCACGCGTTGAGAAATTACAGCTGAAAAGCCATTATATCTTTCATGCCCTCTCCCGCAGGAACCGCGCAAAACTTCGGTATCAAAAGTATCCTAGAACCTTCCTCGAACCATAAGCTCAGAATGTACCAAGTATCATTCAAATCGGTTCTGTAGTTTCGGCGTGATACTTATTCGGGATACAGATAGAATATCTATCTACATATATACTTATACTTACTTATAATAAAACTGTTGAGGGTCGAGAGTCTGTACATGGAAGATATTTTGAAAATTTTAATCGTAGGGCGTTGTATAATCGATACTGAAGCCGAAAATGTAATTTAAAATTTTCATGTCTGTCTGTCTTTCTGTCTGTCTGTCTGTCTGTCTGTATCCCAAATAAGTATCACGCCGAAACTACTGAATCGATTTAGAGGAAACTTGGTACAATCTGAGCTTATAATCCGAGGAAGGTTCTAGGATACTTTTGATCCCGATATTTTGCGCGGTTCCTTCAGGAGAGGGGATGAAAGGCAAAATAAATTTATAGTTATAATTTCTCACTACGTGGTCCGATTTCAAATATTATTTTGGTGTCTGAAAGGGAGTACTTTAAGCATTATTCCACACAATTTTCAATATTGAGGGTTATGTAGTTCAGAAATTAGGGGCATCTCAACTTTCGATAAACCTAGAATTCAGGCTATTGTAAAACAATTCTGTCTATTCAAAAACTAAATTGTTTTAGAATAGACTTAATCTTTAAGCTCTTTTATGATTAAGCAAACAGTGCCGTTTCACAGCTGCTTGATGAGTCTCATGAACAAGTACCCCTCCTTTCGTACACCTTTTGTGACGTAAACGAAGTTGCGAGGGTCAGCAAGTCTACAATAATACAACAACATTGTCATTGTTTATGCGTACGAAGTGTTATTATGATCTAAATAAGTAATAAGCCTTTGAAAATGCCGAAAGGCGAAACCCGTTAGGTATTACAATAATAAATGTTGTGGAACAGTACAAGTGAAGTTCAGTAGAGTCACGTGTGCAAGTATTGCACAAATGCAGATCTACACCCAGTATAAAACAATGGTGTTAAAAGTAGGTAGGTACCTATTTAATCAAAAACTGTGAGTTTCGATTCCGAACTTTTTGTTCCCTATTAAAAAGTTCAGGAAATAAAGGTCTGTTAACAAACAGACGGTCGAACAACAGTGATCTTAAGAACCCCGCTTATTTTTTCCTTTTTGGCACGAAAGCTTAAAAATAAGGAAATATAGGTATTTGAATGGAATAAGCCTCCCTAGTTTTCTTCTTAAAGCGTCTATAGACCCTTCTTTTCCGTAGTTCCATGGGACGTTCCATTGATGGGACGATGGATATGGCTCAAGGAAAGTGTCTAAAAGTGAGAGTTAGATTTTATCGATATTGTTGTGTTATGTAAAAATGAACCGGGAGAATTTACCTAAATAAATACTATTGTTTTAAATACGCGCTTTGATTATCTGATAACTGGAAATAGGCTGTCTGGCCGCGCTATCAGCAACTAGTCATGTTTTCACAGTAAACACTAACACTAGTCAATCGTAGCTACACATTTGGCTCAAGAAACAATAAGTGGGGAATGGGGAGTAGGGTGTGGGGCCCTGGGATAATGCTCAGATTGCTCCACAACAACACGAGGTGGGACGCTATGACATAGCGCGAGTAGTGGGCGCGGCGCGGGGCTTTGTTTACAGTGAGCGCTGGGCGGCGGGCGCAGCGCGGGCGTGCCGCTGCGGCCAGGCGCGCCACGCCCACTCACCTGTACTGTAACTGTAAGTAGGCAGTGAGGCAGGTGCAAGTGTTACCAATGCACCTAGCCTAGGGCACTATTGGTGTTGCGATTATCCGTGTTTACTTGCCTACCGACCTGATATGACATTCACTTAGTACTCAGGTGTTTAGCTCATGTTCAAAAAGAAACCCTATTCTTCAGAAAATTACAGGATATGTTTAGGCTTATTGAACAGTCTCAGGGTCGAGGGCTTTTAATTTTCTTGTTATGATACTAGATTGGAAGACGGGAACTCGAAACGAAATAAAGGGTACTTAAGTCCTTATTTAAGTTCAAAATGTGTGTAAAAAGAAAATTATGCTGCAAGAGCTACTATACAATTAACGATTATTAGCTTGACAAGGAAGCCTGAAAATTATCTGCTTGCTCTGCAGCATTTTGAAACAGTAGGTACCTATGTTATAATTTTTATGTCATTATTGTAAATAGAGCGCAAAAAGATTAACCGCAACTGGTTGTACCTACTTTTGTTTTGTATTTGTGACGTTTCGTAAGCGCATAAGTATGTATTAGGATTATGCGAAATAAATGTTTATGATTATTTTATATCGTGTAGGTACATCGTTTTTTTTTGCCAAAATTTCCACCACAATAAGTATATCACAATATCTATTCATATAGAACACGAATAAATGGTTTTTAAATTATATTGCTGTAAAGTAAAGCTCTATTAATATTTAGGCTATCAACTATCAAACATCACTCGATCACATAATAGAATCTACGCTGTAAAGTCGGTAGGTCAAACCCTAAAGTGCCTAAAAATGATAATTATGCTCTATTTGGGTTACTGTCATTATTAAATAGCGTATGTATTGTATCATTCTTTAGCTAGAATTTAGCCTATGTTTCATATAAATTGGTAGAGTCTATCCAAATTATTTCTAGTTGAAACATTTATACATTTATAATTATAAAGAAAAAACTTGGACCCCAGTTCCGTACTTTCAATTTACACAGCTAAATTGAAATTACCCACATGGCACGATCGGAGTTTATACTCCAAGAAGTTCTCGGAATCAAAACCATAATAGAGTCCATTATAGTTTTGATCCCGAGAACGCGCACTACGCAACGGAACGGAACGCGCACTACGCAACGGAAATTCAAAAAAAATGTCTTTTATGAATTTCCGTTGCGTACCTACGTTGCGTAAATGGTTAACGTAAAAGTTATGTTCGAACGGGCAAAGTGTTCCTTCTAAAAAACAAAAATTTGCGACAGCATTATTACCTATAGAAATGTCTATCTTTCGCTGACAACTAGTCACAATAACCTTTTTAATGGAAACCATGCGACGGGAAACCTCTCCCTTTCTCTGTCTCTCTTTTACACAAACAAAGTTGCGCGGGTCAGCTAGTGGTTATTATGCTTATGACAGGGAAAAATTGACCATCCCTCCCCTAAGAGAAAACACTGTCGTCGAAAGTTGTATTTATATCAAAGAATACATGTAGGTACCAAGTTTGGTGAACATGGGTTAAGAAATGCGTCCTCTAGACCGGAAGTCCGGAACTGACATACACAAAGACATACGGACAAAAGCAAAATCGTCCATACATCGAATCGCTCGCTCGGTCAATGATCCGTCAAAGTGGTAAGTGGAAGGAAGATCTATTAACGAACCAACCTGCCCCAGGTACAATTGCAGAACTTCAAGATCGCGAATTGGTTGCGGTGGTCAGGTGGCAGTACCTTGCCGGAAAATATCGAAGTTCACCCGCACGGCCGCACCGCAGTCAGAGTGGAAAATCGACCCCAACTAAATTGAGAAAAAGGCTCCCTGGATAATAATGATGACTTAAGTCAGTTGGACTTTAAACTCCGGCTCGGGAGGTTACACCTTCCTACATATTCTACACTAGCTGACCTCCTCAACTTCGTTTGCGCCACATGAGAAGGAGGGAGGTGTGGTATTAATATGTAAAGTGATATGATGTTTCCCGTCGCATGTACTTCCGTCCGTCTGTTTTTGGTACGGAACTCATCGTGTGCGAGTCCAACTCGCTCTTGACCGGTTTTTATCGCTCAGTTGACTGGCTACTGCTGCAGACCGCGTTGACTACCGTCGTGTGGCTCATTTGTAAAAACTTATAATATTATACTTATAAAAAGTCCGCGACAGCATATGTCTATCTTTTAAGGTCCGCTCTCAGTAACCTAATTTGTCCAACTCTTAAGGTTTGCTCACGATATATAACATCACGCTGAAACGAACAGGAGCAAAGCAGCCATGAATAATGTTCCAAGAACGGGGAAAATTTATTTCTTTTGAGAGTTTCCTTAGCGTACGCTGCGTAAATAGTTAACGTTACGTATAAATTGTGTATTACATAATTTTTCCTCACAAAAAATTATAAAACCCTGAACAGCATATGCCTATATTTTAAAGTTCACTTACAGTAACCCTCTTAATGACTTTTATAATATGAGCGACGCGATGGAAGTAAACGTGGTCAGTCAACTGAACAGATAAATGATAATGATTATGATTATAAGTTTCTTAATTTACAATAAGGTACGTCGGTAGTTTCAGTGTAGAGAAGAGTGCTAGCAAAATAAAGACAACAAGGGTCGGCCTCCTTCCAGAGAGCATCGGGTAAAGAGTAACTTAAACTTTAACAAAATGGGCCACGGACTGGTCTCTTTAGTCCTCAAGGTCTACTCCAACGAAGTGTAACGCAAGAATTACGATTCGCAGGCAAGTAGTCTACTAGTAATATGTCTCATGCCGGCCTCATCTAGGGGGGGGGGGGGGGTTCGGGTGCTATCCCGCGTGTATGGGGGGATTTTCGGTGTTATCCCGCTTCTTAGAGTGGGGGGGGGGCTTCTACCCTAAAACCCCCATTATTTTCCACTTCTCAACCTTAGATCGCCCGTAACTTATTATTCCTTTTATTTTTGTTACATTCTCTTCCTTTTGCTATGTGTTACATTCTACTACTATTTTTTTTTCATTTTTGATAATTTTCAAGGGCTTCTGCACTGGTCTAGAGCCTACCTCGGAGTATCAAATTGTGTCAAGTACCTACCTATCATTTATTTGTTTTAGTAGTTTCGGCGTGATGCTTATTTGGAATAGACACTTCAGAACAGATGCCTTCAGTATCGATAATAATAGCATTCCATACTAACCAGTCTGGAAGATTTCATCCCTAAATCTGTCATGCGATGGCCAAGTTAATCTTTATTTAAATTAAGAAAGATTTTTAATATTGATTATGGCACAATAAGATGCTGCTCAGTTAAGAAAAAGTAAACTGAAATAGGCAAAGACTTCTATATAAACTGAGTATATAACTATAGAATAACATAACTATAGAACAGTTTATATAGAAGTCTTTGGAAATAGGAACTAAATAAATTAACTGACTTGGTATTTATTATATGGATTACACTATGTATTATTTACTGCAGAAGAACTGGTTTGCGAGACTTTGACTTTTTACAAGTTTTGTTATTGATGGCATAGTTTTAGTATACATATAGATAACTAGCGAATGTGACGCGGTTTGACCCGCGTACCTAGGTCCCGTTCCCGTGGCAAGGAAACACGGGCATCAAATATAGCCTATGTTCAACGAGGATAGTGGAGCTTCCCTATATATCTTTTAAATCGGTTCAGTAGTTTCGGAGCCTATTCGATTTAAACAAACAAACAATAAAGTCTTTCCTAAATGTTTAATACGGAAAAAGAATTGGTTTCGAGCAGGATTCGAACCTGCGTCTTCTGCAAACCGTGTCCAAAGATTTTTTCACATTCTTTTTCCATATTAAAAATTTATGATCAGTTAGCATACTTATTGCTTTTCAATATAGCTCTTTACAATATTAGTATAGAATAGATGTTTCAGAGCGGATTCGACCAAAATCGGAGTAAGATACTCTAGACTCTCTAGAGGTCTAGAGAATAACATAAAAAATAAAATAAAATAAATAGGTACCTACCTAAATAAATATTTGTGGACATTCACAAACAACGTCATCTAGCCCATATTAAGCTAAAATAAGCTTGTGCTATGGGATCTAGACGACTGATATACATACTTATATATTTCTAAACTAGCTGACCCGACAGACGTTGTCCTGCTTATCTATGAAAAATCGGTATTCCGAGTTCTGAGTACCTGGTCCCCTGTCCCCGTTCCCGATTTCTTATTCCCGGTTTCGGATTGAGTTCCCGGTCCCCTGTTAACATTCCCGGTTTAAGATTGTGGGTTCCCGGTTCCTAGTTTTCGGTTACCGGATTCCGTTTACCGGATTAAGAAGGACATCCACTCTGCAAACAGTTCTTCTAGCGTATCATGGACACGTTAATTCTGTGCTACGGTATGGTATATTGCTTTGGGGAAATTCAACTGATGCTACGAGTACTAGGGCATTCTTGGCGCAGAAGAGGCGCGTCAGGGCTTAGCAGGTATTCCGCCATACCAGTCTCTGCACCAAGAACCACACTTTTAAAAAAAAACTGTTACGCCATGTGCATAAAACTTTATAATAAGGTACCATTAACTATAAAGAAATTACCCTTAAACCATTTTTTTTTTGACTGCCTCTGTGGCGCAGTCGGTAGTGATACCGCCTGCGGCGCTGGAGGTCGTGGGTTCGATTCCCACCGTAGACAAATATTTGTGTGATCCATAAATGTTTGTTTCAAGAGTCTGGGTGTTTCTATGTATAATAATTATGTGTGTATTAAAAGTATATAAGTATTAACCCTTAACCACCTACCATACGTCTCACAGACGCAGCAGATATTTAAAACGTAAATATATCGGCGACCGAGTCGTTTGCGAACTCGTCCGTTCCTGTACCTTTTCCCCGTGTCCCTCAGTGCCGTGCAAACCACAATACATCAGTTTCGAATGCAAATCACCAATTTGCCGAGAATTTTCTAATAAGCTGTGCAATAATTGTCGTGAAAAACTATAAGTTTAGGGCTTGTAATTTTTTTCTATTTAATTTAATTTTCACCATTTTCTTTTTTTTGCAATGGTTGATTATTGAATCAGTAAAAAATTATAAAAGAAGTTCATATCCATGTGATTATTTTTTATAGATCTCATTTAGCAAATGACTTAGTTTTTAAGCAGATATTGTTGATTAATAGTAATTAAGACAAAATGCCTATAAAAATGATTCTCTTGTACCTTTACTAAAGAGTATAATACTTTCCTAAGTTGATTTTTTACTAAAAAATATACTTCAATAAACAAGATATTACTTTTAAGAACCATTTTACTCAGGGGTCTCATAGACGTATGGTAGGTGGTTGTGTGACAAAAAGTTATGGTAGGTGGCTAAGGGTTAATATCCGTGGTCTGATACTCATAACACAAGCAGGTTATTCCTAGCTTACTTTGGGATCAGATAGCGTTGTGTGAAATGTCCGTGAATATTTATTTATTTATTTAATTTAAGGTAAAATTCAAGACCTGGTTAATTGAAAAAACCATATATACATATCAATGACGTTTTAAGTGAAAAATAAATTGGTTGCCTACTTAAGTTTATATATAACACTTCTATTTGTGTTCTTTAATGTATTAAATACGAGTATTGTACGAGTATGAATTGCTGACAGATTGTTTTAAATTGTTTGACTTATATTGTTAATTTAGTTTATTTTTTGTTGGACATGATATGTGTGACATTTATTTTATTTTATATTGTTTGACATAGTACATTTATACGTACATTTATTTTATATTATTTGACATAGTTACTATTATGAATAATGATTATGTATGTATTTGAATACATTATTCCTAGCTTACTTTGGGCTCAGATAGCGTTGTGTGAAATGTCTGTGAATATTTATTTATTATTTATTATTATTTATTATCATTATCTTTGTTGTTAGTTAAAATTTGCATGTCAGAAAAGAACTGACGGAGTATGTGATCTACTTAATATTAACAATAATAACTCATGTACCATACTCCAGCGAATAAATAAAATTTCAATTTCAATTTCCAGTTCCCGGTCAGGCTTTCTGTTCCCGGTTCCCATTTCGGAGTTTCCAGTTCTAAGCCCTGATCCAAAATCGCAGTCGCGAAACCATTTCTTGGCTTCTAATAGTTCAAGCGGGTTACAGTTATTTAAAATTTTCCACCCATTTTCTTAAACCTTCTCCTGACAATAACAAACACAGAAAAGGAATTAGCGAAATCGGTCCAGCCGTTCTGAAGTTATGCTCGTTCATACTTACATTTCGCAGATTCATTTTTATACAAATTTCATTTGTTCATTTATAAACGATAATGTATTTTTACATCCTTTTTAATGATATTTGCAGCATTCTGGCATTTCTATGTCATAATGTTACAATAAAAAAGTTAATAATCGTCCAAAGCGGTAAGGTTAGATTAGAAATAATATTGTATGGTGGTTAAGTATTCTTAAATTATCAAATTTTCAGCGCATTTTTTTATAAGAACCTTCTCCTGACAATAACAAAAACAACAAAAAAAGAATTTGCGAAATCGGTTTAGCCGTTCACGCGTGATGCCGTGACCAATGGGGAGGGAAATAGGGCTCTATTTTTACCCGAACTGCCGAAGAAAGGAGGGTAATGTTTTTCGAGAGAATGTATGTATGTATGTCCAATTCATTGTCACGTCCTACAACCTGAACGGCTTGACAGATTTTGACATGCGAGGTGTCATTTGATTCGTCGTAATTGTGTGAGTGACACCAGGTATACAAATTTAAAAAAAATCAAAATGGCAGACTTTTGGCGCTAAAATGAAAACCTTGAAAACTTTTCTTGCACGCTCTACAGCCTGAACGGTTTAAGGATTTTGACACTCAAGGTGTCATTTGACTCGGCGTGTTTGTGTGAGTGACACCAGGTATAAACTAATTTCTAAAGAATCAAACGGCGGCTTTTTGGCGCTATAATTATTTGACTGCGATGGACGAAAACTACTGAACCTATTTCGATGCGGTTTTATTTGTTTATAAGGTCTTAGTCAGACTTAAAATCTTACATTTATTTGATTGCAATCGATTTAGTAGAACCTGAAATATGACCAAAATATAATAATGAAGGTTAAATTTCGGTGAAGTCCTTTTACTACACAAAAATTTATAGTTAACACCACTTCTAAGATAACTAAAAAGTTTTAAATAAAATTAATTATTAAGAATACAAAAAACCCGACAGCAAAGTAAAAATACAACTGAAAAGCAAAATACAAGCTCTACATTTCTTTTGAAATTTTCTTTAGCTACTTACTGTTTTACTTTGGCGGCAATATTTGCGGGCAGGAACAACCTATGGAAACATTTAGCTATTTTGTAAACCGACACTTGCTTGAGATAGCTTGTTCCTGCCTGCACATATTGCCGACAAAGCAAAACAGTAAGTAGCTGTATTTAGTAGTCCTGCAAAGTACCTATGTAGTCGTCAACCAATTGTTATCAATGAAAATTTCCAATTATGACTTAACGCCTATACGCCAGTGTTCTTAACATATAAATGTAGGTAGGTTTGTTCCGTTTAATAAACTGAATATACTCAAATATATCAACAGTGATGTAAAAGTTAAAATAACTTCAAATTATAAAAGTAGAAGTTTGAGCATTCAATTTATAAATTGCACGTATCGTTCTCTTATGGAGTGCAAAACTTATTTGTATATTTGCTGATTTGTCCCATATCAAAATACTGTAGATACGAACTGTGATGAAAGTAACTAAAATAATCCAGCCGGCGCGGGCGGTTTGGACATCAGCGAGCAGTCTGAATTAGCTAACGGCAAAAGCTGCCTATCTGAATATTCTTGCTATGATACACGATATTCGACATTTCACAGTAATTTACTATCTAAAGTGATCCTAAAAAATAGTCGATTCCACAAGATGAGGGGTATATAATCTCTAATCAATGTTACAAAATATATTAATTTGATCCTTAATTCCCAACGCTTGGCATACTGAATCCAATAGATTTTGTCTTCTTTGTGTATAATAGGAAAAATTATTGTTCGTAAACCAGTCTACAACTTGAGCGAGTGCACTATTTACGCTGTAAAAATTACATTACCTTGCAATCAACTTTAAAAGTCTGTAAAGTATCATCAACAAATAGGTACTTTGTACCTATTTGTTGATGATACTTGATAGTTCTGTCATACTCGTAATATTGTACTAATATTATAAAAAAGAAGAGAGATTTGATGGTTTGTTTGCTATATAGGCTCCGAAACTACTGGACCAAATTAATGAAAACCTTTCATTGTTGGGAAGTTACAGTCTCCCCGGGTAACATAGGCTTTATTTTATTCCCGTATTCCCACGGGAACGGGAGCTACGAGGGCGAAACAGCGAGACGTCCGCTAGTTTAATATAAAAACGGACCTAGAATTGACCCTTGCAGCACAACTGTAGATACAGATGCTCTAGTGGACCAACTTACATTAACACCAACATATTGTATTCGATTATTAAGATAGGAGGAAACAAGATCAACAACAGTCACTTCTCACTCACCTACTTTGAATACAGATAAATAACAAACAGAAACGGGAATTAAGATTGATGCCATTTGTGCGTGAAATGAAGAGATATTAAACACGAGTCAATCAAGTTATTCAACATGAAACACTGTCACTGAGGGAGGTAATGTTCTATTTAATGAAAATAATGTTGATAAACAAACAAAGAATCACAACAAAACATCATTGTTGACGTCAGGGTTATGTACTCGTATGAATATTAAAAAAACTAAAACCCGAAATGTAGCGAACTAAGAACAAACTGAGTGTAACGCAGGCGTAGTGGATGATGATATTGTAGCGACACCAGCAGCAATGGCTAGCACCAGCACCACTCCGAGTAAAAGTAATAAACTATTCAAAATTAAACAAACTATTTTGTTGACTTCAGAAAGGTATAAGAGGGTTTGTGTAGCAGCCTGTGCCACAACAATTTGCTAGTTGATAATAATTGTATTGACTTGTGTGCAGTCGACTCCCAACAATCGGCATTACCCTAGGAGTGACTGAGATCGACAAACGCTGTTCCTCACGTTTTGTTGGTAAACATCCTAGTGAGACAATTGTGAGATCTATTGATTGAATGTTGTTTTTTCCGGCTAAATTGTTGTCCACGTGAATTGACGTGTTATGATCGCGCCAATGTTACTGACCAGTATTCTCACATTTGCCATTTCTTGACCTACAGTTTTAAAATTCGTTTTTCATTGACTTCGTAAAACATTAAAACTTGCCAAATCTGCGTTCTCTTCAGGTATCTAAGTATTTTTTTACTGGCAATACAATGACAAATTGTAATAAAAAATGTATACCCACCGATGGGCTTATCATTGTGTTATGTTATGTAAACAATAATTTGAAAAAATATCACTTGCTATTTGTTAGGTACCAAGTATATTAAACGACCGTCACGTCAAGTTAATAGTGATAGTACTCGGTCAGCTGGCCTGTAATGTGTGACATGTGTAATGGAGTGTTGATCATTGTTCGGTCGTTACTCCATCTCATTGTGTTCATCTCATCCTGTGCCTGGCACAGCGTGCGACTTGTGTATTGGGTCAGAGCCGTCATTACTGCCTTTGTAATTATTTAGAACAGACGAAGTGCTGTATGACTTGTAAGATCGAGTGCTACTGGTATTATAATTTTCGTCATAGCAAAATTAAAATTATTGTCGTAGGTACAGTATGTGGTGTGGATTTAGTGTGTAGATAAATGGCTTTGGAGTCGACAGTCAAAGCCGACTCTCAGCACAACGTGAGCCGATTCGTCAATGTAGCGGCATCAGTATGTGGGACACGCGCGCGCCGACCTCGCCGAGCACCGAGCACCGTGCACGGGAAATAGATCCAGTCACTCTACACTTTTACGCTGAATAACGAATCGCACCTAGCTTTGACATGAAAACGTTTGGTACCTATGTAAAGGTCAGGCTAGATTCACCAATGGCGCTAAAGAACGGGAGGAGACACTCGGGGACGAGGAGAGCTCATCGGGGTCGGGTGTAGTAGAGGAGCAGACGTACGCGCAGCAGGCAGGCGAGGGCGAGGGCGAGCAGCAGCGGCTCCCGCCGCGGATGGGGCGCGCGGCGCATCGGGTCAGCGCAGCGCGGGGCGCCGCGGCGCGCGCTGCCGCATGCCGCCTCCGCCTCCGCCTCGCGCACCGCACTCACTGCACTCGACACACTGCGGCCGCTCTGTCCCGGACCGGCCGCTGCGAACTTCACTGGGGCCACACTGTCACACTGAGAGCCTGTCGTCGCCCGTGCACTCGCCGCGGGCCTCGCGCTCCGACTGCCGGCGGGCGCGCGCCCCTCGCGCTTCGCCCCGCTCGGCCTCCGCCCCACCGAGCTTTCAATCCGGTGCAGCACTGATTTACTTTTATTGCAACGTGCACGGTGCGCTCTCCCCGGACCGGTATGCGCCCGCGCAACTTGACTCCATGTTGTAAGCTTATTGTTTGATTTACAAATCAATATACTAGACTAGCTGACCCGCGCAACTTCGTTTGCGTCACATCAGAATGAGAAAGAGAGTGGTATAGTATTAATATTTTAAGTAGGTAATATAATCCCGTCGCATTTGCTCTCGTCGCGTGTCTTAGGTAGGTATATTTATTAAAAAGGTGTGGTAGGTTTTAATTTTTAAAGTAAAATATTTTTAATACAGTTGCTCAAAAAGTGGCGTATTACAGGGACGTATAGCGTTCGGGATGTGGGCTATTACACACTCGTGCTTTTTCTTTACCATTCCCGCACTCGTGCGTTTTCTTTCCCAATTGTCAAAATAATGTCTGTGATTCATGCAAATATTTCTAAAAAAAGATACTAACTTGTTTCAATATCAGATTAAAAGTAATTTTAATTAAAATTTAAGCATAAATTAATATAAGTATCGGCCAAATTAAATTTATAAATATAAAAAAAGTTGGCTGTATGAGTTGCATTGCCATAGTCTCTGCTTAGGAAGGTATATATTCTTTTACGGTTGGCGCCATTTTGGATATTCAGGTTTATTGTAAATCCCACACTTGTATCGAAAACTACTATTTTCGCGTCGCGTCGCTTACCTATATTCATTACCATTAGAGTTGAACCGCACAATTTTGTTGAAGTGATATAATGTTTCCCGTCGCATTTATTTTTGTCCGTTTTTTGGTATGGAACTCATCGTGTGCGAGTCCGACTCCCACTTGGCCGCTATTATCTTTCAGTTGACTGGCTACTGCTGCAGAAAACGTTTACTCCCGACGCGTCGAGTTGCGTCGCTCATATTCTAAAAATTATTACCGTTATTGTAAGTGAACCTTAAAAGATAGGCATATGCTGTTCAGGACTTTTTTTTGTAACTTTTAAGGATAAAACTTTTTTTTGTAGTACACCATTTTTACGTAACTTTAACCATTTACGCAACGTACGCAATGAAAGCTCTCAAAAGAAATAAATTTTCCCCGTTCTTAAAACATTATTCATGGCTGCTCAGCTCCTATTTGTCTTAGCGTGATGTTATATAGCCATTAGCCATCCTCAATGAATGGACTAAAAAACTGTGAAATTATTATTGTAATGCACCCAGTAGTTTCTGAGATCTTAGCACAAACAAACTCTTTAGTTTGATAATATTGTGAGCTAACCTTAAAAGAAAGACAAATTCGGTTATTGTGAGCGAACCTTAAAAGGTAGACATATGCTGTCGCGGACTTTTTTATAGAACTTTTTGAGAGAAACAATTTCGTAGTACACAATTTTTACGTAACTTTAACCATTTAGGCAGCGTACGCCTCGGAAGCTCTCAGACGGTAAAAATAATTCCCCGTTTTCGAAACATTCTTCATTGCTGCTCCGCTCCTATTCGTCTTAGCGTGATGTTATATAGCCTATAGCCATCTGCAATAAATGGACTATCAAACTGTAAAAGAAGTTTTGAAATCGAACCAGTAGTTCCTGAGATCCTAGCGTTCAAACAAACAAACAAACAAACAAACAAACAAACAAACTCTTCAGCTTTATAATATTAGTATGGATTATTAATAAAACTAGCTAATGTAGTTATAGTTATTACATAATAATGTATAGATATTTTTTCTATTGCTCAACAGAACACATCATTGTAATTAAAAATTACAAATAAAAATACATTAAAAAAAAAACAAACCCGGTCAGGTTTATAATAATAAATATTGTGGAATAGTACAAGTGTCGTTTTCAATATGTGCAGCAAGTTCCACCAAGTGCCGTCAATCAACAGTATAAATAATCATTGTAATTAAATATTGTACCTAATAGGTATAATAAATAGTAAAAAAATGCACAAATGTAATATTTGAGCATACGTCAAAGGTACTTATGACTTTGAAGTAAACTTGCCTTGCTTGCGTATGTTAGTTGTCTTGCGCTTATTCGACATTTTCTGAAAACCTATGAATGTAATAATAAATTAATAAAAAAAAAGATTTGTAACATCACGGTGTAAGCATTGAGTTCACTTATGAAAAAGGTCGCAGGGACTGACTGGATGCGGAAGGCGCAGGACCGTGTGTTGTGGCGTGATTTGGGAGAGGCCTACGTCCAGCAGTGGACTGATATAGGCTGAGTTGATTAATGAATTTTATAACTTTTTTAATAGGTACTTATCAAGCATCGTAGGAACTCGATCAGTGACCTAATAGATGTGACATCGACTCATATAGTTTTGAGATAAGCTTAAACTGGAATGTTATCCAATAGTTAACATATGATTCATCATTCTCACTGACATTTATAATACATATCTTACATCAGTTTTGGTCCCTCGAGCCGGATTTGAATCAGCAACTTGTTGTAGGTATATTAGGTACTATTAGACATTATATTATAATTGAAAAATTATCTCAATTTAAGTAGGCGGCTAATGTTGTCAGCGAACGTGCCAATAGTAGTTGAGATAGTAAGTGGTCGCACATCACTGTCCCTTATCAGTAGCATACCATACCTACTGATTGAGCACCGCCGCCGCCGTTTTGTTTGACCCAGTGACCGAAACATACTGTCCGTGGTGCTGCAATTAATATTGTGCGTAGAAGAAAAGCCTTTTCTTTGGATTCGACTTTGGAGATATGACAGCAAATTTCCAAAAAATAAAATGAATAGTTGAGTTTAGTTTACTTTAGTAGGTAATAATTTAGAAATGTTGAGCACACATCCAAGTGATGTAGATGTAGGCATACCTGTAAAGTGTGACGATTTATTGCGGTGCGGGGCGGGCCGGGGCACAGTGCACGCACAGACATAAGCAAACCGTTTGCATGGGGTGATGGGAACATTACTGTGAGTAGTAAATTGAAGTATTTAGAAACTTTCCATATTCGATAGATTTCAATGGAAAAATGATTCGAACCGTCAATGATGAGCGTCCCGGAGATGCGCTAATCAGCAGCCAGCCATTTATTTGGCAGATAAATGGACGGAAGTTTGCTTGATGTTATCTTAACTCGCAAACGAACGATACACATCCGTAGTGCGCGCGCGCCGATAGCAGATCGACACTTGGATTGGACGCTGGAGGGGACGCTGGAGATGGCCACCCTTGCTCTACAAAGGTAGTCAAGTTATGTAAGTAGTTAATACTTTGAGATTCATAATACGGGTCCCGGGCGCTACTCTGACGTTTGGAGGTCAAAATGGCTATGTTTATCTTTTTAGAACGTAGTGAAATAATAATTCTTATTAGACATACAGTGACATACGGGATAAAGGGGATAAAGGCGTGACTACCTATACATAGGAAGTTATGTAGGTACTACGTATTTATTATAGTAGTAAGTAGTCTCTGTATAGTGCGGGTAGGATTTTATCTACCTACCTACCTACCTACCTAGTCAAACATAGGCATGGAGATTAGAAAGAAACTATCATCGTTGCGAATTATTCGTTGTAGAGATCATAATTGAACGTGATATGCGAATATTAAGAGCAATTGAGCGAGAATACTACTCGCGTGAGCGACGCGACGCGTTCTCACGCTAATTGTTCGCGTTCACGCTGGCATTAAGTGTACTGTGCTGTTGGGGTTCAAGTACGAACCATATCTGTACGTATTCTGGTTCTTGTCATACCAGACGGGACGTCGTTAGCTAGGTTACTTAAGTTTCAAAATTAATTACCGTTACGAGGATTAATCGACACTTTAAGATGCCCAGTATTGCCAGTGTAGATGTAAACATGATTACCAGCGAGTTCAATGGTTGCCCATGTGGCAGTCGAGTCGATAGCCCCGGGAGAGCACGCGCCGCGCTCTGTCTGCGGCACACAGCCCCGGGCCGCGCCCCGGCAGGGCAGGCTCGCTCACCCGACCACTGATCCCTATGGTACACATGTAAGGGGAACAGGTATGGAATACATTATTCGTAATTATTTTGCCGTCACTTCCGAGTTCTGAACCCGATATACAACTCACTTAATAGGAGTCCTTTCGTTTCTATTAAAAGTTTTTTTTGTAACCCCGGATGTATTCGTAACTGTCGCTTGGAGCTGAGAGTCAGTATTCCTTCTTTTCATTAGCAGCGTCTCAGCCGAGGGGCAGACCTATTCATGGATCTAAATGTCTTTCACCTGGCCGGTGCTCTGGATGACATCAGCCATTTCCAAATACCTACATTTTCTGACGGCATAATCAATTATATTATTTAAGTAGTAATAAGTACTTTACATTTCATTCTTTAAGTGTAGAGTAAGTTGGCAATTAAAGCACGTAATAATAAACAGTAAGTGTTTCATTTATTTTTGATCCAGTAGTACGAGACGAACGAACCAAGTATTGTATGTGTCTCTACAACTCTAGATGTGCAATGTGCAGTGATCAGCTGATCAGACGCTGGAGAGCGCTCTCAGGTCCGTGTGATAGCCACAGCTGTGAAGGTCCACATCCTGTATTACGAGAGTGTATGTAGGTATCACAGCGCTTTACCGATTGCAATTAATTCTGAGTTCAGAATTCGGGGGCTCGGTCGTGAAACCCAGAATTTTATTAGTTTTAATAGATAGTAGTACAGCATATTTGTTAAGTTATAACTAAAGAATAGCAGCTAATAGGATGACAATAAATGAACATGTCAACAATAGGCTGTGTTGTGCGTAGGGGCGCGACGACACGAGCACGAGTGTGACGCCTACACACTACACACGTGACGCGACGCAGGGCCCGGAGTGCCGGTGGCTGTGGCCTGTGGCGGTGGTGGCGAGGCAGTGGTCGGCGATAAAGAGCGCATCGCACGGCGTGTTATATCATTATGTATTATGTTAGACAAATTGAATGAGCGTGTCGGCGCTGAGAGTTGCGCCGCGCCGCCGGACGGAACCGGTCCCGCGAGGAATGCGCCCACCAGTTAGTGCATGGCTCCTTGCCGGAGTCGGCCCGACATCTTGAACCTCATCACTTACACACGGTTTAAAGGATACATACATAGTTCCTCCAAAATGAGTTTTAGCAACTACATACGTTCGCGTTCTGTAGTAGATAATTAAACTACACCGGAGGAAGGAGATACAATACATGTTACATAGATACAATTATTATGAAAGGTATATTTATATAGATACATAAAGAATTTGGGGATCAAGGATACATTTTTATCGGGCAGTGCGATTCCGCGACGTAGTCGGATGAGCTGTAGAGACGTAAGTTACTTTTGGTCCTGGGAAATATGTAGGTCCCCGTTAATTACACAAACAGGATTCATATTCCACATACAGACGTACTCGTACCGCATGCAGACTATACAGTGTAGTGTATAGTCTGCATGCGGTACGAGTACATTAAAGGAGGCTATGATGTACGAGTGCATTAAAGGAGGCTATAATGTATAAAAGGTTTCGTTTAGGTTCATAATGTCCAAGTCCTAAAATGTCCAGAGGTTGCAAAACGTCCATATCCCGGAATGTCCATGTTCTAAAAGGTCCAAATCCCATTATGTCCATGTCCCAGAATGACCATATCACAGAGTGTCCATGCCCCAAAATGTCTAAATCCCAGAATGTCCATATACATACCGGTGTTTCCGATTAAAAACTAAAGGGATTTTTCGGCAAAATCGTATAATTATAAAACAAAAAAACGAGAAAACAAAAAAAATAACCACGAAGGCTAAGGCGGGAGCTCTCGCCTTAGCCATTGTGGTTATCTTTTTTTGTTTACTCGTTTTTTTGGAATTGGACATTTTAGGATTTGGACATTTTGGGACATGGGCATTCCGGGATTTGGACGTTTTGCACCCTCTGGACATTTTGGGATTTGGACATTATGAACCTAAACCGGACCACCTACTCAGAATACAACCTGATGAGAAATAGATCTCTTCAGAAACGGACTTCTCATGAATGCGAAGAACCACGCCAAAGACTTTGTTTATTAGTTTAACTGTAAACAAGTTGAGGAGCTAGTTAGCGAGAAGTGTTCTCACCGCTCTGCTCCGCTCGGCGCGTTCCCTCACGCTCCGCTGACGTGAGCTGCGCTCCAAGCAGCTCCGCAGCATGGACGATAATATATAAGACTGCGCATCACACATCGACGTATTTCTGAATTACATCTCAAGACCTAGAGAAACAGAGACTGTACTATACGGTGCGCGTCATGAGTCACTGATGTGTACTTCAAACTTACCACCGTACCGCGCTCTATCAAAGCCTAGAAAGAATAGAGGTTCACCGATATCGTGACCACAATACATTATTAGGGAAACATTATGTTATATGCATAGAGAAACGCGACCAGTAGAAGTAGACATAGCATGTTTGCTCCAAAAAAACTGTCTGTTATTTGTTGCGGGTGGGAAAACCGTATTCATATTCACCACTACAAAATATTCAGAAATACAATCCACCAACACCGGCTGGACCAGCTGCAGACAGCAGACGCGAGTACGCACTCACGCTGTGTTGCGCCTCATGCTCTACAAACGGTGATTAGAAGTTCTCTAAGGCTTCACCAATTATGACACAACACACGTCAAGCAAAGTTTGGCCAGATCAACAGCCATCACTAAAATTAAATTGGATAGCTCTAACGGTTAACAGTAAAGTGGTAATAAGGGAATACGTTAAGTATAGTTCTGTTTGCTTTGGTTATGTTACGGTGGTTCTCTGACAGGTTGTTGTAAATGGATTTGATCAGCGCAAGAGAATGGCATCGCTAAATCTACAATCGAATTTATCCAAACCAAATTTTAGAACCGCGCGCCGCCTGTACAGTGGAAGGGCGGAGGCGGCACAGGTGGATTCGGAGATGTTTGTGCACACACGCGACAAAAAAGCTCAAATTATCGCGTCTCGCAGGTTGTTGGTTGTTGTGATTGCGTAGCCGCCGCGCTCTGTGTGCACAAGCGCGCCGGGCCGCGGCCGGCCAGGTGCGTGCGCTTCTGCTGGGAGCTCGGCTGTGTACTCTAATTCTATCACCATCGATGTCGATTTCTGATGGTGATGGTGAAAAATATTTGGAACCTGATTAAAATATTACCTTTGTAGTAGACATTTAGATCTTTTTATTGAATACATTACTTATAAATTGTGTTCAAACGAGTGCACCGTTAACTTAACTTCTCTGTTGTCGATGTTTGAACTACTTACTTACTGCTCGTTCGCTCTAACTTTGCCGCTCGGCTCCATACTAAAGTCGAATTTTTAATTAGACGAAGTAAATTGACAACAACTAATGTCACTTCTTCATACAATGTTGCTTATTTTCTATGACGAAGTGACATTAGCTACTGTCAATTTACTTCGTCTAATTAACAATTCGGGTAAACGCCTCTACGCCAACGGCAAAGTTAGAGCGAACGGGTAGTACATAATAATTGCGGTTGTTGTTGCCGCCGATGTTGATTATTTATTGGACACACAATAGGTGGGTAAGGGTTCGTTCGTAACTCGAGTAACAGAAGTATGGAAGTGTGGGCTCATTGTGCGGAGTAAAGGGGAGCGCGCGGCAGATGTACTCCCTCGTGTCGTCCTCGACAGTGCACTTGCCGCAGGCGCAAGAGTCGCTGGCAGATGCACTGACAATAACTCAACTGATTGTTCATCTGAATATATATAACTCAAAGGTGACTGACTGACTGACATAGTGATCTATCAACGCACAGCTCAAACCACTGGGCGGATCGGGCTGAAATTTGGCATGCAGGTAGATGTTAAGACGTAGGCATCCGCTAAGAAAGGATTTTGATAAATTTTACCCCCAAGGGGATAAGAACAAATATTACGCGGGCGAAGCTGCGGGCATTACCTAGTTTACCAATATTTCACAAGTACACCAGAAACAATATGGATTCATTTACTTTGTACTGTACCTTTACAGTCTATTCGTGCGGTTTCGACATTTGTAGGACATTTTCGGTCTAGTCAAGCACCTGCTTCTGTTTATATCTCAAAAAACTTAAAAAGAAAAATACATATCTCAGCAAACAGTTGTTTTACGAGGCAAAAAATATTCCCAAGTAGAGCAAAGTTTACAGGTCCATATAGGTCGGACCAGTAGCATTCTGTTGTGTTGTGGTACAACAAAGTTAAGATGTCTGCTCCAGTGGAAGAAATCGATCGCAGTTTGTAAGGGAAGAGAATGTGCAACATGCTAGTGAGCCACGAGCTGTAGTTAAACTGATGATCACCAACACCTGTGTTATGGTGTGACGCGCGCGTGTGTGTGTGTGTACAGGTCAGCGAGCGGTGGTGGTGGTGCGCAGTGCGCCCGGCCGCGCGGAATGTATCGAGATTGGAATCGCGGCGGAACACAAATAAACCGCAACGTAGACGCGCGCAGGTAGCGTGTTGCACGTTCGCCTCACTATCCGCTCTGCAACTTCGGGTTTTGTAGCGTCAGACCATGCTCGAGCGACCGCAGTCGAGTTGTGGGGTTACGGGAGCGCCGCCGCCGGCCGGGACACTAATCCAGACGTTTTAATTAAGTAACATTCGGGGCGAGGCGATCCCGCTTATCTCAGATAAGCGAGTTCGCTGGGAGCCACTAGCCCGGCGATATTAGTTTGCCCACGACTATGGAACGTACCTTTTTTTTTTTATGCGAGGGAAAATCCTCATGGATGTTATGCCGTATTCCTACCGACTAAAAACCTCACGTTACGCCCAACCAGCCTATGGTTGTGATCCCCGGGTAAGTCCTCGGAGGGATGTCCCAGGACTCCCAACAGACCTACAGCCGCCTCTGCAGCCTCGCCCAGGGGGTGGTTCGGCTGCTAACCCGTGTCTTTGTGGGGGTTTCAGGTGTGATCCCGCTTCTAAGGGGGGGGCGTGAGTTCCTCACGTCACGCTGCCGTCATGGGCCTGCTTCTGTAAGGACGGTGAGCGACCCTCTCACCGTCCTCAGACCCACGGTCATGGAAGCCGATAGTCCTCGGCGAAGACACGTCGGCGGCACCCAGGCCGCCGACTGCGGAACTCGGGGGGGAGAGTTCTCTCCCGTACCCGCCCCGCCGCCTCTTTCACGAGCATGACCTGCTCGCAGGAAGAGGCGGCGCAGTCCCACTTACTCCCGCTGGAGAGCATGGCTCGCACCATGGTCTCGAGCGAAAGAGTGTCCATGTCCTCGATTTCTCGACGCGAAGGAACGTATCTAGGACGTAGTGTGACATTTTCCTGTCTAGTAGAATATTACAAGAACGCATGATCGATGGTTTCCTTCCACTGAACATATATACAGAATGATCAATGCAAATGGGACAGTAGGGAGAAGTAAAAACTATGAGAGATAGCGCCGTCTCAGCTCCGTACCCACCCACATACGGTTTTACTCGATCGAGCTATCATGTCGAGTAAAACCCATGGCATGGGCTCTCGTCCACACATTCAGCATTAATCTATCGAGTAACGCGCACCGTTCAGTATTCACCGAACCGTTCGAGCCAAAACATCTCCGTTCAACAAAGGAGACGGTGGCTGAGCAAGTATCGCAGTTCTTAGTTATACCTAAAAGAATTAAAGAGAGTGAAAAGAAGAAACATAAAAGGAGGTACTAGGTTAAAGATTGGTTAGGTTTTTTTATAAATATATCACTAAGGTGGCAGACAAGCATACAGCCCACCAGAAAAACCGGTGGAATACGACTTAGGTCGCCCCGCTCTGAATACAGCCACGTGAACTTGATGAAAGAGCTGTGTCCCGAAGATTATAAAAAATATTCAAGGATGCCTGAAGTGATATATGAGGAATTATTTTCTATGATTACCCCATTATTAGTGTTTTCACAACGATCAACAACGGCAGACTGACGCTCGACTCACGCCACACGTCGCGACGTACACACGCTTGAGTCAAGCTCGACAGCTCGCTTCGAGTAGGTGCGAAGGAAATTACTTTTATTTAATTCCATCGAGCCTTCGAACTGTGAGTTTTGCGGTCCACACGTTAATATTTACTCGTTTTGGAGTAAAACTATCGAGTAATACCGTATGTGAGTACGGAGCTTTATTAGGAACCATGGCTTCGATTTTAAATTTTATAATAATGACAAACATTAAAACCTTTTTTCAAACTCACATAACCGGAAATCAAATAGTCTCTGTAAACAATGTTAGGCTAGGTTAGTAGGTAAGGTTAGTAGGTAGTGCCAAATTCTGCAAGTTTTTCGTTGTTATTGTTGATGGTGCGCATCATAAGTCACTGGGAACGTTTAAGTAAGTGATTGAACGAAAACGTCAAAAATAAGATAATATGTATTTTATTTCAGTAAATGTCCAAAATGATAGCAGTTTTCCTGTATGCAAAGATTCATTCTTTTGTGTAACGAATGCAATATTGACTTTCGTATTTTTGTGGGGTGCATCTGTGTTAAGATATTTTCTAAGGCAGTTTTTAATATTCTGCGGGCGGGACTCTGCGAATAAAGGTTTGTAATGACATATTGACACATTAATAATAAAAGGAATATAATTATATTAAACTAGCTGATGCGTGCGGCTTCGCCCGCGAGAAATATCGTACCCGTTCCCACTTCCCGTAGGTACATATTACCGGGATGAAAGGTAGCCTATGTGTTATTCCAGACTATACTCTATCCCTGTATCAAATTTCAGCTAGATCCATTCAGCCGTTAGAGCGTGATTGAGTAACAAACATCCAAACATCTAAACATCCAAACATCTTCACAAACTTTCACATTTATAATATTAGTAGGATAGGATATGTTGATAATAAACTCTTTGCGGCACCATCTCTAATGCAGTGGGACTACGGGTATTTTTTTCCCCATAGTACCACCGCAAGGTAGTGGGACTACGGGGAAAAGAAAATCGTACTAGTGGGACCACGGGTAACAGCGGGTCATAATTTGATTTGTAATTTTTTTTCATCTTTGACTTAACCCCATATGTACCAAACATTGTTTACAGAGACTTCGGCCAGGTTAGATTCCCGGTTGTGTGTTAAATTTTAATCTAAAATCGAAGCCATGGTTCCTAGGAACCGATTTCGCTGTCATAAACTATGAGGTTTATGACTTCTCCCTGCTGACCCATTTGGATTGATCATCCTGTATATCGACTATTATTTCAGGCTATTTATAGCATCGCAAAAAGAGAGTAAAAATGCAAAATTCTTCTTGGAACAATAAAAGTTTAATATTTGATTACGTTACTAACTAGTTTGCGGAATAATTTTGGGTTAAAAGTTAGATACTCTAACCGCCACTGCTACTGGAACCCGCTAAATTGGTATTATTAGTTTTGTACCGTGTGTAACATTACATCGCAACGATGGTACATAATTGGTATTTTCATAAAGCAGTGATAATGATTAGAATTAGAGTAGTGGGAGAGATAAGGCGCGTATTGGGCGGCGCGCACGCGTCGCGCTATCGGCGCGGCGCGGCGCAGGCGCGGATGTCGATAGCGACGTCCGCCGGCGCACGCGCATGCCGCTAATCTCTGCCCCTGTGGCTCCGACTAGCCAAGTACCCACCTCTCCTCTAGCTAACCTGCCTCGGTTTTCAGAATGGATGAATGGAAATGCGAGTGGAGCACCTTTGGTGTTACAGTGTCTGGTCTCTGGTGCTACAGTGACCACTTTCATCAGGATTCACTGCTAAAGGCTAGTAAGACTGGTATTAGTGTAAGGTATCGCACAAGATAGCCACGGGTAAACAACTAATGTCTAGCGCCGTCAGTCAGTACAGTCGCGGGCTCGCTTGCAGATTCTTTCGCACACAATGTCTGCAGCATGGGGATTTCCAAGGGGTCCTTTAATCGCGAGTGTAGTGTCTCTATGTAGAGATAAAAATATTATTATCTAAGGGTAATTTTGTATAAGTATTGTTAACTTTTCACTAAAGAATATCCCTAACAATTTTAGTTCTAAATGGCTGAACTGTGATATAGATTTATACCTATACCTACTATACACATAGTGCAATATAAGTAGATAGACATACTAAGCCCGTCACATACCATACTATTGAATACATACATACAATATACTGAAGCGCGTGATAGATATGCTTATAGGTATCTAGGTAAGTTACTTGGTTGACCGTTTGTTTTATCGATTAGGTGGCAATATTCACGATAAAGCCGACAATGTGGTCAGGACGCTACAGCAAGTGTCCCGAAGGTTTTTTTCCGGAAAAGGCAATAATAAGTGCTCTAAACTCTTGCCCGAGACTATTGAACTTATGAGAATAAGACGGGAAACGCCATCTACGCATTCGTCTTCTTCAGATCCGAAAGCTGATACGACTATTTAACACCAGCATCGTCGAGGCAGCGATCGAGCAGAACAGGGGTACCAAAGTATTTGCCCAACAGCTTGGAAGACCCCGTTGAAAACTAAAGACAGCTTGTGGCAGAACTGTGACCTCAAGGTTCGAGATTCTCGAAGAAATTGAGAGATTTTACAGAGACCTGTATGCATCACGGACAAAAAGGCCGACGGGCCCTACTGATTGTGACCACCGAGCCCCACTATACCGAGGTCATTCCGGACATCGACCAGGGCGAAGTCAGGGCGGCTCTCGGGAAACTCAAGAACAACAAGTCCCCTGGGGAGGACGGAATTACAACTGAACTAATGAAGGCAGGGGGGGGGGGGGTCCGGGCCTCAACGAGCTGACGAGTTTGTTTAATTTCGTCCTCCAACAGGGACAAACACCTGAAGCGCCAGGGCCAATATTCGTCGAGGGATCGAGGTTAGACGTTGTCCAGGAGTATACTTACCTTGGGCAGGTTATTACACTGGGGAAAAGAAACCTGGACAAAGAAATCGCCAGAAGGATACGGTTGGGCTGGGCAGCATTTCGCAAACTGCGTCGAGTTTTCAACTCCTCCTTGAACCTAACCTATTCCGTTATAAAATTGTATAATTTAGAGTGCAAGTACTTAGTATTTTTGATAAAAGTTCGTATTTCTGTTTTACAAATCATATATTCGATGTACGAACCACATTTTTGGTATGAATTCGTAACATGTTCTGAGTAACATACGAGTATAAGCTTTTTATGTAGGACATGTTTAGTTAATGAATTGGTTTTTTTGCACAGCATTTAACTTTCTGGTTTGCATTCAGTAAATTAGTGGAGTCACCTAGTGTGCAGAAAAATTAAACAGATGTGCATTTAAAAATATCCCTTTAGAAACTAGCTGTGGCGTGGTTTGTAATTTGTGTCTGATAATGTATAGTACTATTCTGCTGAAAAAGACAGCAAATCATTATTGAGGAACTATAGACCCATTACATTGGTTTCGGTTCTGTCAAAAGTATTTGAAAATGTTATGTATATCAGGATCAATAATTTTATAAAAAAGTTTGATGTCATAGCTCAAGAACAAAACGGGTTTCAGGCAAAAAATTCTACCACGCTAGCTGCTTTTAACTTAATCCGAAATATAACAACAAATATTGACAATAAAAGACAGGTCTCAACAATATTCTTTGACATGAGCCGCGCGTTCGATACCGTGGATCACAAAATTTTAATTAATAAATGTGAACGATACGGACTCCGGGGTAGAGCACTAGAATGGATCAGTAGCTACTTGCGAAATCGAAGCCACTGTGTAGAAATAGATCGCATTGATGAACGGCGTTTTGTGATATTATTTAGGTCTAGCTTTGAGATAAATGAGACAGGTGTACCTCAGGGAAGCGTAATGGGCCCTCTGCTCTTCCTACTCTATACATACGATATACCCAAAGTCACAAATCACCATTGTACATTGTTTGCGGATGACATATCGGTTGTGGTGGCTGACTACAAGGATGAAGTAAAGCATGTCTACAACGTCATGAGCGCTATTGATCTCATAATGGATTGGTTGAACAAAAATAATCTAAGTGCAAACCTAGACAAAACAAAAATCGTCCAATTTGAAAACTACAGAACAAACAATAAACCCTTAAAAATTACATACCGAGGTACAGACATAGAAACCGCCTTGGAAACTAAATTTCTTGGCATAATGTTAGATAAGGACTGTAACTGGAAAGCTCATTTGCAAAACATATGTACAAAAGTTAACCGTTTCGTTTTTGTCTTGAGACGACTGCGCCGAACAGTAAATTTAAAAACCGCTCTAACAGCCTATCATGGTTATGTTGAGTCTATACTTAGATACGGTTTAATACTCTGGGGCAACTCAACTGACATATTGAATGCTTTCAGAAGTCAAAAAAGGTGTGTTCGGGCTATGGCTAATATTGGGCCATTGGATTCGTGCAGACCAGTTTTTAAAAGCCTAAAGTTGCTCACTCTTGAGATTGGTATGTTTGTCCGAAACCATCCAGAACTTTTCGAAAGAGTTAGCAAACATAAAATATATAAATCAAGAGCCGAAACCAAACTATTACTGCCACCTTGTCTTTCTTCTTCTCATATCTTTTCATAAAAAAAATCTTATAACATGACAATAAAGATCTTTAATCATATACCAAAGCACATATTAAGAGAGTTGACGTTGCATAAATTTAGGACTACACTAAGTAACTGGCTCATTGAAAAGTGTTACTATACGATTAAGGAGTTTTTTGACGGGAAATAAATAATATTAGTAATAAATAATATATGTAGATATTTTAATTTGGTGGTTATTAATCTGACATGTAAACATTTTATGTAGGCACAATATTGTCAATTTTCAGTTCCAAAAACATTGACATGTATAATTTTTATTGACATTTTTATATAATAATAATTAACTAATTGTGAATTTTAATGAATTGCATTAATTTGACTTATTGTGCATCTATGTATTAAAATGGTTGCATATTATTCTGGAATGATTTTTGATAATGTATAATAAATGTTATGAATTCAATTTAAAATTAGAAATTTTGCATGCAGACAAATCTGCGAAACATGCTTGGACATTATAACCATGTAAGATCTTTTGTAAACACCGTGTTTCATCCAACAAATGATTTATTATTATTCCTCTTTATTACAATATATCACATATAAATTATTATTATATTAAAAATTGTAAAGATTGTTTATGACCCCGTGTTGCTATGAATTGTTATGACATATTAATCAAATTAGATTGTAAAAGTAAAGGATATGATTTAGAAAAGATTGGCCGTGAGTTCTCTTGCCAGGGTCTTCCTCACAGGCTCGTATTGTTGTCTTGCAAATCTGGTTTTCGCCTGATTCCATTAGTTATCCCTATCCTATCTCTCAAATTGGATCAAACTGCATACAGTACGTGCAAGATTTGATTCAAATCAGTTCAGTAGTTTATGTCCAACGACCAACGAGACACGATTTTTTAACCCCCGACGGAAACCCGGAAGGGGTGTAAGTTTGACGTGTGTGTGGTGTGTGTGTGTGTGTGTGTGTGTGTGTGTGTGTGTGTGTAAGTCTGTCTGTGGCATCGTAGCTCCCAAACGGTTTCGGTCGTAGCTCCCGATTTTGATTCTGTTTCTTTTGTTTGAAAGATGGGTTAGGGGAGAGTGTTCTTAGCTATGTTTTATAAAAATCGGTTAAGCCATTTCAAAGCTATGAGGGGTGAAAGTGGTGAAGAAATATGTAATGTGTTCAAATGTACCCGTGTTGGGTATCAAATGAAAGGTCATATCTTATACATCACGATACCGCAAGGTTTATGGTCGGTATCGGTTAAGCCATTCGAAAGATATGAGGAGTGGAATGTATTGCTAATTCTGTAACCACACTCCGCGCAATTCGCATTAGCTCTGAATAATTGTTGATAGACTATTCGTCATTGTTGACATTAAAAACCCCTATAAAAAGCAATAAATAAAAAATTAAATTAAAATTTTTAAAAACAAACTATTATATATTATGACCTATCTACCCTAAGTATTGAACCTGTATTATTATTATAGGTAGCTATATTATTTACCTATTCATATTTTTAACTAACAGTTTGTCTCGTTGGGGACCGCTCACCTAATCATAACCTAACCGTACGTCTGTCTCTATTTAGGTATAGAGCGGTCCCCCCGATTCGGTCGACACGAATTTTTTTACCAAAGAGCAGCGCCCGTGTTAGAGACACGATACACGCAGTCATGTAGAGTCAACGCTCTCTTATGACTTTCCAAACACATTATCACCATGGAAAGAAAGCAATTAGACTTTCATATCTGATCCATCCATCCTTGCATGTATCGTCACCTCAGCACAACCAATAACTCGGATAACACGTCTCTGCATAGCGTCAAGTGCATCTAGTAAGTCCCTCGCAGAGTTATCCCGAAGGTGACAACAGTAACGACGCAGGGGCAAAACTGCTTCGAACCGCCTCACCTTGTTTAGGATTCCTAACTTTCGCGAGGAGGCCAGTCCAATACTATCTCTATGTAGTTTAATACTATTGAGCTCAAGCTAGACGTCTATGGCGAGGATATCTAGCTTGTATTTCAGCGGTACCGTAACGTTAGGTATTTGTTTTTTTGGGTTTCTCCACGTGGTAACAGTGAATGGACACCGTATCCAAACTCAAGTTAGCTGTAGTATGCGGCATGGCTACTTGTTAGCAGCCAAAACAACAAATACCTATATTATCACTGATAGTTATATTGTTAGGAACGAAACCATGAGTTTTGTGAGCAGTGCTCGCGATCGTCCCGTGACAAAAAGTAGCGCGCTCAGATACCTACGTGCTGCCTATCTGTGTAGCGGGAGGCTCGCCGGGAACCTGTCGGCTGTGGGGTGTGGGGCGCGGGGCTGCACCTGCGGCCGGTCGACGACCCCGCGCCGCCGCCGCCGCGCCCAATCCGCACATGTGTGCACTCGTTAATTGATGCGAGTGAGCTGCCGAGTGTTGCTCTAATCTGTGTTCGCCGTACGCGGAGCCCGCCCCTCCACCGCCGCAACTACAGGGAGCACCCCTTCATACTAGATGGTGTTTGTGCCTCTCGACACGCTGCAGGCGATGATTGGATTCTCATGCACTACAATGTTCCTCCATCGTCAGTTCCTAATTAAATGTTTTTGTGTTATAATTCGATAAATTAAATCGAAATGTCGGAGCATGACTCGATATAAATGTCTCGCGTCAGTGTCGATGCTCCGCTCGTAAACGCTCAAATTTAATTTGTTCCTGCATTATGTAGGCGCGGCAAAAACGGTCCGCGCCAACCGCGGCACAACGCGCCGTGTAATCGAATTACTGGTGAGGAGCGAGGAGTGAGCGTGGCGGCGGCGGCGGCGCGGCATTGAGACGCTCCCGAGGCTGCCACAAAAACAGCCCGTTGTGACAAACTGCCTGCGGCTCAAGAAGTACACGAGCGCTCCCCAGTGCAGAGATGACCGTGCACCGTCCCCGACGCACCAATCGAGTGACATAATGGAAAGTTCAGCAGCGCGCACGACGCTTGTCGCACTCTCAAGTTTAAGTCCAATACTCTACGCGCACCGCGCCTGCGCCTGCTCCGACCGAGCGATAAGAGAATTCTCATTAAGATTAGTTATAATAATAAATGGGCCGCAGCGGGCGGTCATCACAGCGCGTTGCAATTTTCCCCTCTCAAACAAAAATAGAAGCCTCCGAGCGCGGCGTGACCCTGGGGCACGCGGGGCCGGCGGTGGGGCACTGCGGGGCGGGGACTGGGGCGGGGGAACAAGGAGCAGGGAACACTGCACGCGGAGCGAGTAAACGACCGCACGACCGACGGCGACGGGCCATCATCGTCACTACCACTGCTGCAACCTGGCTGACTGCCGCAGAGTGCCGCTGCACTATGCTATTAATCGCTAAGTATACTTTCTGTTCTACATTATTTTGGTTCAAACGTAACCGATATAAAGGTCAGTGGTGGTCCTGATTCCAATGGAAACTATTAACTGCTCAGCACTATAAGCTGTCCTCAGTCTTGATAGAGGTTCACGTTGTTTGTTTGTGCTGCATGTAAGTCCATCAATGACACCTAAAGTTGTATTCCAAGGAACAATTAACTCAAAATAAGAGATCTGTGCATCGAATATGTAACATGTTGCGGCTGTAGTGGCTGCGGTGTTGCGTTGGACGCAACTGTCAGTCACTTCAAGTTACAGTTTACTCTGCTACATAATACGAAGGCCGGACAAATAGATCGTAGCTCTTCCGCGCCTTATGTAGGCATCTACGAGTCACCCATGCCTGGGCCACCGGACGGAATGCTTCCGAGACTGCAGGCCGCGTCTGACCGCAGCACTGCTACACAGCTGCCAAAACTAACAAAAGTATGACCCGCCCGGCGATCTGGAACGCAGATAGTTTCACTAATAATAATAATACGTATATAGATTATATTAAAATGGGGACGTCTTAATAAATATAGATTATTCCATCAAAAACAATATTTAAACGGAGCTTACTTAGTTACAGAAAATTCAAACCTAGCTTTATCCACATCGAAGTTATAGGGGGTCGAGAAAAGAAAAGATAGTACGGTCGTGCCGCCATCGCCAGCCGCCGCGCTATGGCTCGACTTGATGAGGGCACTGCCGTGCCCTCAGATATTAAAATGAGGACGTCATAGGAAATCATTGTTGTTTGTGGATATTTTATGAGATTTTTACAGTAGGAGATGGAATAGGATCAACGTAATATATCATAGCGCTATTGTATTTCTTCGCGAGTGGACAGTGGGTGAGGTGCCTCGGCCACACACGTGGCGCATCACGTAGGAACTCGCTAGTGCGTGTCGGTGGTCGGTGTCGGTGGGTGAACAAGTTTTTCTCTGCATGTTTTTGCCGAGTATTAATTACGTGGACACGCGCGATTATCCGCCCCATTTGAGGCGCACTGTGCGAGTAGTAGATTGCATTCCGCCCCACGGCCCCAGTGCGCTCAGACCGCGCCGCTTTGAATATTGAAATTATTATTATGTTATCACTATGATTTACAAACGACGATTTAAAATAAATATTGTCTCTATGCGAGCTACCTATATCAAAGTTGAAAATTTATTAGTGGGTACCGCTTGTTTTATATCTGCAGTTGATATAACTTATTATTTAACTTCATATACGGTTTAATTCGACCTGTAGTTATGTATACATATATACGAGTATGAAGAATTTCTATGAAAATAACGCATGAATTGGTTTTGAACATAATTTATTATTATTGTCTTGTACGTAGACACAATCCAATGAACAAGCAGACATACTTTGTGCTCCACCCGCGTTCTGAAATTGTTTACATTTTCATAAGGTTTTCTTACGACCTATACTAGAATATATTATATAATCTGTGCCTATACCAAGTCCTATTTTATCTCTGCATCAAATATCATCAGAATTGGTTTAGAGCTTCGAGCGTGGAAGCGTAAAAGATAGTCAGAGTTACTCGTCTTGAATCAATCATGTCACTCCACGGCAGTCCACACACACCACTGTCTCGCGACCCGCCTGATCACAGTCGTGCTATGTGTAGGCCAGGCAACCTGAACATTGTACCTTTGACAAATTGTGATCACTTTATGAGCAGTCAGGATGTGTTTAAAAAGGCAAGGATGGCTGTACATAGAGGAGTGCTTGTGCCTACACTTATGTATGGCAGTGAAAGATGGTTGTTGCAGGAGACGCATGAAAGTAAAATTAATGCAGTGGAAATGAGAAGTTTGCGAAGTATAGTTGGAGTGACATTGATGGATAAACAAAGAAATTGTGTGATAAGGGAACATTGCGGCTTGACAGAAGATGTAGTGACTAAGATAGAGAAAGGGATGCTCAGATGGTTCAGACATGTGGAGAGAATGGATGAAAACAGACTGACAAAAGAGATTTATAAGGCGAGAGTGAATGGACAATCTGGTAGGGGTCGACCGCGTCGCACTTATGTCGACCAAATTGGACACCTTTTGGAAAAAGGCCAGGTCAAGAGTAGGTACCCTTGACATGAAAACACTTATGAAAGTAGAAGAAGCGAAAGTGATATGTCAGGATCGTGGCAAGTGGAAAACCATAGTCTCTGCCTACCCCGTTGGGAAAGAGGCGTGATGTTATGTATGTATGTATGTGATCACATAAATTGAAATAACGATAACGAACATGTACCACTTACTCGCAGCACAGCACTGAGCCTCATTGTACAACTAAGTAATAAAGACAACCTCTCATCTCAAGCCGCTAATCACAGGTTTAATTACATAATGTAATTAAACCTGTGATTAGCGGCCACATGTCTTCGTGTAAATATTTCATTTACAGAAAGTATAGCTTGTCGCAATCCACTGCTGCACAAGGCTCTTGCAATCATTTTGGATCTAGCGTAGGAGGTACTATTAGATATTATGTGAACTATGTTCATTGTTTGCTAACTTCGTTGATTAAAAAACATTAAAAATCATCCCTACTAATTACACGCGAAAGTAACTCTGTCTGTCTGTCTGTCAGTCTGTTACGCTTTCACGCCTAATCGGAGTGATTGAGATGAAATTTGGTATAGAGATAGTTCGAGGCTCTGGGAAAGACTTAGGCTACTTTTTAACGGACTGCGCAAAAGAAGGATTATGATTTTACGCGATAACGACTTCTACGCGGTCAAAGCCGCGAGGAACAGCTAGTCAAATAATAACATACACGTTGCGACACGTGTGTCGCAGCGGAGCCTTGGTCCTGACACTCCTGACAGTGGCGCTGAAGCCAACAACCGGCGCCGGCGAGCGCCCACTGCGACCAAACCCACCTCATGGCTTGTTCCCAGCGACTGGTTATACAAGTGGCATCACGGGAGATGGACTGGCCCATTGAGAGTGCGCACATTTCTTTCAACAAATTATTTTCTTCCACTAAATGTCCCTCTCTTGCCACATCGGTATAGTTCACCATTTAACCAGTATAATTACCATGGAGGATCTATAGGTTTTGTTGGGAATCGTGGGGTCATCTTTCCAAAGGCCTTACTCGGGGCTCCCAACCGTAGGCTGTCTCCCAACCGTAGGCTGTTAGGTAGGATACGTGTGGTATTTAGTCTGCAAGAGTCAGGCATAGCATTCATGTAGGAATTTTTATACGTTAATTAAAAGAAGAGGGCCTATAGGTTAGTCCAAGAATGCCCTAACGAGGCGGTCGGGGCCCGCTCCGCTCCGAGCGATGCGTCACCGCCGCTCCCCGGCTCACTCTGTTGCCTTCAGTTTTTCGCGAGTTAATTAGTTGTAGTTTCTCACGAGCGTTAACTTTGTCCAGTATTAAAAGATACCGAATTCTGTTTTAGGTATTTTAATGAGCTGGTTATCTCTCTCTGAACTGTTCCCTGCCCCCGCGTCCCCGCGCGCAGGATATGTGTGCGGGCGCAGGCTCCGCAAAAAGATGCCACCCGCACCAGAACCTGCTCTCACCTCTCACCCAGTGAGGTGACACACAGCGCACCCGCGCCGACTGCTGCTCTTGTTGTTGAAGTATTCAAAAGTAATGATTAAGGAACCCACTTTGGTCAGAGCGATATTCCTACTTTTTGATAAAATAAAAATGTCAGTAAACGTATAGTGTTATTGGAGAACGTTCACCGACTGATGCCTTACCGTTAGCGTTGTGTCGCAAGCTGAGGATCTCGACTGATGTGAAGTCAGAAGATATCCTATTGGCAGTAAAAAATGGATGTGATCCATCCTGAACACGCTACAATATGCGGCGATGAGATAGCGTTGCACACTTCGTTGTTGTTGCCGAAGTGGGGCAATAGGTGGTAATATGAGGTAAGTTCCCAGTTCCCACGGTTTGGCGAGCCCGGGCGTCATATTTTCATTAAGCTCGCAGTTTTATACTGCAGCCAGCGACTGCGGCTCGGCGCAGGTAAGGCGAGCCCGCCGCTCGTAAACGACACGGCGCGGCCCGGCCGGGCCCAGGAGCGGGTGTCGTCGTGGGAGACTGACCGACGACACCGCACCGAGCGACACCACCGCTCGGACATAGATAGTTCTAAGAAAAGACTTCAACGGGCTCGCGTTGGTTGTTTTGTTTAATTAAATAGTGTTCTACAAAATATAGTTTTTATTTACAAAATGTCTACCGCTCAATATTAGAGTACGGGTTCTTGGCAACCTGTACGCCTTTGTATTGATAATTAAATTGCTAAACTTTTGGGCACAATACCACGGAGGCCTTATTTAGGTTCAGTTTGTCTAAACTGAACCTAAATAAGGCCTTACAGTACCTAAAAAATTACAGTGAAACATAATTATTACTAAATATATATTTTACATAATTACAGTCTTGTAATAATGTAAAATATATATTTAGTAATAATTATGTTTCACTGTAATTTTTAACAATAAATGTATTTATAATTGCTGAATGAATTGATATGCTTTATTGATAGGTACTATTGATAGGACACGCGGCGTTCTTGTTAGCTACACGTGAACTGATGATTTTAATCAATATATGATTTACTAGCGGACGTCACGCGGTTTCATCCGCGTAGTGCCCGTTCCCGTGGGAATACGGGAATCAAATATAGCCTATGTTCACCGCAAATAGTGTAGCTTCCCAACAGTGAAAGAATTTTTCAAATCGGTTCAGTAGTTCCATAGCCTATTCGATGCAAAGAAACAAAGAAACAATCAAATCTTTCCTCTTTATAATTAGTATAGGAGTGTTGGTAGTAGATATCCGAGTGTAAGATAATGAGTGTTTACAAAAATGCTGATGAAATGGAAAACTGTGTAAAAATGATAATGTGCTGAAAAGTGTACAGTTAGACTGTACAATTAGTCTATTTGAATTTCTAGTTCTACAATCACTTTTACATCACTCACTGACATAAAACTAGTTTTATGTCAGTGAGTGATGTAAAAGTGGTTGCGTCCCATGAATGCTCCCGCGACCTCCCCAAAATTTTCTCAATACAATAAATAGGCTATCGAACTCTAAAAAGGTTTTGAAACCTGTAGTTCCTGAGATCATCGCTTTCATATAAACTCTTCAGTTTTATAATATTCTATGTACTTTAAAGCTGTTTCGATTGTGGTTGCGACAGTGATGTGATATTGTAAGAAGGTGACGTGTAGATGATGCAGGGCGGCTCCAGGAATTCCCAAAATAAAACTGCAGATATATGGTAAGTGCTTTCGGATGCAATTATGTGTGTGCGTCTGTGTCCACTTATATCGGTCGACTAAACTAAGTTCGGCAACTACCGGCCGCATAGAAAAATGTATGTACTAGGTACGTAAGTATATCGGTGACGCCGAGCACACACACACGCTTACTCCCGGAGCGTATTTTATTCACACACCTTTATACACAGTTCAAAAACGTTTCAATATAGGTAAGACATGGTACATATTTATAGACATGTAATATCATATATGTAATGACATAATGTAAGTTAAATACTAAGGTTGAGGTACAATATTTACGCACAAAGCAAATCATTTCTAAGTCTACACATGTACTTAATCAGCGCCTTAGGAACTACCTACTACTACGGTCGCGAACAAGCATATGTATAGGCACGTGGACTATGGGCGTTTTGTAGCACCCGGGACGACACTATTGCGTCGTCTACATTCTCCGCCCCATTGTCCGTAAAGGACAATCATCATCATTAGCAGTAAGCAGTGCGGCCAAGCGAGTAATGGGTCTGGTAAGTACACCGTTCTGCTTCAGCTCCGGTATGGACTTCGGAGACATCTGATACTTCTTCGTCTTCTCCTTAAATTTGGAGGCATAAAATTGGTCAAAGGCTTTGTGATAACTATTCGGCATTTCGAGTTCATTTTTCCATAGTAAACAAACTTCCCAGTGCCCGTGAAACATTTTGGCAGATTTTGTGCCGTCCTTATTTCCTCGCCACTTAGAGTTCATTCCGATTGCCTCAAATGTAAATGAACGTCGTATCAAGTCTTTATCGCTGTAATATATGTGTGCATAATCGTATCTTTGTTGCATTGCGAATGACGATGCGCCGGCGCATGAGTGCGTCTCCAGCTGGTTGACCACGGTGCTACCGGCGGAGAGGGGTGCGACGGCGGCGGTACGGGCGGCTGTCAGCGATGGCCGGCCCACCAGTGTCATAAACAATGCTTGTTTTGTTGTTGTTATTAACTTATCACGAGATAATGCAATAGCGGTAACGGGAACGACCCCGTTTAAACACGACCCCAGTGGCGTAAGGGTTGCAGATGGTTCGTGCCAGTCGCGATAAATACTTCTTAGCGAAACTAACACTTTAAAATTGTCCTGACCGATACTTAACCTAGGTTTTATATCACTGCTAGATAAATAAGGGTTTATGCTACGTAAATGTTCGTACGCATCTATTTTAACTATCGATAAGCACTGCATAGGTATGTCCGGTTCTGCAATCTTACGCACGCGCACCATATTTAACAAAACACTTTTGTTCGGTGACAATAACTTAGTGTTCGTGACAGTTTCGTTAGCTGTATTAATTTTTTCACTTTCACATAATTTTGTACTTGCCACGTAGGTATTTTTAAAATGCAGACACTCAAATTTATATCCAAAAATACGTAAGTCCTTGGGCGTAGCTAATCTTGATGGTAATTTTGAAGGTACGCTAGAGGTGACGGTGGGTGCGCGCTCCGATGTTTGGGCCAAGGGCTGAAGATCCGACGTGCAGGTCACTGCAGGGTGCGCCGACGGCGGAGGTGCCGCGCGCTGTTGCTGTGACCCACTTTTCTCCTGCCATTCTTCCACTTTGTTGGAGGCACCAGAATTGGTCACACCTCTACGAGGTTTTCTTGATGACCCACCTTCAAGCGCAGCGAGTTTAGCTTCCAACCTTTTTTTTATCAGATTCTTCTCAATTTCAGCTTCTGCTTCAGCTGCCTCCAGCTCCAGTTGCTTTCTACGTGCTGATAGAGAAGATCTAGAGGAACTTTTCTTAGAACGAACTGATGCTGCACCGGTAATTTCCATTTGCAGGCTACCCTCTCTTTTTGATAACTGGTTGGAAATTTCTTTCAGTTCGTTTTTCTGAACCACTCTTTTGGACTGCACTGTTTGCGAAAGCACTTCACTGTTTTCCTTAGTGGAATGTAGCAACGGTTCTCCTACGAGAGTTCCACGCGTTTCAACCATCGTGCGCGGCGGTGTGTTGAACATCCCGTTGTGCAGATTTCCGAAATTCTGGACTATCCGGCAGAAGGACCACTTTGTAGATGATGCAGGGCGGCTCCAGGAATTCCCAAAATAAAACTGCAGATATATGGTAAGTGCTTTCGGATGCAATTATGTGTGTGCGTCTGTGTCCACTTATATCGGTCGACTAAACTAAGTTCGGCAACTACCGGCCGCATAGAAAAATGTATGTACTAGGTACGTAAGTATATCGGTGACGCCGAGCACACACACACGCTTACTCCCGGAGCGTATTTTATTCACACACCTTTATACACAGTTCAAAAACGTTTCAATATAGGTAAGACATGGTACATATTTATAGACATGTAATATCATATATGTAATGACATAATGTAAGTTAAATACTAAGGTTGAGGTACAATATTTACGCACAAAGCAAATCATTTCTAAGTCTACACATGTACTTAATCAGCGCCTTAGGAACTACCTACTACTACGGTCGCGAACAAGCATATGTATAGGCACGTGGACTATGGGCGTTTTGTAGCACCCGGGACGACACTATTGCGTCGTCTACAGTGACGTATCTTCGAACACGGGACAGATATTTGCAATCAATAACAGGCAATGAGTGTAATGTTTACTTTTTCATAGTTGTCAGTCACTCATTAAGAGTTGTCAGAGGAGCATGATCTACATCTTTGTGAGTATGGATGAGTTTAGTTTTTAAAAATTCATCTATAAGTAATAACTTATCAGTGTATCATTACTAATCTGTTTACATGTGGAAATGCGGTCATGAATATATAGCCGCCTAGCGCCGAGGGTCCTGGGTAACTCCTCCCTCCCGTCCCGGCAGATACCAGGAGTCCTGGCAGAAGAGTGTATCATGATTTATGTAGTAAGTATTTCCGTTTAAAGTCCTAATCGCGGTCCAATGAAGTCCTATTTACCACACACGTCATTGACAGCGCGCTTAGTCGCCGATGGACATAATACATATCATGTCAAAACCAAGCGTCAGGAGTGTCTTTACATGGAACAGAAATAGATACAGTTGTTTGTGAGAGTCGCACCTATTCATGTACGAGGTGCGAGGTGCGAGGTGCGAGGTGCGATTGTGATTGCTGGTGAAGTACTGCTCCAGATCATCGATCTATATGTACATACTACATACTAGATGCGGCGATCAGAACAAGCGGCGGCGGCGTGTTCCCGCAACTGCGTTTTATACACCGAACCGACCGTTAGTTCGATTTGTGCTAAAATGCGAATGACACGCATGTGACCGAGATATTTTAATTTATTGTGATACAATTATCAAACAAAGTATTGTAAATGCAATGTACAGAGGTGAACACATTAAAGTTAATGCTAAGTAATATAATTATACAACGTTTAGACCGTATTATTCATACTAAAATATGTGTTTTATGGCACCTGTTGGGCGAGTCCATTAGTATCGCTCTAGAACATATTCAATGTATGGACGTTCCTGTCTATCGGTAGAATATTATGTCATTGCTCCAGATACTTTCCGCCCGAACGTTGGCTATTTGTTGAGCAAATAGAAAAACCGTTCGATTGCTCAACTGTATGTAAGGCTATACTCAGTACCTGGACCGGTGTACAAGGCACACTGAGCGATTGACTCTGGCGTTGGGCTCGTTCTTATCGAACAGGCGATAAGAACGAGCGAGATGTTACTTGAGATCTCACGTAGAGACAAACTAAATAATAGTAAGTCTAAGAATTGTGATACTTCTCCCTTGTTAATATTTGATTCTCTCGCACCGTACCGTAGCACTCGCTAGCCAGTTAGTGATAGCAATACAATATTAATTTGGAATTAAGTGAAATTTGCATATCCGATTTGGCGATTTTGTGTATTTGAAGTAGCATAAAAATAAAACTTCCCTGGTACTAGGTAGTAGTTTTGTGGATAAGTAGACTAGTCAGATCATCGAACTGATGAGATAAATGGAAAGCCAAATGCATTTGCCTTTCTGTCATAAAAAAGAATCACCCCGATCAACCCCTTACAATCACGTTGTAATATCGAAAGAATCAGCTCGTTACGATACGAGGTCGGCAACTCTAGGGGTAAGGGTTCGATCACAACAATAACTATTAAAGTCATTGTTGTGATCGAACAGATTTTGTGCGACCAGAACACGACATTTTCTGTAAGCTGGTTAACGGCACTTGGTGGAACTTGCTGCACATAGTGAATTACACCACTTGTACTGTTCCACTACATTCTTGTGCACCTACAATCAAGTCAGTCAAAAAAAATGTATGTCAGTACAAGTGGTGTTATTCAATATATAACGTAGTCGTTAGATAAACAATTAGGTACGCTCACTCACTACATTCCTATTCAAATGATACGAAAAATAAATTTTAAGTTACCTACTGAATTAGTGCTTGTACTGTTGGAAGTTTAGACGCCTATGCTAACTTCTGATAGTATATTTAGTTTAAAATATTCAGGACCGTCTTTGAATGCAATACCTACTAACTATGAACAACCGAAATGCATACGAGATGTTTCGATATCGCAAGATGCAATCGTCTCGAGTCGGAATCCCTCGACAGCGCGGATATGCATTCGGCGTATATCACTGGGAGAAGTTAATGAGAGCCGCGGCGTCCCCCTCCCCACCCCCCACCGGTCCCTCTACCCCTCGCCCGACCTACCGAGCCCCTCGCTTATTAGTTTTTATTGGAGGACCACCTGTTGCGCTGCGCAAGAGCATTCTTTACACATGTGTGTGTATTTGCGTGAGGTTGAGTGTGTTGTGATTGGCGATATGCATGAGTACTTCGTATATGCTATGCGTGGAAACATGGTAAATTTAGAGAAATGTACAACCAGTAAGATCTACTTCAATATTTGCAACATTTAAACTATGACGTAGGAAGCGCAACATTGCACCAACTTAAGCTACGCCATAAGATGATCACCAACAGCGTTCGACGCACCACACATAATGCATTGTATCAGTTATGTAACTTGATCGTGGTGAGTTACAGAGCAGCACCCATTGTAACAGTACACCGAGCGCGCTGCGGGCCGCGGGCCGCGGGCCAGGGCCACGCGAACATGCTAATTCGCGAGGTGAAGCGACGCGCCTCCCCGCTCGCACCTCACACCTCGCACGGAGCGATTCCCACGGTGACGCGTGACGCGCAGGACACTCAGCCTACTACCCGTTCGCTCTAACTTTGCCGCTGGCGTAGAGGCGTATACCCGAATTGTTAATTAGACGAAGTAAGTTGACAGTAGCTAATGTCACTTCGTCATAGAAAATACGCAACATTGTATGAAGAAGGGACATTAGTTGCTGTCAATTTACTTCGTCTAATTAAAAATTCGACTTTAGTATGGAGCCGAGCGGCAAAGTTAGACCGAACGAGCAGTAATTAATGCGGCGGACGTCGCGACGCAGCTCCGCGTCAGCTGCTGGCAGCTACAGTCGACATCGTTGGCACTCATTAACTATACGGATCAACCGACTGACTCACACCCAAAAGATTCGTTTCTTTCATATTACCATAATCTTCTGTTCCGAGTTATTTGGTTGTCTTTCTTCTACTACTAAGGTGGCAGACAGGCTTACGGCCCACCTGATTGGACTTTTAGAACAGATTATCTCAGTTTTTTTTTATACCACTAGAGTGGCAGACAAGCATACGACCCCACCAGATGTACTGGTGATCACCGCAGCCTATGGACGCTTGCAACACCCGAGGCGCCACAATCGCCGTGCCGACCCTGTTAAAACCCTCTAAGTCCCCTTTTGAAGAACCCCATACTGTAGTCGTTTGGGAAAACCGAAGCAGGGAGATCATTCCACAACCTAAGCGTACGCGGACGAAAGCCTCTATTGGATCTCACCGTGCTCGAGCGCTCAGGACGCAACGTGTGAGGATGAATATCCTGTCTGTGGCAAGCGGTGCTATGATAGAATGTAGCCGTAGGCATCATTTCGAACAATTCTTCAGAGCACAAACCGTTGTACAGGCGGTAGAACACACACAAAGAGGTTAAGTCTCTCCTGTCACTAAAAGGTTCCACACCACCTGCAAGTATGGGATCGTTGACAACTCTCATAGCTCGCCTTTGCACCGAGTCAAATGGACGAAGCTGGTATTCAGTACTCAATTAGTTCGTAATAGAGTAAGTTTGCTGCAGAAATTTAAATGACAAACTCTTCCGCTGTATACATTCTAACAAAATTGCTGAATGATCCCCTCCCTATCAATGCCTCTCAAAAACAGTTACATCTAGAAAGTTTAAATGTTTAGAGTTAGCTTCTCTTATTAGTGTACACACGCACTGTTACGGATTTTTTTCTAAATTTGACCCTTAAGAAAATGAAATGCGTGGTGGAAGTTCAAACTGTTTCGTAAATGGTTAGGTTAGGTTAACCTTATCTTATAGTAAAGACAGTAGCGCTGCCTCTAGCTCTTTTTGCTTATAGTAATAGGAAGCCTTGTAGCGATGTTATGTGACCAAAGAGCTCAACAGACACTCCCCGACACATTAGTGCATTATGTTAATGATATGACCAATTTAAATAACGTGGGAAAAGCGCGGCCCGTCACAGCGAGCACGCCCCGCCCCGCCGCGCGCGCCGTGTCATTCAGAGCAGGTTGCAATTAGATTTGTGAATTTCGATTAGTCTACATTACACAATACTAATGGCCTGATAATTACCTACTCTGTGCTGACCACTGTATTACGATTGTGCTGAGTACATATTATTATGTGTATCTCCGGTATAAAAAAGACGGTAAAATCATTTAGCTCGTTGCAAACATACCAAAGTAGTCAATTTTTTGGTATAAAATTGTCGACAATATAGTTAAGTCGTAGTGTAGTACGTAGTTTAATAAATTTCAAAAGATTTCCACGCTTAGAAATAAACATTTCTGTAAAAGCAAAGCAATCCCATCACTCACCGACTATTAACCATTTAAATGAACCTTTCCTGGACACGCACGCATTAAGGTTTCCTCAGAAAATACATTCCAATAAATAGTAAGTACTTGTAAAATGCAATCATTTTGGCATCAGTTTTATATGTATTAACGAGAAACGTTTGCCGAGGCGGTAATAAAATAACTGAATAAGGTGTTAGGTGACGGTGAGTACCTACATTACGTCGTCGCGTCGTCGTCGCCTGCCTTCAGAGATGAAAGGTTCGCGTCCGTTGGTTTCTCCACTCTTTGCCACTAAAATGAGACTCGCCCTAACATATTTGAGTACTTAGCGATGATACCCCGTGCGTGCAATGATTACTTGTTTTCTTTAATTTGTGGGAATGTATCTATGAGGTATGTAGACTGACATCATACGCATCCACGACTTGCGTGGAGAATTGATCTGGCTACTTTTTGGCTAAACAAACTGCTCTCCTCAAAAAAGACAACAGCTACTGTAGTAAACTTGAGGTAACAAAACATAATCATAATCATTTATTTGCATAAATATGGGTAGGTTACAGTAGATGAATACAAAAAAATTAAAGTATCGCCGTATTTCGCCCTTAAGCATGCATATTAGCGGGTTTTTTTGTTTTACGTGAGGAAAAAGCCTCATGGATGCTATTCCGGACATATACCGACTAAAAATCCTCACGTATCCTGGCCAACAGCCTAGCCTAGGTCGGAAGCCTCGGGTAAGCCCTCGGCAGGATAGCCTAGGACTCCAATTTTAGCGGTGCACTAAAATGTAATGATAGCATTGCAATGCTAATTCTGTAATGCTTTATTCCAAGGAAATTTTTGGAGAGCTCTGCTATTTGGTTTACATTAATTCACTGTTGCGACCAATAAAACCATCATTGGTTTGATGTACAATTTAACAAAGATAGTATTGGGTACTCAACTAAAACCTGTCTGCTGAGAGCTGTTGCGGAGAGCGAAGTATTTATTCAAAGAACTCACTACAAGAAATATGTTTATTGTGTTTTAATAATATGTCAGGGATTAGTTATTATGTAGTTTTTAACGTTATAGTAGGCGTCACGTGACACGCAACGCCGTAAACCAATAATATGATAATGTCCCACCCAGTGGACGGCAGTCGCTTCAACCGGGCCGACTGCTTCAGGGCTGCCTTGAAAGATTCATTGCCCTACTACAGGCAACCTCCATGTACATAAGTAAGAGAATAAATTCTCGCAACTTCGTTTACGTCACATAAAGTGTATGAAAGGAGAGATATTTCTTCATCAGACTCATCAAGCGGCGTGTGAAACTGCCCTGTTTGCTTAATCATAGAAGAGCTTAATGATAAAGGCTATTCTAAAACAATTCAGTCTGGAGTCAATGGACTGAATTGTTTTAGAATAGACTTAATCTTTATGCTCTTTTATGATTAAGCCAACATGCCAGTTTAGATTTAAGATTCATATGTCTATGTATGATTCTTTAAAGTGCTAGAACTTTTTTATTTATAAACCGATTGACATAAAATAAACACTAAATGTTAAGTGGAGCAAACCTCAACACAATAAAGAAAACCGCATTGCAATCGGTTAAGCGGTTACTGAGATTAGCGTGCACAAACGTACAGACAAACAGAGATACAGAAATACAGACAAACAGACAAAAATTCTAAAAATCATTGTTTTGGGTTTTAATGCGTTCATTAAGTCCCCCTATAATATTTTTTCTTATTTATTTTCCATGTACCTAAAGACAGCGACCTGTTACGATTTTATTATATGTATTGATGTTGAACATTTGTCCTTATGACGCTACCAATTTTAGTGCAAAGTTCTAAATTCCTACCGACTAACCTGTAAACCACACGATGCTCTCGGCCGTAGACAGTTGTAGAGCATCGTGTGGTTTACAGGTTAGTCGGTAGGAGTCTATATCATCCATGTAGTCATAGCATCCATGTAGGATTTCCACACGTAAAAAAAAAAAAAAAAAGACTTAAAACCTTACGTTTGTTTTAGTGCAATCGGCTAAGTATGAGTAGAAGCGGAGTTATAAAGGCTAGTTTTTCATATTTCTATATTGGTAGGAGTGATCCGTGGATGGCGGAGAGGCTGCTCATTAGTACTCATCCTGTGACGCTGTGGTCGCGCGACGTGCGGCGAGCGTAGAGCGGCGAGCATTCGATCATTCACTTATCCTATCCTACTAATATTATAAATGTGAAAGTTTGTGAAGATGTTTAGATGTTTGGATGTTTGTTACTCAATCGCGCTCTAACCGCTGAACGTATTGTCTTGAAATTTGGAACAGAGATAGCACATAGTCTGGAATAACACGTAGGCTACTTTTCATCCCGGGAATATCTTCCCACGGGAAGTGGGAACGGGTACCGAATTTCAAGCGGGCGAAGCCGCGAGCGTCGTCTTGTCGTTTATAATAGTTACAGTACGCGTTTTTGATAATAACCCCTCACTTTATTGTTGTTATAATCACAGGTGTCAAAGAGATGACACACGCCTTCGTAGCCTTCTCTCAGAAGGCCGTGATAATAACCTTTGAGTCGAGGTCCGAGGTGCCTACTTCAGGCAACCATTAATAGAGTTAGCCATTTCAACGAATTAGTGATTAAGTGGACTTTCTCTAACACGCCTAAGTGTTTTAATTGATATATAATACGCGTATTAAAAGTTTCATATTGACGGAAGTAAAACATAATCTAAAGTAAGCGAGCCCAGTCAGTGGTGGAAAAGGATGGTCGCGCGAAAGTGAATGTTTATTTTCATGAATGAAGTCAACTAATTTTTTTTTTATATTCAGCACGCCAAATTGACGTCAATTGGTCCTCAAGTTGGCGGCCCTGTGATGTGCCTCTTCACGCTCCTCTTAAAGAACCCGGGATTGTCTTAAATAACGAATACTTTCAACTAAAATTCAACCAGTCTTCATCGGGCAAAGCCTACGAGTATTTTAAGCAAACGAGGGTTGTACGTATACGTACCTACGGCTAAACAGTAACAGTTATACAGGCAGGTATTACTATATCACCAATAGTATTCTACAAGGTAGAGTATTGGGATCGTGTATGAGGCGACATTCTTATTTTATGTAGATGTACTACGACATGTTTTCCTTTCCTTTACAAACCGCTCACTGACAATACGTAACGTTCTTGTAACAGTGCCCACTTTTGTCGCCATTTCAGCGATGAAAGATCGCTCGACTACGCTGTGAGCTGTGAACTAGCCGACGGCGACGCGACTGTCGGCCAAGTACCCGCAATAAAACTCGCACTAGTTCAGTAAACAATGAATCATCGATTTCTCCGCGACTGTGACAGCTTTATAGATGAATATAATTAACTCACATCCTCTTACGAGAGCCTCATTATCGGCACACATGTTATAGTTATAACTAATGACTTGTTATCATCATTTATGAGACAGCATTTGATAACTCGATTAACTGATATGTAATCGATAAGGGAAAGTGAAGCACTCGCCTGCGCCGGATCACGACCAGTCAAGCTGCTTGCTACCAAAATATCTCGCATTATAATAAGCTAATAAAATTAAGTAACTGTAGTAATTATTTATTTCCATGAAAGAGGGAGAGCGAATTGGTCCAATAGCAACAAGTTTGGTCTCGTCTCGTCGGAGTGGTACCGTTACCGACATGACGTGCCACGGTCCACGGTGCCACCGCGTCAGCGTCGCTCCGGATCGAAACAAGAGTGTGTAGATATAGGAATGTACTCGTATAATTCTTATGAGCTACCTTTTTTTTTAAACGTGAGGAAAATCCTACAGGGATGCGACGCCGGACTCTACCGAATAAAAACCACACGTATCCTACCTAACAGCCTACGGTTGGAAGCCCTCGGCAAACCCTCGGAAGGATACCCCAGGCAGATAATACCAATTATCGAAAAATATCCATAAAAATGAGTTAGTGGTTTAACAAACACTGTGACAACGGATTTTAATTAAGGCAAAGACTAGCCGAGCATGTGACTGTTGTGTACCTTTAGAACAACATCACGCTGATGGCCTCCTGTGATTTTTGGTTGACCTATGGCCAACAAGAAGTGCTGTTGCACATCCCCTTAATTGGCCTCAACAATACGCCGTATCCAGTTCAAGATGACAGGTAATGGGGGCCCTTCAATGAATGTGATACCATCTAGAGTGGTTTTCCAAGTAACGGTCAGGCGTGTTCGTGTCATTAGCACTAGGGCAGGAGTGCTAATAACTCATCAGTCGAATTATACTAATGTTGGAGGCACGCGGGCCCGCACCGCGCCGCACGACGCTGCACCGCGCACCGCGCACCGTGCGCTCAAGTGAAGAGCTACATTAACTGATGGATCGTCTCGATCTATGAAAAAAACTCCATAATAAATCTTATTGCGAATTGCGCCTGATTTCTCCGCACTGGAATGATATAATTACATGATTGCGGCTGTGCTGGGCCGTGTGCTCGTGTGCCCGTGAGCAGGCGGCAGCAGCAGGCGGGACAAAGGAGGGAAGCGGGGCTCGCACACATTCCGCGCTCTGAGCTTTTTCAAGTACTTCATGATGACAAACATTTATACATACATACATACATACATACATAAAGTCACGCTTTCATCCCCGAAGGTACGCAGGGGCATAGTATATGCCCAGATTCCATCTTATAGTTTTATGTCCCACGTAATAGGTGGTGGGCCTATTGCCGTGTGAAATGGACAGGCGCAGGTCGTGGCGAAACGCAGTTGAAAAATTTTAAGCCGCCCATAAGGCCTTCAACATGACTTAGCGATTGTGATTTTACTGACAATCGAATTTCATTTCGAGTCTTCCTTTTTTGCACAATAGATCGTTATGCGAAAATGTTCCCTTAGTCGACCCTTACGACACCGACGGGATGAATTGGGGTGCCGACATTTTGTACTCTACGTTACCCCACGGGCCGGTCTCTAAACGGGGCTTTCATGATGATGAAACAGTTGAAAATATATCAAACAAGCACAGAACTAACAATTAACATTATTATGGTGAACTTACACCCACTCCTACTACTGTAAGACCACAAAAGTGGCAGACAAGCATACAGCCCGCCAGAAGGACTGGTGGTCATCGCAGCCTATGAACGTTAGCAACAACAGAAGCGCCCTCGCGCTGCCCACCCAGTTAAAACTTCAACGACTTAGATAAAGGAGTTATGTGACATTATGGAAAGTTGCAGGTGTCAGCCTAGTCTTTAAAGGTGCACTTAAAGGTGCACTTTTGTGTGAACGATTCGAGTCTGTGGCGCAAAAAGAGACCGCTTGACGCGCATCGGTCATCACTGATTTTTTACAAACTGTGCGTCACGGATGCTTTGTCGTATGTGCCGCACCTTAATATTGATAAATAACCTACACAAATATCTGTCAATTAAAAACCTTTAATCACAAGACTGACAATTCCCCCTTCTCGGTGTCGAAAAATTGCACCCATCGAAGTCAACTGCAATGTTCCCGTAAGACTGGCCGCATTGCCACGATGTTTTACTATGTTTATTGTATGAGAGAGAAAGAGAGTCGTAGTCATTCATAGTATTAGAATTATCACAATCGAAGTCGATTTAGTACTATTAAGTAGTAGATTCGTGAATAGTAATCGTCCTTTCAGTTCCGAATCTGTGATGAAATAAAGAGGAAAGATTTGTTTTTTTGCTTTTTGTTTTTTTGTTTTTTTGTTTGTTTGTTTGTAACAAATAGACTCCGGAACTACAGGACCAATTTGAAAAATTCTTTCGCTGTTGGGAAGCTACACTCTTTGCGGTGAACATAGGCTATATTTTATTCCCGTATTCCCACGGTAACGGGAACTACGCGGGTCGAACCGCGTGACGTCCGCTAGTACTTAATATATCAATAATTGAGCTCTTTTAGAAACTAAATCTACGCGTAGTCTTATGGTCGCGGGTCCAATGGTCCCAAAGTCCCAACTCGCTATCTTCACGCTGTGCTACGAGACGCGTGGCGTGTCCGCGTGTTGTCTGCACGGCACGGGTCTCCCGTTCTACTTTAATTACTTTTAGTCAGTGCTAGTTATGTTTTAGGTGCGCATCGCACTATCGGCGGCTATTGTGATACGACTGTACGCGCGCTGTCGACGCCTTATCGACAAATAAATATCTCAGATTGTCAGCCAACAAATTTGAAAGTCCTGTTCGGACTCGCACAGAGATAATCTCGGAATTATGATCGGGCGCGCGGGGGCATCTATCTTTAATTAACATCGGAGGGGGTGGGGTGGGAGGCTGATCGATTGCGCCCGCGCCGCCACACTGCTGCTCTAATTGACAGCGTCGATTATGAACGTAGCTTATCTCCAAACACGTCACACAAACGTGACCACTCCATACCTCATGCCTTTGTTCTGAACACATAATTGTTTTATTGACAAATTACTTATTTGATCTTTCGGTTTGAGATTATCTGTCAGACGGTATTAAAGTGCGATTATTTTGAGGTGCCAACTCGTATTAAGGTCGCTAGCGTAGGAGCGACAGACGGAGTGACCACGTGTTGATGCCGAGGGGACGATGTCCTACAAGATGAATGGGCACGATTAATTAAACAATAGTAACCAAATGAGAGTGAACGGTCACAGACAATAATACCGACAAGTGCTCTCTGTTACAACATCCCCTCAGTGTGGTGGTGCGAGGGTGCGCGTCGAGCTCGGTGATTGTGAACAAATAAGTGATTACTTTACACGAACTGCTGCAGATAATTCCATTTAGGCTCGCGGCAGGAGACGTGGTCACCTATTGTCGTCTTCTAATGGTTGGTTCGGGATTCTAAATATGCAGTTGGTAAACTTTGTTCTCAACTAACTGATTCCCGCAACTTATCTATTCCCACATTCCATGAGAACATGTACTAGGGTAAAAAAAAATAGTAAATAAAAAAAAACCTATGTGTCAATCGCGACTATATTCTATCGCCGTACAAAATTTTAGCCAGATCTGTTCAGCCATTAGAACGTGACTACATCCAAATATCTGCACAAACTTTCATATTCATAATAATGTAATTGAATTATTACTACGTAGTCAATAATAGTTCATAATGTTCCCCCACTCCTCCACACGACCCATCCCGAGGCCCTCTGCTCTTGTAACTTTTATCACAGTCATAGTTATACATTGTCTACAATAAAAATTAACAGCAGTCGAAGTTAATTAGCGCTAATGACATCAATTGTGGGAGCAGCGCCGACCGCCCGGACGAGCGCGCAGCTGCGACGCGCGGCGCGGCGCCCTGACTCCGCGCTACGCAGCGCTGTCCTCGCGATAGTCACACAGTACGGATACGGACGGATTATACAAACTATAATATACAAAGGTATGGATGTCCCCTTACTGTCCGCCCCGTGATAATGTCCGAGATTATGCACTAATTGTTTGTGAACGACAACGACACGTGTTGCTTCCCACTGACTTGTCACTTTTTTATTTTACTCATGAATAATATTTTATTTTATCTATATATAAAAATTAAACCCCCTAATTTACATACGCGCATAACTTCCGATGAACTGCACCAAATTAGATAATTCTTTTTTTTGTTAATTGTCAAGACAAGGTTTGTATTAAGTCAGTACTTATAGAAAAAAATATTTACAAAAAAATACGATGAAATTTGACGGTTTAGCTAGTTTGATAGATGTAAAACAACGGACATGTGATTTAATTATGTTTAACTAATTAGCGGTGTGACGTATCAGATGATCAATTATTTCTACGGTTTCAAATGAAGAACTAACATCATCTCGGGTCGGGTCTAGGTGACGTCAACCGTTTTAGAGACACCTGACAATAAACAGTACTTATGTTGCACTATAGTTGTTCCTCGAAATACCCATTTAAGCAACCAGGTTGTGCCACTGAGTAGTCATGGTGGAAAGCAGAGCACCCCACCCGCGCCGGTGCTGTCATGGACGAGTTGACTTCTGTCGCTGTACACTGACCACACTAACAGAGGTCAGTCTTAGTTAAGGGGCGGTTAACCCGCACAAGTAGGCATTTGGCGCTCCCCTCGCTCCGGGCGCAAGACACACCGCGCGCCGGCAGCGGCAGTCAACTCTCATGCCACAGTATACAGTATAGTAGAAAGAAACAGCATGCTAACTTTGTTTGACGTAGTAAATGCATCTAACTTTATTAAGTGTAGTGATTTATTAGTTTCGTAAATAAAAATAAATGAGTTAATCGTAAATAAATTATGTATATTATACTATTATTTTTAAGCTAAAGAGTTTGTTTGTTTGTTTAGTTGTTCTAACTCTAGAGTCTAAGAGACTGCTAGTTGAATTTCAAGAGTTTCTTAACAGAATGTCCATTTTTGAAAAATACCAAAATATATAACATCACGCTAAGGCGAATAAGAGCTTAGCAGCAACGAAACATTTTTCGACAACTAGGATATTTCATTTCTTTTGAAAGTTTCCGTTGCGTACGTTTGCTACAGTTGCGTAAAAATGTAAATTACATAATAGCTGGTCATAAAAATTTCTAAAGTTTTCTAAAGTTGGTATGCTAAGTATGAATCACGGGATCATTGTGCAATCTAAAATGGCCGCCGCGGTGTAATCACAAAATTTCATGATGGGTGTCGTTTAAAGGGTTTTCTGGTATGCTGAATACGAATCACGTACTAATTTTGCAATCCAATATGGACGCCGCGCCGTAATCACAAAATGTCATTATGGGTATCGTTTAAGGGGTTTCTTGGTATGCTGAGTACGAATCACGTGATAATTTTGCAATCCAATATGGGCGCCGCGCCGTAATCACAAAATTTCATGATGGGTATCGTTTAAGGGGTTTCTTGGTATGCTGAGTACGAATCACGTGATAATTTTGCAATCCAAAATGGCGGCCGCGGTGTAATCACAAAAATTCATGATGGGTATCGTTTAAAGGGTTTTTTGGTATGCTGAGTACGAATTACGTAATAATTTTGCAATCCAATTGGCCACCGCGCCGTAATCACACAATTTCATGATGGGTATAGTTTAAGGGAATTCTTGGTATGCTAAGTATGAATCACATGATAATTTTACAATCCAATATGGCCACCGCGGTGTGATCACAAAATTTCATGATGGGTATCGTTTAAGGGGTTTTTTGGTATGCTGAGTACGAATTACGTGATAATTTTGCAATACAATATGGCCGCCGCGCCGTAATCACAAAATATCATGATGGGTATCGCTTAAGGGGTGTATTGGTATGCTGAGTACGAATCCTGTGATAATTTTGAAATGCAATATGGCCGCCGCGCCGTAATCGCAAAAATCCATGATGGTTATCGTTTAAGGGGTTTTTTGGTATGCTGAGGACGAATCACATGATAATTTTGCAATCCAAAATAATGCATTGAGGGCGATGCATTACGATCGGCCACGGCACGTGGCCTGTCTCCGTTAGCGGTGACGGCACGTGTAAGTACTTCGTCACCTAGAAGTGCTTACACGAAAATTGCCGCGAAGAAGACATGTCCAGAGAAGATACGTTCTCTCGAACCGTCTAATAACAATGTACGCCTAGAGCCTGTAAAACCACATACTGATTCGGAGGGCTTCATTAAAGTAGAAAGGAAGAAACGAAAGCCCTCCAGTCGCAACCACTGTTTTACCGGTGTAACGGGACCGAACCTGTTGCTGCGTCCGGCTACGGCGACGACTCAGCTATACGTGTCTCGTCTGCATCATTCCACGAAGGCTGAGGAATTAGTCGAGTACATAAATATTAAGACTAATTGTGACGCGAGGGTGGAGCAGCTAGACTCGTACCGTGACGTTGATTTCCGTTCGTTTATGGTGCGGGTCCCGACAGAACGTCTATCCACCTTCATGAGCGAGACCTTTTGGCCGAAGGGTGTAGTATACCGACGCTTCCGAGGAAGAATAAACTACACCACGCAGCGCATCACAACGGCGCCGTCGATTATTCGTGTGCATAATTAATAAGATATAGTTTAAGTTCAATTATGTATTAGTATATTAAGTATTTTTATTTGTGTAATGTTATGTTATGGGCCATGTTGCCTGAAATAAATCTTTATTATTATTATTATTTCTTTTTATCCTTTGGATTCCTCGGTTGAACCGGAAAACTAGTGGCACGGGCCTAAGCCAAGTGTTCACCAGTGTAAGTTCTATTTTTTTTAGCAAATTATATCGTATGTATTGTGTGTGAGGATTACAAGGCATAGCGTGTGTTGTGTGTCTGATTCAGATTGTAAAAATTTTCGTACTATTCTACATGTGTTCAAAATTACAGCTTTTTGCAAGAGGTGATATGTGTTTGGTGATAGATTCAGTGTATAAAGAGAAGTGTGAAGTTGTTTAGGTATAACTCCTGTTGTGGATAGTACGATTGGGACTATTGTTACTTTCTGTAGATTCCATAGACGTGTTATTTCATCTTTAAGTTCTGTGTATTTTGTTAGCTTTTCGGCAATCGTTTTCTGTAGGTTATGTGTATTTGGTACAGCTATATCGATTAAGTAACCAACTTTTGATGATTTGTCAATAACAGTGATATCTGGTCTATTAAAGTGTATGGTTCTATCTGTTAGGATAGCCCGGTCAAAATATAACTTTACGGAGGCGTTTTCAAGAACAGTTTGCGGCTTGTATTTGTAGTATTGTGTTATGGTGTCTAAAAGTTTGTATTGGTGTGCTAGTTTTTGGTGGATAATGTTGGCCACTTGATCGTGTCTGTGTTTATAATCTGTTTGCACTATTGCTTTGCAGGCTCCTGTAATGTGTTGTATTGTCTCGGGTGAACTATTGCATTTTCGGCACGTGTCATTAGCTAGATTTTTAATGATATACTTCCTGTAGTTCTTAGTTTCGATTACCTGGTCCTGTATGGCAATCATGAAACCTTCAGTTTCAGGGAAGAGCTCACCCCGTTGAAGCCATGCGTTCGACGCTACTTTATCGACATTTTGTTGGCACAAATCTTGGCGATGTCTTCCATGCAATACTTTCTGGGTCCATTCTGTTAACCTAGTTTTGTCTTCTGTGATTTTTTCGTTTTGCTGCTCCGTAACGTCAGAAAGATTTAATGGGGTTAAATGTTTGTCCTTCTGTGCTATTAAATTATGCATTTCAGATGTTTCAGTTTTTGCAAAAAAGTATTTTCTAAGAGTTTGAATTTGTTTATTGTGAAGATTTGATATATCAATTATACCCCTACCTCCTTCCTTCCTTGGTAATAGCAGGCGTTGTAAACATGAACGTGGGTGATTCTTCCGAAACTTTGTCAGGGTGGTGTTGACTTTTCTTTGTAGCTGCTTGAGCTCAGTCTTAGTCCATTATGCCAAAAGAGTAGGTGAGTAGTGGTATGGCGTAAGTGTTGATAGCTTTAATTGTGTTTCTGGAGTTAAGTTGCGATTTCAAAACCGTATTTAATCTGTGTTGGAACTGTTGTGTGAGTTTTTGTTTAGTGTCTTTGTGGTGTATTTGCTGTGATTGATTGTATCCTAAGTATTTGTAGGTGTCATGTTCTTCTAAAGACGTGATTTGTGCTCCTGTATTCAAGCAGTATTGATGTTTGTACTTTTTTCCTTTTATGACCGAATTGATTTTACATTTGTCAATGCCAAATTCCATCCTAATGTCTTCGGTAAATTGTTCTGTTATATCAGCTAATTCATTCAACTGTTCTTCCTTTTCAGCATATATTTTAATATCATCCATGTATAGTAGATGATTTATTCTAATGTCTTTGTCTGTCTGTCTGTTAGGTAATTTATCTTTGAGAATGTATCCTACTGAAGTGGCGTTCAATTTATTGGAAAGTGGATTAAGTGCAAGGCAGAACCAAAGAAAGAAAGAAAGAAAGAAAAAGAAAGAAAGAAAAAGCTTTTTATTCCGCCAAAAAAATATCAACTAATACTAATGATAGCAGGTAGGTAATACAGAAAGCAGAATAACGGCCACCTCTCAGCGTAATGCTGTCCACCTGCACTAACAAGCAGACAGCGCTGGTTTTCAGAGGTGGCCGGACCCTACTTGACAGGGGCACCCATAACTTAAAAAATATATCATAATCAAAAAATACAATAAAAAATAAAAAATTCACTATCACGCGAACACATAACAAATCCTTATCATTCTTTTTCTCTATGAACGTATCCATTACCAATAAAACTAAAAACAAACAGAATAAGCACATGATAATTTAAAAAGAAAAAAAAATACCATAGATTAATATATTTAGGGCTGGCAACATTCGCCACTTCCGTCTCCGAGCTCCAATGACGCCAAGCCCCAGCCATGTTTTTCTATTTGACACTGACGTATCTCACAAGCACAACACAAGAAATCTTTAACACAGAAAACAGAAATATTTACATCATTTCAAAATTGTGCAATGGTGAAAATGAAACTAAATGCATGCTGCAGCTGTGCTATAATGTGTAGCACTATGATTCATATAAATGTGTGTACACATAAAGCAAGCATGCTATCCTCCAAGAGGCGTCGCATATTCTGACAACAAGAAATAACAAACGACCATACAAACAAACAAAAATTGCCGCTGCCAATCGTAAGTATAGCAATTCCTTATTAGGTACATGCAATTTGAGCAGTGAATACATATTCCTATGTTCGCACAAAAATATGAGTAAGAAGTAACAATTTATCAATCCCACTCAAATAATTATACACTGCATTTAAATTAAAAATACGTACCAAATTAATAACTACTATTTAAATTGAAAATATTTCACTATACATAACTATTCAAAACAGAAAATCATTCCACTTATGGACTAATTAACCTGTACAAAATTTTGTTTAAGTACATATATTGTAACTTTCTAGGCAAACAACACAGGTCTCACCTTGCTCACCCACATCACCCCAGCACATCAGCTGCACGTCATGCTTCAAACCCACCCCACGCGCCAGCCAAAGAAAGAAGGTATGTAATTTAAAATTCATTTATCATTTCAACTCCTCCCAGGATAATTTATATAAGTAAATATATAATATTGAATTATAAATATAAAATATAATTAGTACACAAAAATATATAAATATTATTGAAATCCGAATAGTATACATAGTATTTTAATTATTTTATTCTAATAGTGTGTTATAGATTCATTTTGTAACAAAAACTTACAAAATCACTTTAAAGAATGACATTGTTCCATCATATATAAGGTCCTGAGACGGCATAAAAATGTCTGCTTTGTTTTCAGGCTGCGTATCGGTGGGGATAGAACATTCCAGCAGTTCGCGGCTGAGTGCTGAAACGTACCTCTAAAGGCAGCCGTCCTATGAGCAGGAATTGACAAGGGAGGTACCTTTGATCTTTTACTGTAACGCTGCTTGTCATATCTCCAACTAAGTTTCTCGAAGAGATAAGTAGGTCTTTGTGTTTTAACAACCCCAAATAGTAGGCTAGCCAAATGGAGCCTCCTTCTGGCGGCCATTTTGAGAATTTTTAGCTTATTTAAGTAGGGAGTTACATGGTTTCTTCTGGGAATATTTGTGCAGAAACGGACGCAGGCATTTTGAACTCGCTGTATAAGATTCTCAGTCCTCGCAAGCAGACAAGGCCCATACACTGTGTCACAGTAGTTAAAGTTTGATAGCACAAGGCTATCAACTAGGATCTTTCGTAGTGGCTCACTCAAAAACTGTCTTATTCCATAAAGGACCTTCAATCTGTAGAAACAATTGCTAACAACTTTGGTTATGTGAGCTTCAAATCGTAACTCCGAGTCCAAAACTAGTCCAAGGCTGGTAGCAGTACTAACTCTTGCAATATTCTCGCCCTTCATAGTAATAACTGGGTTTAGTGCCACAATATCTTGAAACTGTTTTCTGGACCCTAACACCATGAACTTTGATTTGGAAGGGTTCAACATCAAGGAATTTTGCTCTGCCCATATACGCACACTTTCCAAATCATCATTTATTGCAGCCACCGCAGTTGCTGTCTCGGTAGGCTTAAAGGACTTGTATAGCTGTACATCGTCTGCATATATATGATATTTGCACTTCTTGATTGCATTAACTATATCTGCGCTATACAATATGTACAAAAGAGGCCCTAAAATGGACCCCTGAGGTACACCCCTGGTTACTGGGCTAGGAGTGGAGGTAATCCGGTCACCACCCTCCCTTAAGATCTCCACACATTGCGTCCTATTTACCAGGTAACTATGGAACCATTGTACTGTTTCTCTGGTAAATCCATAGTATGACATCTTTGAGAGTAGAAGTGTAGTATTTATCGCATCAAATGCGCGCGAAAAATGCAGGAGCACCAGGATAGAACCCTCCCCCTCATCCCTAGCCCCGAGTATATTGCCCACCACATCAGCCAATGCGGTAGCTGTACTACGTCCCTTGCGGAAGCCTGATTGTAGCTCAGGTAACAGATTGTTCACCTCCAGGTACTCCGACAATTGTGTATGTACTACTCGCTCCAGGACCTTAGACAAACAAGGCAGAATACTTATAGGCCTTAAATCCTTGTACTGCTGAGGATTACTAACTTTCGCTATTGGGCGAACAATTGCACAACTCCATAGTTCTGGGAACCTATGAGACAAAATTGATGTGTTTATGATATCAGTCACAGCCTGCAGAGCCGATGGGAGGACCATAGAGATCATTTCCTGGCTGATCCCATCCACCCCCTGTGCATTTGTTTTGATATTGAAAATTATTTTGCGCACCTCATCCTCACTGACCGGCCTCAGACTGAATTGAGTAGGAGTGCACCTTTCAAACTCAAAGAATGTCAATTGTGAGATCGACAATTTAGACTCCCCAGGCACGGTCAGGAAAGCCTTATTAACTGCTTCGGCATTGTCAAAATGAGCAGGCAGTAGAGTCTCCTTATGCTTCGCCAAGATATCAGTCTTCAAATTTTTCCACATCAATTTTGGTTTCTTTATTTGCGAATTTATGTTGGTTCCAAAGTAAGCAGACTTCTCGCTCTGTAAAGATCTTTCAGCCAGATGTTTTAGATCGATATAGTATTTATAGTGCCGGTCCAACCTAGTACTATGATACCTTGCCCGTGCTCGGTCTCGGAGTCGGAACAGCAAACGAATGTTGTCCGTGATCCAGGGCGTAGGAGGCATTCTAAAGGTCGTGGTTCTAACAGGTGCATGAAGGTCGAACAAATGCAATGTGTAAGAATTGAATGATTTAACCATAGCATTAACATCCTGGCTATCCCATGTCAACATCCCTTGGAAAGCACGTCTGTCCTCCTCAAAATGCTCCAACAAAATATCTTTTAAAGGTCTATAAGTGACTGTCCTCGGTTTAGGCTTAGATTTTCTTAATACTGTATCACACACAACGAAAGAATGGCGGCCCAGCTCAGGGATGTGATCCACTATTACATTACCTGCCTTGACATCTGTACATATTACATCGATGAGGGTAGCCTTGTCATCCGTGAAGTGTGTAGGTTTTTGTACTACTTGAACCAAATTCATGTAAGTAAGGAAATCAGAGAGCCTTCTCACATCACTCTCACCCACTTTCTGCATGTTCACATTAAAATCGCCCAATACTACTAGATGGTCATATGGAGCCAAAGCAATGACACTATTAGTAATGCTACCCAAAAACACATCTAAGTCAAGCCAAGGAGGACGATAGGCGGTGCCTATGAGTAGCGTTTTTCCCATAATGTTTAAGGTGATCCACATTTGTTCAACATTTTGATTTATGGGATGCATCCTTGTTCTGACAGTAATCCCCATTTTAATGTAAAAAGCGATTCCACCCCCCCTACCCTTTTTTATGTCCATAGGCCTAGGTATATGTCGAAGCCTATAGCCCTGAACCACAGGAGCTCTGGCTTCCTGGTCAGTCTTCAGCCAAGTTTCGTTAATGGCCATTATGTCCACGTCATGATGCAGCATGGCCAGCCTAAACTCATCCTGTCTAGTAGAGAGGGAGCCTGCATTTAATAGACCAAATTTTAAATATTTGTTAGTAATCATTTGTACAGTAACATATACATATATACACAAATTCCAGTCCTAAATTTAGTCTTTAACTTGGAAATAGACAGTATGCCAGTATAATCTAAATTAATCATAATTTGTGGATGATGTGAGCGAAACATAGGTGCATTCATCAACAAACTCATAAGTAACACATAAAAAAACAAACAACTACAATACATACCACTATGCCCATTGTATTTCCAATTAAATGAAACAAACATGACATGACACAGCAAACAGAAAAGTGTTGGATATGCCAAAAAACAATGTGGATTATAGCGTCCACAGTACCGCTTGTTCGTCTCCCCATGTAGATGTACACACAAGATATAAGCTGAGTAGACAGCTACAACTAAGTTCGACACAAATACGGTATTTGAGTAAAATGCGAAACTAATTAAAAACTTTTGACAGGTCCATCTCCGTCCGGATGCGGTGGGTGGCTTCCCCGGGTTTCGGGCAGGCAAGGATTGCTCCCCTCCGCGTCCACACAAAGCGCCAGCCGGCAGCACCGGCGGCGTCGCGCGCTCGCCGAAACAACTGGCGGTTCGTCCTCGTCAGCCGCTCGTTGACGTAGAACCGGCGCGGGGCAGCGGCCGGCACGACGCCCTCCGTGGTGGCGCCGCGGTGCACGCGCGCCGACTTCAGCAGCTCGTCGCGCACGTCGCGGCGCGCCAGGCGGGCCACCAGCACGCGCGGGCGCGCCTCCCGGGGCCCCTCCGCGCTGCTGGCGTCCAGCCGGCGCCCGCCGACGCGCTCCACGCTGACTATGTCGCGCTCGTCCATACTGACCCCCAGCTTGGCGCCTATGACCTTAAGCAGGTGGACGGGGTTCTCTCCAGCCTGCTCTGGCACGTGTGTTATTTCGACATCGTTGGCCAGCAGTTCCTGGTCCCTGTCATTTAACTCGCGCCTAAGATCTTCCACCACGCGGTCGATCGATCCCCCTGTACCAGCCTCAGAGCCACGGTCAGCGCCTCTGTCCTCCAACGCAACCAGCCTAGCCTCCATGCCGTCCATGCGAGTGTTATATGCTTGGACAGATGCCTTTATGGCGGCCATGTCGAGCTCCATACATCTCTGAAATGACTGCACATCTGCACGCAAAGCCCTAATCTCCTCCATCAGCAGTCGAAAGTCTCCGCCAGAGGTCTCCCCCGTCTCCGCAGCACTCAACGGCAGCTCCGCCGTAGGGGTGGCCTCAGGCGACGTTGTAAGACCGCAACTACCGCCAAGATGAGCCGTGTGAACCGGCGTTTCGTCATTCCCGCGTTTGTTTACAGGTCGACTCTTACACTCCGGACAGAGCCATTCCGGTCGTACACTCCCCTTTGCAGGTATGCCCAAACAAGCCTTATGGAAAGCAGTGGCGCACCTCTTGCACCTAACTGCAACTCCTTCAGCCGATGACGTGAAACGGCCACAGCCCCCACAGTTGTTCATACTATTGGTTAACTCTGCTACTCGAAGATAGATGTCGCCACCGCTTGACGCGATGTAGAAACCTTGGCGTTATATTTTGAGCTTACAGGTAAAATAGAAATTTAAAATTATGTCGACACCCGCAAATCAATCTTTGTTTAATGTTATTGTTAATTATTTATTATTTAATATGTAATTTAATGTCAATTTATAAGTTTATGTTGTATGAAATGCCTGTCTATAAACTCATGTATCATTAAATGTCACTTTCACTGTCTGTTGTTTCACTCACACCGATGTCACCAACTTTGTGTACAAAATAATTAAATTGTTATTTAGTCCCACTTTTATTTATCACCAACACTTGAGGAATTTCACTTCCTTTAAATCTACAATATTCCGATACATTTACGCACAAATATATGGATTTACTATTTTTTAAAATTAGTTCTCTAAGGAGCCAATGTTCGCGTGACAGCCAGCGCCATCTGTCAAAGCGGACTTAGTGAGTCACCTTGGAAGATGCCTCTTTGTATTTTGATTGGGGTGGATACTAACTACCCTGTCGGTTGATGTAAGTGTAAGTACAGTGGACCATTGGGACATTAACGTTCTCAGAAAATTTATTATTGTTGGATTGATTTTGTAAATCTCAAGAATTTTTTCCAGCCAAGAGTGTGGTACCGAGTCGTATGCTTTTTTGTAGTCTATGTACATGCTGAATAAGTCCGCCTTGGTTTTTTGTATTTGGGTCTGTATAATGGAATCTATGACAAACTGTTCTTTGCAGCCCTGGCTGTATTTTCTGCACCCTTTCTGTTGCTCGGTCAAAATATGGTTGGAGTCAATATGTTGGTAAATCAATTCTGCTATGCAACTTGTGATGATTTTATATAAGGTTTGTAGGCAAGTGATTGGTCGGTACTTAGCAGGGTTGGAAAGATCAGTTTGGTCTTTTGGAATCATGAAAGTTTTACCTAATGACAAATATTTTGGTAGTGTGGTAGGATCTTGGATGAAAATGTTTATCCAGTTATGTAGATAGCTGTGGATGGGAGTAAACTGTTTATACCAGTAATTATGAATGTGGTCTGAGCCCGGTGATTTCCAATTATGTAAATTACTTATAACTTTTTTTAAAGTCTCTAATGGGATAAATTCAAATGGCATTGTCTCTATGTCTATGTTAGATACTTCGTTTCGGATCCATTCCGCTTCAGTATTGTGTTGAGTGGGATTCTCCCATATACCTGCCCAGTAATTTCGCAGAGACTCGGTTGTAGGTGTGCATCGCGGATTGTTGTTATGGTTATTCTCTTGGCTGTTACTGGTTGAAAGTTTGATGTTTCGATAAAAAAGTTTTTCGTTATGGATAAATTGCGCATTTTGCTGTTTCCTGAGAGTACATGCTTTGTATCTTTGTAGTCGGCCTGTTACAACAGAGAGTTTCTGTTTGAGTGTATCTAGTGTGTGTGTATTCTGAGTGTTCGGTTCCTCGTGTATCGTGTGGGTTTTAAATTGTTCCATGATTCTTTTAGCATGTTTCACTACGTTTTTGCTCCTATTACCATTCATGAATTGCGTAAAACGGCCTATATTAATTCGTAATTTATCTAATTTCTTCCCTAAACGGATTTGCCAGAATGGTTTGTGCTGCTTTTTTTGTGCTTGCTGTATGGTTGAGCCAGTTTCGAGACAAATTTTAGCTCCATTTACTTTAGCAGTTGTCCAGGCTGCACAATATATTATGGTTTGTAGACTGTTGTAGTCCATATCTTCAGTAAGATTTTCGGTCAAAGTTGTTTTGTTAATGTAAGCTATTATAGCAGCAAGTTTTTTAGATGGTTTCTGTTTAGGTATAAAGGTTCTATTTGTCGGATCTGTGTCTTTGTAGAATTGTAGCGCATCGTCGAAGGTGGCATCTATCTGTGGGTTTCTGCTTAAATTTGTTACTAGGGTAGTCGGAGTTTCTTCTATGGAGTCTATTAGCAAGGTGATTGTTGCTTGTTCTTCTGTGTTTTCGGGACTGTGTATACTAGGATCTACCGTGATAAGGTCATTACTTGTGTGAGTGTTGTTAGTTATACCTATTTCTTCTAATATTTCTTGCTTCATGGTGTCTAGCCTATCTTGCGGGATGTACTTATTTTTTATTATGGCTCTTCTTTGATCAGCTATTCGTTGCACCGATAAATGAGCTAGTGAGGGAAATCTGTTAATAAACTCTTTATGCATTAGTTCTCTATAAGCGGTCTCATTAGTGCCTAGATTTGTTATACGGTAGTATGATCGCATAATAGTTTCGTTTTGCTCCTGTGTCCATTTGATCCGGGTCCGTGCAGTATTTCGTGGATTTAGTGGGAGTGTAATTGAATTTTGTTGCTACGCGATTCGTACTCAGCATACCAAAAAACCCCTTAAACGATACCCATCATGAAATTTTATGATTACGGCGCGGCGGCTATATTCGATTGCAAAATTATCACGTGATTCGTACTCAGCATACCAAAAAACCCCTTAAACGATACCCATCATGAAATTTTGTGATTATGGCACGGCGGCCATATTGGATTGCAAAATTATCACGTGATTCGTACTCAGCATACCAAAAAACCCCTTAAACGATACCCATCATGAAATTTTGTGATTACAGCGCGGCGGCCATCTTGTATTGCAAAATTAGTAAGCGATTCGTACTCAGCATACCAAAAAACCCCTTAAACGATACCCATCATGAAATTTTGTGATTAAGGCGCGGCGGCTATATTCGATTGCAAAATTATCACGTGATTCGTACTCAGCATACCAAAAAACCCCTTAAACGATACCCATCATGAAATTTTGTGATTACGGCGCGGCGGCCATATTGGATTGCAAAATTATCACGTACTTCGTACTCAGCATACCAAAAAACCCCTTAAACGATACCCATCATGAAATTTTGTGATTACGGCGTGGCCGCCATGTTGGATTGCGAAATTATCATGTAATTCGTAGACATTTTAATGCATTAGGTAGCTGGTTACCATGTCGTGAAAACACTTAAAAAGTAAAAGATCACCACATTTTTACCATGAGTCGCGTATGTATTTGTAACGGTTAATCTAATTACATTTTGCCCATTACTGATATTTTTATACTGTGGCGCGATTTCAGCGTAATTTGGCATAATAATTACGAAATAGTTGCGAAAAAAACTGACACAGGTCCTGCCTCCACAAGCGCCAGGGCGAGACTGATCGGCCGTCAGCGGCGCAATTCTATTGCGTTTGGTAGATATTCGTACATGATAACTATGTAAATAGTTGTTTATAGAAAAACGCTCGGAAAATGTGTATAAAAACTTAATACCTTTAATTGAGTGCAAAAAAATATATAAAATGTTAATAGTTTAGCCACAGTATTGAAAAAACTTTTCTGAGAGAGTCAACTTTGGGATTTTTTTCTATCTAGTGAAATTTATTGGATCGTGTAACGGGCTCGGAATATGTTTAGCTTATATCCTTAACTATTCCCCTCGGGGTTTAGGGGATACGCGTTACTTCTCATGAAGCTAACGTAATACCCTGAGGGCACAGTGTTTGGCTTCTTCAATTCGGTCTCTAAGATCTAATATCCTAGGGATTAACGAAGGAGCCTACATTAGGAGGAAGGGCATAACGGAATTCCGTTCGGTGAGCAGCCCGCCTGGGGCAGTACCTCCACCCTGCAGAAGACCGCGGTAATAATAACCTGGCTTCGTGCTGGGTTATGTTCTCCGTCGGTTAGCAGGGTTCCAGTGCTCATTGGGGTGACTTTGTGCCGGTGGCGGTGAGACCAGAGGCTCATATGTCTCCATTGGCTGGCATAGGCGCGGAATATTGGTACGGCGGTCAGGGAGACCCGGTGAAACGGTTGACCGCTGACCGCCCGCAGGCTGTACGGGACCCGAACCTGGGGATTACGTAATCTCCGCCCCAGGAGGCTGAACCAGCAGCCTGTGTAAAGTCCCTGGTGCTGTAGTCGTGCCGGAGGAGGATACCGGAGTGGACGCGGCTACTGCATCGGGGGGGGACCGGGGGCCCTTCCGTACGCCGTGCCAATCTTCCGCACTACCTGTGCCTGCCTTTGGGGAATTAGAGCCTCGCTTAGTCTCTTGCGTCACCGACACACAGGCACCCCCTACCTTCTTTTATCCCCTTACACTTAACATCATGGCAAAAGGTCTAAAAAGAAAAAAAGTTTCCACAGCGGTTTCGTCGTCGTCCACACTAAATGTGGACTTCTGCAACATTAGAGGAATGCACTCAAACATCAACGCGATCCACCACCACCTGGAATCTGCGAGGCCGTACTTATTTTTCCTGACGGAGACTAAGATATGCCCGAGGGACACATCTTACTTGATGTACCCTGGCTATAAGCTTGAGGCTAATTTCAGGCGTCAAGCTGGGGTATGCATGTTCGTACGGGAGGATATCTGCTGTCGCCGTCTCAGTGACCTGGAAGACAGGGACCTGTCTACATTATGGGCGCGCGTGGATCATGGGGGCCACACTCGGATCTACGCGTGCATTTACAGGTCCCATAGCGGTGATACGGAGACAGTTCGCCTTTTTGACCACCTGCAACAATCAACCGACAAGGCTATTGAGCGGTATCCCTCCGCGGAGATAGTGATTGTGGGGGACTTTAATGGTCACCATATTGACTGGTTGGGTTCTGTGCGCACTGACTTTGCGGGGAAAGCTGCTCACGAATTTGCCCTGACCTACGGTTTCTCCCAACTGGTAAAATCTCATACGAGAATACCAGATAGGGAGAACGAGCAGAGTGCATTGCTGGACCTTCTGCTGACTACGCGGCCCGACGGATACACCACTTCAGTGGATGCACCACTTGGTTCATCGGACCACTGCCTCGTTCGGTCGCGAGTGCCTCTCGCAAGGCCTGAACCACCTCGGCCCAAGGAGTGGCGACATGTGTGGCACTACAAGTCAGCAGATTGGGATGGACTTCGAGAGTTCTTTGCGTCGTACCCTTGGAGGCGGCTTTGCTTCACTTCAGATGATTTGGACTCCTGCGCTGCAGCAGTAGCTGAGGGGATCTTGGCGGGCATGGAATGTTATATTCCTAACCGCTGGATCCCGGCAGGAGCTAGGAAACGACCGTGGTTTAATCGGCTTTGTAGAAAAACTAGGATGTTGAAAGAAACTGCCTACAGAGCTTGGACCACGGCTCGCGCTAACTCAGATCCTAGCATCTCTGAAGTGAAACGCAAACTGAATGCCGCTTCGAGGGCCAGTAAAAGAGCGGTTGCCAGGGCTAAATTCGATTTCGTCGGCAGAATTGGTCAGCGACTAGCCGGCTACCCCTCTGGAAGTCGTGAATTCTGGTCGCTCGCCAAAGCTGCCGAGGGAAACTTTTGTCGGTCGGGGTTACCACCTCTACATAGACTGGATGGTAGTCTGGCCCAGAGTGCCAAGGAGAAGGCCGACCTTTTGGGTTCTCTCTTTGCCTCCAACTCGACCATGAACGATGGAGGTGTGCTTCCGCCTGGTATCCCTTGGTGTGGCACTTCCATGCCAGAAATTAAGTTCAAGCAACGGGACGTCAGGCGGGAGCTTCAATCCCTGGATATTCATAAGTCGAGTGGGCCGGACGGCATTCCCGCGGTGGTACTTAAGCGGTGTGGTCCGGAGTTGTGTCCGGTACTTACACGTCTTTTCACGCTTTCATACTCCATGAAGCAAGTCCCGGCGTCGTGGAAGATCGCACACGTGCATCCTGTGCCCAAGAAGGGTGACAGGACCGACCCGGCCAATTATAGGCCTATAGCCGTCACCTCCCTTTTATCTAAGGTGATGGAGCGTGTGATTAATACACAGCTTCTGAGGTACCTTGAGGAACATGACCTGCTCAGTGACCGGCAGTACGGTTTCCGTCACGGTCGCTCGACGGGCGATCTTCTTGTGTACCTCACACACCGCTGGGCGGCGGCTATCGAGAGTAAGGGTGAGGCTCTAGCAGCGAGCCTCGACATCTCGAAAGCCTTTGACCGGGTCTGGCACCGTGGTCTTCTTACGAAATTGCCCTCCTATGGACTGCCCGAGAGTTTATGCGGATGGGTGTCCAGCTTTCTGGCCGGTAGAAGCATCAGGGCCGTCGTTGACGGCAGCTGTTCTGACTGCATGGCCATAAACGCTGGAGTACCACAAGGCTCAGTGTTGTCCCCTACTTTGTTTCTGCTGCATATCAATGACATGTTGTCTATTGACGGCATTCATTGTTATGCGGACGACAGTACGGGCGACACTTATTACACGGGCCGCCCCGGTATCTCTCGGGTTGCAGTGGAAGAAAGTCGTGAACAACTTGTGTCTGAAGTCGAGGCTACTCTCAATAGAGTGTCCGATTGGGGTCGACAAAATCTTGTCCAATTCAACCCTACCAAGACACAAGTTTGTGTTTTCACCGCAAAAAAGACCCCATTCACTGTGGCGCCACAATTTCAGGGCACATCTCTCACCATCTCTGAAAGTATAGGGATCCTTGGTGTTGACATCTCCAGTGATGTGCAGTTCCGCAGTCACTTGGAGGGCAAGGCCAGGCTGGCGTCCAGGAAGCTCGGAGTGCTCAGAAGGGCGCGGCGGTACTTTACTGCGGCGCAAGCACTGCTTCTTTATAAGTCGCAAGTGCGTCCGCATATGGAGTACTGCTGTCACCTCTGGGCGGGGGCACCCGAATACCAGCTTCGTCCATTTGACTCGGTGCAAAGGCGAGCTATGAGAGTTGTCAACGATCCCATACTTGCAGGTGGTGTGGAACCTCTTAGTGACAGGAGAGACTTTGCTTCTCTGTGTGTGTTCTACCGCCTGTACAACGGTTTGTGCTCTGAAGAATTGTTTGATATGATGCCTACGGCTACATTCTATCATCGCACCGCTCGCCATAGACAGGGTATTCATCCTCACACGTTGCGTCCTGAGCGCTTGAGCACGGTGAGATCTGGTAGAGGCTTTCTTCCGCGTACGCTTAGGTTGTGGAATGATCTCCCTGCCTCGGTTTTCCCAAACGCCTACAGTATGGGGTTCTTCAAAAGGGGACTTAGAAGGTTTTTAAAGAGTCGGCAGCGCGATTGTGGCGCCTCTGGTGTTGCAAACGTCCATAGGCTGCGGTGACCACCGGTACATCTGGTGGGGCCGTATGCTTGTCTGCCACTCGAGTGGTATAAAAAAAAAAAAAAAAAAAAAAAAAATATTATATATATTTTTTTCAGATTTTAAAACCCTTTACTTTTTGACTAGGATTGTTTCAAAAAACTCAAAATCTGACCCACGCGGCCTTAATAAAAGATTGCTGCCGTTTCTGCGACATGGCGCTGGCGGTACGGTGCGCTGCTGTAACTGCTGTTTGTGTGAGGAACATAGCAAACAGCAGCGCACTATAAGTAGGTTAGCAGTTAGTCCACAGATATAAGACGTGTTCTGTGGTTCAGTCCATAAACTGTCTGTGAAACTTCAGTAATTAATGATTTGACTTTTACAATTGTTCGAATGAGATGTTGACCATTTAGGACACAGCAATCGATACGCGATGGCGAGCAATTATACTGTAGTAGCGGCTGCCGGTTATCCCCGTGCATCGCCATCGCTCAGCGTCGCCACTCTGTGGGCCAAGCGCCAGCTGCCCATTGGTTCGAGCTCTAAGCAGCACAGTAGCAGTCTGCTACCTAACTATACGATTCATCGTGAAGCACATCAAATGCTTTTCTTTAACTATATTACAGTCCCGGCAACATTGAGATTAATCGGGTATAAGGTATGGCAACCAGCTGTTTGTGTTTGCAATGACTTTTACTATATACAATACATATATAAACCACGATCTATATGTAGAAATGACAAGACCAGAATAGTTAAATTGAGCTCGAACATGGTTAAGTTCCAAAAGAGTAAGAGTGCCTAACCCGCACCAGAATTATCACACAAGATAAATAATTGATGAAGTTGGAAAGAAAGTATCTCCACTTCCCTCCTTTGCAAAGCAGGAAATCCTATTAGGAAGGCAACTGGGAGTACTACCAATATATATAGGTAGCAAAAAGAAGCACCTTGATAATATGGGTTCCATGTGAATTATGTTTGATTGTTTTTTCACCGCTAAGCAAACCCCAATTACTGTAGCGCCGCAATTTCAGGGCACATCTCTTTCCATCTCCAAAAGTATAGGGATCCTTGGCGTTGACATCTCCAGTGACGTTCAGTTCCGTAGTCATTTGGAGGACAAGGCTAAGCTGGCGTCCAAGAAGCTAGGTGTGCTCAACAGGGCGCGGCGGTACTTCACTGCGGCGCAAACACTGCTTCTCTATAAGTCGCAAGTGCGGCCGCATATGGAGTACTGCTGTCACCTCTGGGCGGGAGCACCTGAATATCAGCTTCGTCCATTTGGCTCGGTGCAAAGACGAGCTGTAAGAATTGTCAACGATCCTGTACTTACAGCTGGTGTGGAACCTCTTCGCGACAGGAGAGACTTTGCCTCCTTATGCGTGTTCTACCGCCTGTACAATGGTATGTGCTCTGAGGAATTGTTTGATATGATGCCCACGGCTACGTTCTATCATCGCACCGCTCGCCACAGACAGGGAGTTCATCCTCACACTCTGCGTCCGGTGCGTTCCAGCACGGTTAGATCCGATAGGTGTTTTCTTCCGCGCACGCTTAGGTTGTGGAATGACCTCCCTGCCTCGGTTTTCCCAAACGCCTACAGTTTGGGGTTCTTCAAAAGGGGTCTTAGAAGGTTTTTACAGGGTCGGCAGCGCGAGTGTGGCACTTCTGGTGTTGCAAACGTTCATAGGCTGCGGTGACCACCGGTCCTTCTGGTGGGCCGTATGCTTGTCTGCCACCTTAGTGGTATAAAAAAAAAAAAAAAATCCAATTTAATTTTGTCATGAAAGCCAAACGTTTATTATGATGTCGTTTTAGTTCAATTTGAATAGCTCCTCCCGAAGTTTACCAATTCGAAGTTTCCTCTCGCTCCGAGAGCGGAATCCAAGATGGAGGAGCTTTCAAAGTTTCATGTTTCAGGCGCAGGCGCATTGTGTGAAGCGACGCGTGCTACGCAGGCGGCCAATGGTCGGCGGCGCGGTGCGCGATTGGTCGCCATTGTCCCCAGAACGATTGTAATCGATTTCGCGGTTAATTTGTTTTGCGATCACGCGATTGTGGCTATCTCCACAATTACAACGTAGCTACTTAATCGAGACTCGGGAAGAATGGGCGCTTCCCAGAGCTATGAGATCGTTAAGAAATGTAGAGTAACTAATTTGTATTAGCGCAACCGTAACTGAGACGTCGCGGGTCGTTGCACAATAGCCCCGTGTCCGGGCCCCGGGGCCCCGGGCGCGGCTCATCATGGCATGGGCTCCCGTCACAGTACAATGTTGTAAGTAATTATGGGAAAGAATCAGTCCAAAGTATTCGCGAGCGGAATGCACCGCCCGGCGACAGCGGCGTGCGGAGCGGCGGGCCCGCACCAGCACGAACAAATCAACGTCGCAAGCTGATATCTCAACATAAATCATTGCTTTTTGTACAATACGAATTAAAACACCTTCACAGTTTTAATTATTGCAATAAAGTCACAGTGATGAAATTATGTTACTTTTATTAATATAATTTATTAATCCCTGCGTAGGTCAGGGTGCCTTGAGGATGGAGCTTAAACCTCCCGCCTAATCTCGATGTACGATAATGCACCTTAAGACTCTCGTTATTATGCAGATTATTCTAGGACACTGGTCTGAATGTGTTTATTTAAGCATCAAATTGTGCTAAGAAGCACAGAACGTAAAGCTCGTTACGGCGCATGCGTGGTTCTCTATACGACAATAATAGGAGTTTAATTAAAAGCGCTCACATAATAAGTGCGCGCACATTGTCCGCCGGACGATTTAATTATCGCGGCTGCGCGGGCCACGGGCGCAGGTTAATGAGCGAGCGCGCGGTGAGCGGAGCGCCGAGACGCGCACAATGGCTGATTGATTGCGTTCGCATTGACACCTGACACACGCTGATGCGTCCGCGTCGTCTCGCTGGCTTCGGTAGAGCGGCAGCGTGCGCAAGCGCAGGCTGCGCTCGTTTGAACGAGATTCAATGAAGCATATGAACAAACACATTGTTTTGATTATGTTGCTAACTTTCTACAAACACTATCTATTCAAATATTAGATATCAATACATATAATAAAATCGTAACAGGTCGCTGTCTGTACATGGAAGATAAATAAGAAAAAATATTATAGGGGGGCTTTATGAACGCAATAGAACCCAAAACAATGATTTTTCGAAGTTTTGTCTGTTTGTCTGTATGTCTGTATGTCTGTATGTCTGTATATCTGTTTGTCTGTACGGTTGTGCACGCTAATCTCAGTAACCGCTCAACCGATTGCAATGCGGTTTTTTTTATTGTGTTGAGGTTTGCTCCAGTTAACATTTAGCGTTTGTTTTATGTAAATCGGTTTAGAAATAAAAGAGTTATAACACTTTTAAGAATCAGATATTTTGAAAATTTTAATTGTAGGTGTTTCTTTGAATGTGAGTGAACCTAAACTGGCGTGTTGGCTTAATCATAAAAGAGCTTAATGATTAAGACTATTTTTAAACAATTCAGTCCGCGCCGAAGGCGTGGACTGAATTGTTTTAAAATAGACTTAATCATTAAGCTCTTTTATGATTAAGCAAACAGGGCAGTTTCAGACGCTGCTGAAATACCTTTCCTTTCATACACCTTATGTGACGTAAACGAAGTTGCGGGCTCAGCTAGTTCATAATAAGTCTTTGTTGCTCGAGTTAAATTATATAGGTAGATTCACATTGAATGCTTTGTAATGTAATGGATCGGTTTCAAGGTGTGCGGAGATCGTTATCAATTCGGGGTATCTCCAATATTGCCAACCGCGGACCTCCCACGGCGTACACCACGCGGGGAGACACCGTTACGTCAGTTCTTGTAGTAGTCAAGTATTCTTCACGGGGTCCTGCCGTTTCCCAAAATATGTTTCGTCAAATTTCACTTCCCAAAAAACTTTTTGCATAGTTTCATTTCCCAAAAGAATCTTTAGCAAATTTATATTTCGCATTTCAATCACTTCGTCAATCGTCAATGAAATAAGGTAATGATATTGAAACGAAGTTCCTTATGGCGCGTTGCGAAAGGGGGCTAGACGGATTAAGACCGAAACTTGTAACGACACTTTCGACACTTTTTTTGGACCAATCACGCGTGTTTTTCCCTCCTTTTCCGATTGCTCTTGCTCTTGCTCTTGTTTTGGTTTTTATTTTCTATTTTCTTTTTTTTTTATAAAATTTTATTACAATTCCTTCACTAATTAATCGAAAGGAACTTCGTTCCATCCGGGTGTCCCTTGACACCTCTCAAGTATTTTTTATTCATTCTTCATTAATTCATATTTATTTATTGCACACCACATGTCAAAACTAAAGATGTCACAAATTTGTTTAGAGTACAATATGGACCCTGTCGGGCAAAGCAACATAGGAGAGAGGAGGAACAAATCATTACCTTCCTTTCATGCAATGGCTTTTTGGTACTGGTATAGCGAAAAATATAAAAGTAAATGCTGTTTATTAAATCATGAAACATACGGGTATTTCGAGTACGCAACAAAAAATTGCAAACCTCGATTCCTGAAGTACTTGTACGTCAAAGTTTTAAGTACGGATCCCTCGGTGGTTGAATCCGAGTCTCTCTTGTCCGGTTACAAGGCAGAGGACTCTGTTTTGTACAAGGCTCCCATGTTTCACGTCATAAGTACTTTTGTTGAAGTTGAGCGGACGAACAAAGCGGAAGACAAAAAGCCTGACGTCCGCTGTCGTCGGTAATGAACTGTCCGCCTCCGTGTAATGAGTAGCGGTCGGGTGTCTCGCGTTGTACACTTCATTGTGAGTGATCCAATTGTTTCATTCTATCGGTTGTTATGTTACTACTGACTGCTTCATTAATTACCGAAGCGCCGTGACGTGCCTGCAGATCATCGATACCTACCTACTTTGATTCAATACCTGCAGCAAATAAATTATTGGAATAACTATAGATAATATGTTAAACATCTTTAATGAAACCACTTATTTCACATTATTTGATTTTTGAGAAGCGCTCGTGGCCCCGCGGACTCAGTGTTCTGTAAACGATCACTGCAGTAAGCAACTTTCACTATGGCCGGTCCATGGATGGGTGACCATCCATGTGATCACTTTGTGACATTTATTTGAGCGTTTTCCGTGCTTCGGAAGGCACGTTAAGCCGTTGGTCCCGGTTGCCAGTAAAATGGCAGTCGTTAAGCTAAGTTGAAGGCTTTATTTTCAACAGCAGGCAGTCACAACCTGCGCCTGTCCATTTAAACACGGCAATACGGCTCACCACCTATTACGTGGGACAAATTATACAAAGGTGAAATGTGGGCATATAATATGCCTCTGCCTACCCCTTCGGGGATAAAGGCGTGACCATATGTGTTGATTTATGAAGACCAGTTTCTCCTAACGGCATTAAAGTAAAAGGAAGACCACAAGGAATTACGAAAAGTGACGAGTCGTATCGTAGGACGTCCTGTATTTTGGTGGAAATAAACAATCCTTGATTTTTTTGAATATTATCACAATACAGTTGTCGAGTATCTATGCAGCTAAATTAACACACCATTTGAGTTAACTTGCACAAGATGTAAACATTTAACAAAGCACTTACTGCCGCGCAGGGGCAAAGCGCTTCCGGCTCATCAACTTTTTGTAGCGGGACCTCCGGACGCGATAATGATTGAACAATGTTGGAAGTCTCGATTTTATTTGGACACTATTGGCCAAGCGTACAGTTCAAGTATATACTGTATGTAGTTAGTTTTCACAGTACATATGGCACTAGAAGCTCAGTAATATTTTAAAATGCGAAAGTTTGTAAGTGTACTTAGATGTCTGGATGTTTGTTACTCTTTCAAGTTGTAACGGCTGTACGGACCTGACTAAAATTTGTACAGAGATAGTTATAATCTACTAATATAGTCTGGAGCTCTGGAATAACACATAGGCTACTTTTAATTCTGGGAATGTGAACGTGAACAAACGGCGTAAGATTGCTGTAGCACTGTAGCTTCTGGAGCCAGCTATAGAAAGGAAAGGCTCTCTTGGCACTGAACCAGTGACATGTAAATGCGCTTGAGTTCAGTAATGTAGTTGCAGCAGGAGCAGTACGAAGCGAGACCCAGCCCGCGACTAAGTGCACGGCCGCGGTTGTCACAAGCACTTGAGATCTTGATTGACGACGTCACTCGCCGGCACCGAAAATGAAACCGATCCGCCGCTAGTATCGCGTTCCGGTGTCTCTGTGAACTTATCACACATAGCAAAAAAATTTTTTGTGTACTAAACGTACTAATTTATTGAAATTAGACTAAGACTAATCGCTACTAATTATGTTAAAAGCTACACATTTTAAACCTCCTTACTTCATTTTGGATTGCAGCTGCATGGCTAGGTACAGCTTTATGGAGCTCATTCCCCGCTCCAACATACCTACACAATAAAAGTTTATTTAATATTGTACCTACCTATTACGTCTAGGTATGGAATAATTTAAAGCACAAAAGTTTATAGCAAATTCAAAGCCGAAGGTTGGAGAACATCCACGCCCAATTCGAGATAGGTAGGTATCCTACGTTTAATATTTCCGGGATGAAGCGCAGTGTTATGGCCTTACCAATTCTAAAGCATTTTTGACACCAAAAACTATATCGACTTAATTAAAAAAGACAGATTTGAAGCGCTCGTGGCCCCGCGGACTCAGTGTTCTGTAAACGATCACTGCAGTAAGCAACTTTCACTATGGCCGGTCCATGGATCGGTGACCATCCATGTGATCACTTTGTGACATTTAATTAAGCGTTTCCGTGCTTCGGAAGGCACGTTAAGCCGTTGGTCCCGGTTGCCAGTAAAATGGCAGTCGTTAAGCCAAGTTGAAGGCTTTATTTCAACAGCAGGCAGTCACAACCTGCGCCTGTCCATTTAAACACGGCAATACGGCTCACAACGTATTACGTGGGACAAATTATAAAAAGGTGAAATGTGGGTATATAATATGCCTCTGCCTACCCCTTCGGGGATAAAGGCGTGATGATGAAAAAAGACAAAAACAGGATACCCTACCATCGACAACATAATAGGGAAAAATAATTAGCTATTTAAATACCTAATGCGTGTACTTTCAATGAAATGGCGGTCATCGTGACGCGAGGGACACCACCGCTGATGATATTTAATTGCGAGTCAAGAGATCAAACACTTGTTTGTGCGCGTCAGCACCAAACTTGGCTGTGCACTAAACAGTGTTAAATTGTTGTTACATATCAACTTGCTTTTTTGCTTCACACACATGCAAACGTGGGTACATACAGTCATGTAGTCGTTTGTTTGTGAACGAAGTCGAGGGTCATCGGCCGGAGCATCTCATTAGGTTGCGAACACTCGGTCCGTTTCGCATTTACTGTGAGCGGCTGATTGGACGCGAATTAGGAAACCACTGCGCCGGCGCAGGCTCAGGCGCCGAGTAACGGGGCTCCGTCACGCACAGGGCTGCTAGAACAGGGGCTTTAACATATTTCTGTAAATATAGTCGATAAATTGTACAACGTTATTCAATTTTCAGTAAACATAATTCGGTAGTAACTAAGCTGTATATAATAAACAATAATAATGAAACTACGTTAGACTAATGTGGAGGAGTAAAATAAAAACAAAACATTATTCCCTTTGCAATTTAAGTAATAGTAGTTTTCGATACAAGTGTGGGATTTCTGTTATTACAACGAGTTACGACAGGTGTTGACCCGAGTCGAAGGCGAGGGTAGACAGTCGGAACGAGTTTAAATAACAGTCCCACACGTTGTATTGAACAACTATTTTTAATACAGTTGCGAAAAAATTAAGCAATTTTATAAAATAATAAAAACACATTAGACCTGAATATCCAAAATGGCGCCGACCGTAAAAGAATATATACCTTCCTAAGCAGAGACTACGGCAGTGCACTTCATACAGCCAACTTTTATTACATTTATAAATTTAATTTGGCCGATACTTATATTAATTTATGCTTAAATTTTAATTAAAATTACTATTAATCTGTTATTGAAACAAGTTAGTATCTTTTTTAAAAAAATATTTGCATGAATCACAGACATTATTTTGACTATTGGGAAAGAAAACGCACGAGTGCGGGAAAGGTAAAGAAAACGCACGAGTGTGTAATAGCCCACATCCCGAACGCTATACGTCCTTTTAATACGCCACTTTTTGAGCAACTGTATTAAAAAATATTATTTAGGTCTGTCAAAATTTTTGTCACTAAACTGGGGATTCGGAAATGTTACAGACTGAGAAGAACACCGCAAGAAATCAGTCCGGCTTTTTCTAAATATATCTTAGAATCGAATACCCAAAACTATCTAATAAGGCAACATAGTCCCATAGTCAGAGGGATCTAACGATCTAAACAAGTAACAAACGTCGTATTCGTATGTGACAATAGAATTTGCACTATTCTTCAAAAGCTCAGTGTAAAATCTCTTCATTTTGGTGTCTCGGTTGTTTGCACAGCACAATCTTCACCGTGGAGCCGAGGTCCACCTTGATCGGCTGGCACCATTTGTTACTATCTACTAACTAACTATCATAATCATTTCATCTCATCCGGAGCTTCTCTTTGAAGGTGAGGCGTAGGTGTGTCGAGTGCAGCAGGGAGTAGCCCTCGCCTCGCTGCCATATGCTCATATGCCCGCCCGCAGCCCCGCAGCCCCGCACGCAGCACGCACACCGCGCGGCAACAGTCCGCGCACAAATTAAACTTCACATTTCTTGTTTATACGCTGCCATTACAAACCTAATCTGGTTAAATTGACTTGGGAATCGAGCGGAACTGCTGTTTCTCACTGATAGCTTTGAACGAGATGTGTTCATGAGTACATTTTACTACTTTAGTTTTACCTACGATTAGGTTGTGTACCAATTTTCTATAGATATAGACTCTAATGATAGAAGGGCAAAGATAGTAAGTAGAAGCACATTAATGGATTGGCGGAGATATCTTAGGAAAACAAAATATAAGTACCTACCTATAGAAATCTTAATACTTCGTAGAGTGTTTGTGCGGTTCTCCGTTTTTGAATGCCCTTGTCTGTTTGCGTGAACCCTTGGCTATCGGCTAAAGCCTATCGAGTGTAGCGGCTGGACGAGGACGGTGTGGAGTGTCGCGGCGACGTGCGCTAATGAGGTGCGCGCGTCGCTGTCACGCGTGACGTCACGCCGCGCGCACGCGAACACGCCGCACTACACCAACTAATACTAATTGTCACGACCGGCGACCTGCCCAACATTACATCTCTCCCCCATACTAAACCTATTTTACTAAACTTATTTACTTAAACTTAAACTTAAACTTACTTTTACTTAAACTTTATTTTACTAAACCTATTTTACTATTTTACTAAACAGATCACTATTATCAAAATCGTATATCTAAAAATTCCTTAGCTCAACCAACTTATTAAAACTTTTTTAAGGAAAACCATCGCCTAATTTACTTTTATGAACATCTTTTATTCTAATAAAAAACCCAATATAATCAGTCATCTTTACAAAATTAAATTGTATTAATAGAAAAAAATAAAAAACTAACCTAACCTAACCTATTCCGTTATAAGATTGTAAAAGGCGATTGCCCATCTTTCAATGGACCGCCGTTTCATAACAAATAATTTAGTATGACAGCGAAAATCCCTTTCGACGCATATGACCAGAAACGCAAATGACCCGACACGCAAATGACCATATTTTCATAAGCAAACGACCAGATACGCATATGACCCGAATTTATTTACGCAAAAGACCAGTATTTAACAAATACGCATAAGACCAGGGAAGCATATGACCTGAATTTCTTTTTTGCATATTATCAGTATTTTAAAATATACTTATACGACCAGAAAACAAATGAAGATCGACAAAACAAATGAAGATCAAAAAACAAATGAAGATCTAAAAAACAAATGAAGATCGAAAAAACATATGAAGATCGAAAAAACAAATTAAGATCTGCAAAACAAATGATGATCGAAAAACATATGCAGATCATTAAAACAAAAGTCTATAAGCAAGTTGATAAGGTAAAAAATTAGTTGCAGCCATATTTTGTAATCTAGATTTGATTACCATTCAAAAAAATAGGTGCAAGCAATTGTCGAACTTAATGACACTTATCTAAAAATGTACTTTTCGGCGTTTATAGACATCACTGATCATGAATATGTAAAAAATAAATACATTTCATGCATGTTCATAATGTCGAGAATTGCTTGCACCTATTTTTTTGAATGGCAATCGCATTTAGATCACAAAATATGGCTGCAAGTAATTTTAGACCTTGTCAACTTGCTTATAGACTTTTGTTTTAATGATCTGCATATGTTTTTTCGATCGTCATTTGTTTATCCGACCGTCATTTGTTTCACCGATCTTCATTTGTTTTTTCGTTTTTCATTTATTTTGCCGATCTTCATTTGTTTTTTCGATTTTCATTTATTTTACCGATCTTAATTTGTTTTGTCGATCTTCTTTTGTTTTGTCGATCTTCATTTGTTTTGTCGATCTTCATTTGTTTTTTCGATCTTCATTTGTTTTATCCAAACATCTTAGTAAAATGAACTTTTGTAAATACCTGGTCGATATCGTATTAATTTCTGGTCGTTGGCGTATCTGGTCGATTGCGATTAACATGTCAGGTCGTTTGCGTTTCTGGTCGAATGCGTTTTTATTCTGGTCGTTCGCGTATCGGGTCATTTGCGTGTCTGGTCATTAGCGTATTTGAAATCTGGTCACTTGCGTATCGGGTCATTTGCGTATCTGGTCATATGCGTCGAAAGGCGAAAATCGGAGATTGAATTGAATGGATATCGTACTTTCATAGGAAATAAAAAATATTCTATTATTTTGTAGGGTTTTCTATCATTCTTCGTTTTGCTGTTCAAATTAGAGGTTAGTTTTGAAGCAAATGTCCATCAATCCGTCAAATCAATTTGTCCAAAAAGTGTAATCGTTACATTGATGAACATGGATTTAATTCAAAAAAGATAAAAGTAATAGTTCCATCACACTTATAAAAAACCCTGAAAATGTATTTACTTACCACATATCAACTTATTGAGATAATGTATTGTAGTAAATAAACAAATTGGATCTCGATTGTTCCTTAATTACTTACCATTTAAATATCAATCCTGATCATAATCACTTTGTATGGAACCGTACATTGTTTTATATAAACATTTCACACCGATTTATATAAAATAATTTCATGAAAAATCCTTCGGTGATAAACATTTTAAACTGTAATTTTTCCTTGTTGTTGTTGTTGCTGCTTTATTCGTCCAAAGGACAGGCAAAGGTATTTAAAACCATACTGCCAATTCTTGTATTATTTAATATTCAGCTGTTTATGTCATTTTTCTCGGTCCTCATCCTCTTAGGACACTCAAAGTCAAGTACCGAAAAGACGTTTTGTTAAAAACTTTTCAATTTTTGACAGTTCGTATTTCGTTCAAATGTCTAATATGCTCGCAACGCGGTGAATAATATATCACCAGCCTAGATTTTTACTATAGCTAGAATCATAGATTTAGGATTTTTCGCTACTCTCAAATCACATTCTAAATCTATGGTTAGAATGCTATTTTATATAAAAAATACAATAATCTGCTATTAATAGAACCTACTTCCAACTCAACCATAGATTTAGAATTTATTGATAGTAAATCTATGATCTCAACGACATTGTTGCATGAACACCGAAATGTAGGCCTCACACATTGATATTTGCGATTGGCGGCCATCTTCGTCACGTCAGTACCATTCATTTGGTCAGTCCGCGGCGCGTACAAACGATACAACCACGAATTATTATCAAAGTTAAAACGCCACAAAAGATTTTGATCGATTGAATTAAAAGATTGTTAAAAAAATATTACATGATTTACCAATTTACTTAGATGGCCATACACTTTTTATTAAGGTTTTTCAAAAAGAAACGATCTCTGGGCGTTCTCCTTTGTGATTGAGTCAGCATACTAATTGCTTTTCAAAATTATCACTTATGTTATTGCCTTATGTAATACTTTTAGCTTGGGCTTACTTACAATTAATATTTTTTCTTTCTTTCAAGTACCTTCATAATGTGCTTTGCTATTTTAGCCCTAGTATTTGCTGGTATAACTATGTATCTATTAAAACTTATTATTCATGGACCATGGTGCAAAACTAGAAAGAGTGTTTTAAAAGTAACTTTAAATTATTAATTTGAAATAAAACCGACAACATAAATTTGATATTTAATAATAATATAGGCATAACTGTGCACAGTAAGTTTCCACAAACGTGTGTCTTGTAAGCGACGAGGTGGATGGAGCTATGGCTATGATGTCGCCGGAGAAAGTGCGATAAGTAGATGCGTTTAGTGTGTGTAATTGGGCGAAATTACAAACTCGTCCGCTCAAGCAACGTGTGGTGCAAAGCCACGCAAGTCAGCGAGCGTCAATCGCACCACATTGATACATACCAGCGTTTAATTCACCTCCTCACCCTCACCCTCAGGCGAGTTGTACAATTTGAGTTGAAAGAGTAGCTCATGCCTTACGGTACGCAGACACGTCAGTATTTTGGAAGCCAACTTTATACTATTTGCTGCTTCTTTTATCACAAAGTAAAGATAACGATAGATAAATAGTCTAGTGGGGTGATCAATCTGAGACCGTCCCTTAATTTGAAAGATCAAATTAACTCAGAAACAATCTGAGCTTACAGGCTTTTCAAACTTTATTTCGGTAAATGTGGTAGTAGCGGTACAATTATACACGATGAATTTTTGAAAAGGGCTTCGATGGCCAACTCCGAAACTATAAGGAATAGCTAAAAATGCTCAAAGGAGTCACGAGCCCGATTTTGATAAAACTTAAAACCTCATCATTAGATTTTTGAAAAACCAATAATCCTAGGTGAGAATCGAACCCATTGACATTGAAAAAGAAAAACACACCCTTTATTATTACACCATACGATAGTGTCGCTGATAAGGATCAAATTCTGCGAAGTAATGATATACGGCAAATTTAAGGAAAGTGTGGAATTTTAATAGAATTCATATTTCATGTACCTAAATTTTGTATCATAGTTTGTTTCGTTCAAAATCCCAGAATAGATAGTAACTATGCCGTGTTTTAAATCATGCTCAGAATAATTATTTGGAGAATATTCTAAACGGAATCAATAATATTGAATGCAGTACTATCTTTGAGGTCTCGAATCCAGCTATGTATTGAAAACAATGGTCTACGTTTTGAACACTTAATCAGTCAACGTAAGCAAAATAAAATGTATTTTGTTAAAGATGAGCACTTTCCTTTAGTTTGCCGTATGTCATTACTTCCCAGAATAAGATCCTTAATAGCAACACTATCGTATAGTGAAATAATATAGGGTGTGTTTTTTTTTCATAACCAATGGGTTCGATTCCCTGCTAGGATTATTGGTTTTTCAAAAATCTAATGATGAGGTTTTCAGTTTCATCAAAATCGGGCTCGTGACTCCTTTGAGCATTTTTCGCTATTCCTTATAGTTTCGGATTTGGCCATCCAATCCCTTTTGAAAAATTCAGCCTGTATATTCTGTGGTAGCGGTCTCATGCCTCTGTCGATAATTAAACTCAGGAATAGACTACTTAGATACTTATTGATTGGAACAGAAAATGCTTTGCTAAATGTACGTCATATTGTCGTGTCGATGATGGTAGCTGGGTATATATCAGTATGCCAACAATTAACGTAATTATTTGAAATACTTGGCTAGATCTCGACTTCTCTTATGACTTGGGTATGGGGCGGCGCGGGCGGTGTGCGGTGTGCGCGCTCGCTAAACACTATTTAATTGTCGCTCGTGTGCGCCTGACACTCGCTCTCTATATTTTAATCGCGCTCGGAGCTGACAGGCCGCGTGGAATTGCCCAAACATCACTAAACTCAGGTGTAATGGCGGAGAAAGTAGACTTGATTACCTGCCCGTCTTATCCTAAACTGGGGCTATTATCGACATTAAATGTAATCCAGTTTATTTAAGAAATGATTCGGAATGGTTTCTATTCTACCTATATTTATGTATATCGTCAAGCGAGTTTGGTGAATAAATATTCAAAGAGTTTTAGTATAATGTTATAGCTACATCACTACGTGCCTATACATCCTGTAAATTAGACGCCGCAGGATGCAAATCAAGCATGATCGATCTGTGTAGATATGAGGAAGTGATCGTTAAATGATAATAATGACAATGCTGCAAAATTTGTATTTGTGGATGTGTAGCATCTTTCCTGTTTGTTTTGATTACACAATGATAATAGATTTTCTCCTATAGATGTATAGTGTGGGTAGTACCCGGTGAAGGCCATAGGGAGCAACAAAACAACTTAGTGTGGGTGTGTATGTCACCCCTGCCTATACCCGCGACGTCGAAGGCGTGACTGTATGTATATAATCACTATAAAAGATTTGATCCATTATTAAGCTGAAAAGGTTGTTTATTTGTTTGAACGCGATGATCTCAGGAACTAGGTAATGGAATATTTCAATAATTGTTCTACACTTCTAGAGTTCGAGTGGACGAGTTTATGCTATATAAGTATATAACATTACGGCACCACGAGTTGGCAGCCTGTGAGTGGATAATGTCGTGAAAAGTGTTTGTGTCACGTTTCAGTCATCCGTTCCAGTTTAATTAGTATCACGGAGCCTGCAGCTAGCCTGCGAGTTGTGTGTAGTGGGCACACACACTAGCGCAGGCACATTATATTGTAGGTAGATATATCGTGTTGCCAGTGCCCAGGCCCAGTGACGCGCAACTGAGTTCACTGCTAAAGTTAATAGGAAATACAAAACCTTCATTACGAGTACAAGGAAACGTTTCGATTACTGAGCTGCAAAACAGAATTACATTTCTGAGTTATTTATTTAAGAGTAATTGTGTTTCTTTAATTTGACCGGGCACCTACATCTTTATAAATAACAACAGTAAACGTACTCTTAAAATCACATTTGATAAAATCTATGGAGTTAATAAATATTTGGACATTTATACGGTGAACTTATATGAATGTCAGTTAATAACCGGCAATTGTAGTCAGTGTGTGTCAGTGGGGCAATCCGTTCGTCCGTCCGTCCGTATGTGCAGATAACGTCTACAGAGATCATCAATCACCGCTCCGAGCGCGCGCTCCATTGAGGCTTAGTTTATGGGATATTTTTAAATGCACATCTATATATAAAGTGTGTGTACTTAGGATCGTCACCAATTAATGAAACTCCTTTGCGTTGCTCTGTAATCAAAGTTTTTTATTAAATTCTAACAAAATACAAGTAGTATTATAGAAGTAAAACATTTCTATTACTAGGTACATACCTGTAATCAAAGAAACGACAATTAAAGTTCCATACAAGATAGAAGTCGATTCCTTCCTTTTTATATCTTATTGTAGAAAATGTATTAACTAATTATCTAACAGAATTTATCTCCACACGTATTATCTGTCATATCAACTTTTTTAATATGGCCATCTTGACGGGACAAAACGATGGCAACGGTTATCGTTACATACAGCCTATGAGCGACAGAAATAATCTTAAGAAAACAAATAGATTTTCTTACATCTCCCCCCCCGCATGAAGCCTGTACACAAAATGTTGGGTACTAACTTAAATCTATAAATTTGTACTTAACTACTTACAGTATAATTATTATCTAATCTCTTGCTAAACCACCTTATTCTTTCTTCTTAGTTTGATGTTGTGGCTGGAATTAATTTAGTAATGTGGAATAGATTTGATTCCAATCGCTTGTGACCTGTGTTTACTTTGTAAATAGATCTTGAAACTTTCTCTACAATCTCATAAGGACCAATTCTTAACTCATCTAGTTTTCTTCTATTTAGTTTGTTTCCATTTTCTACATAAACCATATCTCCAATGCTAAATTCATAATGTTTTCGAGTCTTGTCAATTATTCCTTTATTGTAGTTATGTGATTTCATTGTATTTTGTAAAGCTGTTTTCCTGTCTCTTATCCAATCACTGTTTGATTTTATACTTTTTATTTCATTTGGTAATATTGTGACATCTGTGCCATATAAAAGGTATCTTGGTGCAAAACCAGTGACCGAGTGATCAGTGTCGTTATATTTACTTACACATTCCTGCGCTATAGTGGTCCAAGATTTTGATTTTCCTTTTTCATTAATCTTACATCTGATTTTGTTTACAAGTGTCTGGTTCAATCTTTCATTTAATCCATTTGAAGATGGTGTGTTTACTGCAGTAAAAACCAATTCTATCTGTTTATAGTTTACAAATTCCTTGAACTCTTTGGAATTAATTCCTGGGTATTGATCTGTGAGCAGCATATGAATGTCCTCTGTCTCTGTTATATTATTAATTAAATGTATAAAATCATTGGCATTCTGGGTTTTTGAGTTCTTAATAAATGCATATCTTGTAAAGTGGTCGACAGCTAAGTGTAAATATTTTTCGTCCAAATCAAGCAAAATTTTACCTATGCAAGGTAATTAAAACTTTGGTTGGAGAATCATGTTGACAGTCTTTAGTCGAAGGATGAATACCCTGATAATAGTTGGTTTTATTTGAATGAACCGTACACACTTAGAGCGAGTTCGTTAATTATTCCTGAACAGCCTGTGTCTAAGTCTACCGGTTCAACTTTTTATACTAAACTTTAATTAATCAACATGAAGACATTTACAATAACACAAAATCAATCTCTGTTGGACATCAAATAGGAATGACAATGTCAATCGGATTTAACGTTCAAAAATGTGTCACTATTAAAAGTAATTTAAATCAAAAATAATGAGTAAGTTTTTTAAGGAGTATTGATAACAATTCTGGAAAAAAAATTCCCCAAATTATCTTACATTCGCTTTTTAGCTCGTTATAGTATAATTTTTTATAAAATACGAAACACATCTTTAATCAATAATGATTTTAATGCTATAAGCCGAATTTGAAGTAGATCAGACCAAGGAATCACCTTGTCCCATACAAACTTTACCCTTCTTTTTTATACCCTTGGAGGTGGAATTTGCAAAAATGGTAAAATTACTTTCTTCAAATTGTAACAAAGAACGCTCGTGCTGAGTTTCATCACCGTGCCATGAACCGTTTAGGCAATAATTGATAATAACTTTATACGACTATAGTTCTTTCATCTGCGATTCGATTTTGATGAAAAATAGCCTAAAGCCTCCCCCGAGTTGAGCTTAATCTTTTTTTGTAAACAGCAAATGAATCCGTTCAGTATCTTCGGAAATCCTGACGCTCATACAGACAGACAGACAGACAGACAGACAGACAGACAGACAGACAGACAGACAGAAAAGAATTTTAAAAACATCATTTTTGTGCTCTATTGGTGTTTTTATACTGCCCCCGCTACTTTTTTTTTTATTTTATCAATTGTACAGACACGATTTCTACTCTCTTATTATAGTATAGATAGATGACAGCGTAGTGACTAAGAAAATACACTGGATCACTTTGTAGGTCGTATTTATTTATGTCAAAATATTCACCATGTCCCAACTGCACATACTCATCTATGAACTTTTTATATAATAAAAAAATATTTTTATCTTTTTGGAATCTTTTTTCTAAATTAAGAAATCTTACTAAAGCCTGATTGAATGAGTTTCCCAAGACTGCATTTATTTTATTGAGAGGAAGCTTTAGAGGAATATTGACTTCAAACTTATTGTTCTCAAGTTTTGTAGTTTTATGAAAAAGATTTTCTATATATTCATGCTCGGGCAGTTCGGGAAGTTCTCCTCATCTGGTCTAGATTTTAAATTCATATTTTCAAGTGGTTTGTGGTCTGAATATACTGTAAATGGTCTTCCAATCAACCAGTATTGCCAGTACCTTACAGCTTCTTTAATAGCCAAGCACTCCAAATATATTGCTTTTTTCTTCTTCTGTGCAGCATTTAGTTTTTTTTTGAGAAGTATGCTACTGGCTTTTCTTTACCGTTCAGCTGAGTTTGTTTCAAAATTGCACCAATGCCTTCCAAAGATGCATCTGTATAGATATTAATAGGTAAATTTATATCAAATATTTCTAAAACTGGCTGTGAACATAACATTATTTTAATTTGTTCAAATGCTTGTTGACACTCCTTAGACCAAATAAATTTTTGATTTTTTCTTAATAGGTTATGTAGTGGATCTAGGATTATAGCACTTCTTGGAATATATTCATGATAAAAATTTATTTTTCCCAAAAATTGTCTAATATTCTTCTGTGTTTTTGGTATTGGAAAATTTTTGATGGAAATTAAGTTGTCTTTTAGCGGACTCACCGAATTGTTCTGTATGATATGGCCTAGGTACTTTATACAGTTTGAGGCAAACATACATTTTGTAAATTTTAACCGGAATCCTTCTTTTTTTATCGCTTCGAGTAATTGTGTTAAGTGGTCTATGTGTTCCAGAAAAGTCCTCGAAAATATTAGAATATCATCAATATAGTTTACAGCAAAATCATTGAGTTGATATTTCCTTAATATGTTGCTTAAAATCCTTTGAAATATAGCTGCTGATGTTTTGAGCCCGTATGGCAAACAGGTCCATTGAAAATGGCCTTCCTGCGTCACAAATGCTGTCTTTTTTCTATCTTCAATTCTCAAAGGAATGGACCAGAATGCTGAGTTTATATCTAAACTAGAAAAAATATTACAGTTCCTTGTTTTAATCATCAAATCTTCTATTAGAGGAAATGGTTGTGCTTGTGGTACTACTATTTTATTTAAATCTCTGAAATCTATACACAACCGGGATTTCTTATTTTCTTCTTTTTTAAATGCCAGAGTAACTGGTGCGGCAAACGGACTGTAGGATTCTTCTATTAACCTTTTGTCTAGCAATTTTGAGATCTGTTCTTCGATTTCCTTCTTATCCTCTATTGTACACCTATAAGGTCGCTTATAACAATATTTATCTATTAATAAGTCTATTCTTGCCTCATATTCATTGACTGTGCCTATGTCATATTTATCTTTTGCAAATATTGTGCTATATTTGTAGATCAATTGATCTATCTCTGCCTTCTCCTGTGAATTTAAATGATTTGTTTTTATCTGGAAATTTTCTTCAATCACATGTTCATTAAAATTTATTACATATTTCTTTAACATACCTGTTTCTGTCAAGTAATGTTGATTATTCTGATTTGTCTTTATTGTTTCTTTTATCATTGTTATTTCTTCTGGTTTATCAACTTTTTTAAAGTTATTATCTTTTTGTATTATTTGTAAATATTCATTTTGTGTTAGTTTAAATTGTTTTATTATATCCAATCCTATAAGAAAATCATATTTGAAGTTTTTCTCATCAATTATGTATAAATCTACATTGTCTTCTATTTCAAAGATTTTAACCTTTAGAGTTGTCAAACCATTGGCTTTTCTAACACCATTAATTGTTACCAAGTCTGCTTTATTTAAATTATTTTCTTTTCCTCTTAGTTTTAATAATCTGGAGTTAATTAAAGATACATTGGATCCTGAATCATAAACTCCTTCTATTTCTTTTTTATCATTTAGTAATAGTTTGACATATATTAATGGTGTTACTATTCGTTTTTTGAATCAGTTTCATTTAGCTCTGCCTCAATCACTGAATTATTTACGTGTCGTACTGAGTTTCTTTTTACTTTATCATCTTCCTTTGTTTTAAACCAGCACTTTTCTTCAGGATGATAACGAATACCCTTATTGGCCTTTTCATATATTTTACATGGTTTATAGTCATCTTGTTTTGAATTTACTTTATAATTAGAGTATATTCTTCTTCCGAAAGTATTTTTTTTATTCACCATGTGTTCAAATTTACTTATTTCTTTAAATAATTCAACCGTGTCTCTTAGTGTTTCCCTATCAATTCTATTAAGTATGAATTCTGGTAGGCCCGCTGCAATAAGATCTACCAAAGTGCCTGTGTCAATACTTCTTCTCATATCCAACAGTAATTTTTCTTTTTTCATCGCATAATCTATTAATGATCCATCTTTGTATTTAAATAATAATGCATATGTGACTGGATTCCATCCTTTATTGACAAATGATTCACAAAATTTGTTTTTCCAAGTTAACCACTCTGAATCAAATGATAATTTTATCATCATTGAGCTGTACCAGTCTGCGCACGATTTATCCATAAATAATCTGAGTATTTCAATTTTCTTCTCATCGGTGGTCACATCAAAACGTTTACATTCTTTCTCAAAGGTATCAATCCACTGGCTTGCATTATTATTTTTGCTTGTGAATTTTTCAATCACAAATTTATCCGCTATATGTTTTAAATTTTTTTTATCACTTATTTCTTTATTTTCTATAATTTTTTCTAATAGTTTTTCCAATGTACTAGTTTCATTTTTCTGTGCAGCAGCAAGTTGTTCCTCTAGAAATAGATCTCCAAACTGTAAATTTCCATCTTCATCCATATAAATTTTTTTTAACTGTTCTGTCATTGTAATCCAAACTCTTCTTATTTGATATCTTTTTTCAAACTATTTTTCACCTTAGCGTATGTAGATGTTGTTATTATTTCTTTATGATGACTGACAGATTGAAATTCTTCCGGCAATGCATAAACTTTATCATCACATGTGGCAATTGAGGTTATACAACACACATTTGACTTACCATCACTTGTTGGCCGTATAGTGAATTCAAAACGTAGTTTTTCCATTATGTAACAAGAATTGTCGTTTTATAAAGTGTGTGTACTTAGGATCGTCACCAATTAATGAAACTCCTTTGCGTTGCTCTGTAATCAAAGTTTTTTATTAAATTCTAACAAAATACAAGTAGTATTATAGAAGTAAAACATTTCTATTACTAGGTACATACCTGTAATCAAAGAAACGACAATTAAAGTTCCATACAAGATAGAAGTCGATTCCTTCCTTTTTATATCTTATTGTAGAAAATGTATTAACTAATTATCTAACAGAATTTATCTCCACACGTATTATCTGTCATATCAACTTTTTTAATATGGCCATCTTGACGGGACAAAACGATGGCAACGGTTATCGTTACATACAGCCTATGAGCGACAGAAATAATCTTAAGAAAACAAATAGATTTTCTTACATATATATTTTTTCTGCGCACTAGGTAACTCCACTAATTAACTGAATGCAGACCAGAAATCTGAATGCTGTGCAAAAAAAATAATTGATTAACTAAACATGTACTTCTTAAAAAAACTAAAATTTTACACAAAACGAGATGACCTTTTTTGTCGAATTTACATCAAAAATGAGGTTCGTACACCGGATATATGATTTACTAAACAAAAATACGAATTGCTTATCAAAAATACTAACCTGCACTCTAAATTTTACAATCTTATAACGGAATAGGTTAGGTTAGGTTAGTTTTTTATTTTTTTCTATCAATACAATTTAATTTTGTAAAGATGACTGATTATATTGGGTTTTTAATTAGAATAAAAGATGTTCATAAAAGTAAATTAGGCGATGGTTTTCCTTAAAAAAGTTTTAATAAGTTGGTTGAGCTAAGGAATTTTTAGATATACGATTTTGATAATAGTGATCTGTTTAGTAAAATAGTTCTGCAAATACCATTAACCAGTATATTGAATTGGATTTATTTAGTGTGCATAATTAGTGTGCAAGTCAGTATTTTTGGTTTAACTTTGTAATATTTTGTTCGGAAAAAGGGAATAAACAGATATCGATTTCAATACATGCCTTAGTTTATCAGTTACAGTCCTCACTGATCTAGACTCTTCGTGGTGTAATGGTACGGAGTACAACCTATGCAGTGGTTGACCATTCTCGCTCTGTTGGTGCCTTAAGCAATCCGTCCAAACCCTCTACTCCCATCTGTTCTGTTAGCAGAACTACAGGTAATTTTATTCCCAGTAGTTCTATACACAGAACAAATAGTAATGCAAATGCACCATGTGACCGTTGGTAGGCGTACCAACGGTCACATGGCGGTGGGCACCTTTCCAGTGTTCCGGGGGTGCCCATTAGCGCACGCCTGCGCCAGCCGCTCTCTGTCTCCTCTATTACAGAGGGGCGCTCGAGAGCGGTGCAGGCGTTGTCTTCAGCTCCTTAGGGAGCTTTGGGGAGCCGCTCCGAGGAGAGCCCCGAATAAACGGGGCGCCCCTAGCCGGGTCGACGTCAATAATCTTTTGATATCCCTCGGCCCGGCTAAAGGGTGAGGAGGAACACCGCGGAGTTCAGTGGGTAGGACGGTCCATTCCGGACCGGGCCGGGAGTCCCACACACCATCCCAGCTGCCCCCGCAGTTGGGATGAAGGCGCGTAAAGTCAACAAAAAAAAAAAACTCTGACATACATCACTGCTTGAATTGTCATAACAGTACCTATACTACAGTGTAAATAGTTATGTTCACATGATGCTTGAGTCACAGTTGTTCGAAATTATTGTAAGGTGTACTTCTAAGCATCGTCCACAGCTCTCGGGTATTACAGTCTCGCTACATGCATCATACGAATAATAATTAGGACTTCAAGAATATTCAAGATCCACTTTTAAAAACGGTTCTTTACCACTTCAATTCGTACAACTTGCTATGATCGGCACATTTGCCTTCAATGAAGACAACGTTACGGTATGTTATCGTAAACCTTCAACCTGCTGCGATTCACTTTATTACTCGTACTTGAGCCGCAAGTCGAGTGCAATAAACTTGAAGGTATAAAGGTTATGCCTGGTGCCCATTTTCAGCTGGTGCTTGTCGATGTGAAACTTTTAAAGTAAGCTGACGGCAAGATGCCCATTTGAAGCAGCCCATTGTGACCAGAACTCAATGGAGGGTTAATTGGAGAAAATTCTACGTATTGTGAATGTGTGTGTTAGATGGTCGGCGCAGTTTTACGGTGCCTATGAACCTGCGCCCGCGCCGCCGCCGCCACCCCGCCCGCGCCGCCTGCGCTGCGGTATCTATGAACCTGCGCCCGCGCCGCCGCGCCGTGCCGCCGCCGCCGCCCCGCCTGCGCCGCCTGCGCCGCCTGCGCTGCGGTATCCACAAAACAACAAATAATAAGTCTAACTCTGCACTGGTGGATAGGAAATTACACTTGTAATTTCAGAGTAATAATTATTTGATTCATTGCCGCTGTAATAAAATTTTAAATAATACTTTAACTTCCATCGACACGTGAATGCTGTTGAATACGGCGCTGCCCGGTCTACCGCTTGATGTGGTAGACAATAATGAATTATCCGACAGACTGTAAAACCATCGTGTTGCTGCAAAATGTAATTTCTAGTTGGTTTAAAGGGCTAACTTGCGACTCGGGAGTCCTGGTGTTATCGTTCCGAGGTTAGAGGTACACGTCACAGGGGCGAGGGGGGCATCACCATCTGGACATGGGAACCCAATTGCTCGCTTATTGTTCGAAGGAATAGGCTTTGTGTGGGGGATGTATACCTGTTTCCTAGCTATTTTTGCATTGAAAAAATGGTACCTATTTGATTGTTGTTGACCATCGACTACGACTACCTATTACAGATATTTATTACCAAATTAGGCAAGTAGGTACCTATAGATGTAACTGTGGTTTCCGAGAATAGCTGTGCCGAAGTACCAATAATAATAATTGTTCACAAGAAACCGTCGAGTCGTAGCCATAAATGTGCTTTGTTATTGGTCTTCACACTGCAGCACTGAAGCGATTGCGGTTCTCGATATACCTATTAAGCCTTCGTTACTTAGTTAAAATTCGTATTTAAAATTATATTCTTAATTATTATAAGTACATTGGTAAATCGAAATTATAGAGAAAGCAATAATCATCAACGCTACGATATCGATGCGTTTCTAATTAAAATAATTTAACTAACAAAGAGATGTATCGGAATCATTTTACATTTAAATTCACAGTAAGCAAGACTAACGGCCGGTGTCAAAATAAAATAGTCTATATCTCATTAATCACCGATTGACTTTGACTTGGTTGCAAACTGAAGTTCATCTAATGAGAGAGAGTGCCGTGAACGCGCTCCATTACAATTCAGTTATTCATCACTCGCCGGTAACTCGTACTGGTCTGGGACCGAGACCATCAATAGGCTGCCACTCTGGCGCGTAACATTTGCACAACAACATAAACATTTGCCATTGATGTATTATCAGCAGCATCGGGCGAAGGTCGCGGGGTCGCCGAGAGCCAGCCTCCTTCACCACAACGTATCCATCACGCTGCGCGCGCGCACCTCGCCCATCATTAATAACGCAAACTTTGACACGAGTATCTCGTCTCGGGCTACGGCTCGCCCGCACCCCCGCACCCCCCCGCCGTGAGCCAGATAACTCTATGTAGAGGAATTCGAAACACGTCTCTACCTGAGAATCGGTTTGCGAATGCTTTTAATAAAAAGTAAATTTGTTTTTACTTTTTTTATCATTCTTTAAAGAATATCTTTCTGTCTAACGAATAGCTAATTAATGAAATATATAACTCGAATGGTATCAGCATCAGGACAGTTTTTTTGGTTCGTTAATGTTGCGGAATTATACAAAACTGATACTCACCAAATACCTAATTAATAAAAAGAACTCAGATCGCGAGACGCTCCTTTATCTGAAGATAACGCTCTGTAGAGACATTTTATTAAGGGTTCAAATTACCAGACGACGACGTTTCATTTTATTTGTATGATGAAATACATTTATGAGACATAAAGAAACGAGGCGATTCATTAAAATTGATCAAGTAAATGGTGGCATTCCAAAAATCAACACAAAACTTTCTGGCCTATGGTATTAATAATTACATTTGTATGACAATATCTTTAAGAGATACGATACACCACAGTTCAGCCAGAAGACGCATTTTGGAGGCATGGTCTAAAGGCAACCCGGCAGCCTCTCCTACCCAGTGATGCAGGTGGGCACCTTCGTCACTGGGAATGGCACCGAGCATGGGAGCTTCGGTGAGCAGTTGCATCGCATAATGATTCGTTTCTTGAGACCCTCCACGGCCAGCCGGGCTGTTCTGACACTCGGTTACTTTCGCTGGCCGAGTCTTCATCGTCTTGGGGGCAGATGTGACGTCAGAACTTTACTAAAACAACTGTCAAACGGACACGTTCGGCTAATTTTGTTTATTCGGTTTTTAAAATAAAGCAAGTGTTAAAGTTGATAATCGTACTTGGAAATTACTTTAAATAGTGTTAGAGGAAGTAAATAACGTTATCCATTGTTTGTGCGCCAGGAATCATTGAATTTACGAACAAGCTTCAATGGTGTTTGCAAACCTACCTACCCTGTTCAACAAAGTAACTTGAATTCAGTAAATGGACATTTTAGTTTGTGTGATAGTGTTGACTACGGAAGCGTGGTCTAGTGAACATTACAAAAAACATTTATTCAATATTGGAAAAAACTGTCATTACAGAATAAATTCCCAAATATTAGAACCTGTGGACAGCGCCATCTAGTTTGCAAGAGACTAACTACCTGACAATAACAATGCTGTTTTTGTTCTGAATTTCTTCGAACTTTAATGATTTTTATATAAAGAGAGGAATACTGGGAGAGGGCATTGACGCTGACGCTGTCGATACCCAGATATTGATACGCTTTTATTACTTTATTTCTCAGCGGCACGTCTCAAGCATTGCCTCGGTTTTCTGTTCGTGTGGTTTACTTTGATACTTCAGAGATACTACTTTGCTGCTCAGCTTGTGCGACATTACATACTTTGATAAATAAATATGGCACCTAGTCACGCATGCGCTGGATGCAATACTATAATAAAAACCAAAGAATTTCTGGTATGTTCTCAATGTGCAAAGAGGTTCGACTTACTATGCGCTAACGTCTCCGAAAAACGCTTCAATAATAGCATGAATAGGGAACAGAGGTGTGCGTGGCGTTGCCCGGAGTGTGTCAGTAGACTGCCCAAACAAGGGAATACCAATACACCCGTTCGTCAAGCTGCTAACCCTACTACCTCGCCCAGCTCGGACGGCTCATACACGGCCATGGCAACCAATGACTCACCGTCCTGTTCGAACATCACTTTTAGAACAAGTCAACAATCGCTACGCCGCGATGGTAATGTGACTCTTGATAATATCCGGGATGTAATTAAGCAAGAAATGATGTCTATAGTCAAACTTAAAGTCACGGAAGAGCTGAATGTTATTAAGCAACAGTTGTCATCCTATCATGATTCTATATCTTTTATGAACGCAAAGTTTGAGGAGCTGAGGACTTGTATGGAGGAAAAAATATCCACAATATCAAAATTAAAATCTGATAATGAAGTATTGCAGTTAACGGTGAATAACCTTTCTTCTAGACTCGATATAGCAGAGCAGAATTTGCGGGAGAGTAATATTGAGATGAATGGTTTACCGGAGCACAGATCTGAAAACTTATTCAGCGTGGTATCGCAGCTAACACAAACCATAGGCTGTCCAATTTCGGAACAGGATATCTGCAAAGTTACTCGGGTCGCCAAACTATCTAAAGAGAACGAGAGGCCACGCACAGTGATTGTAAAGCTTCGTGACTCGCGTCAACGGGACTCTGTGCTCGCAGGAGTAATGAATTTTAATAAAAAAAACCCCAACGACAAATTGAACTCGCAGCATCTGGGTTTGGGCGGCCCACGTGTACCAGTTTACATTTCTGAACACTTAACGCCGTTGCGAACCCAATTGAATTTGTAATTCATCTCCTTTGACTTTTTTCGTGCAGCTGCATAAGGCCTTGCATGCAGCTGCACGAAAAAAGTCAAAGGAGATGAATTACAAATTCAATTGGGTTCGCAACGGTCGTATCTATGTCCGTAAAGACGAATCAAGTCAAGCAATATTTATTCGTGGCCGCGATAGCCTAAAGCTTATTACTTAGATCGACGGATGTCATTCGTAGCGGTCAGTGTTTCGGTGTATGGTTTATGAATTCAACGGGTTAGAAATATACTACCAGAATGTATGTGGAATTCGCACAAAAACTTTGAATGTCTACGAGAACATCCTTAAGTCTAATTATGATATCATTGTATTCACGGAGTCGTGGCTTAACTCAAAAATATGTGACAATGAATTTATAGATTCTAGATACATTGTATATCGTAGAGACCGGCTATGTACCTTGGGTTCCAAGAAGGACGGTGGCGGCATAATGATAGCTGTTTCCCGCGACATACCTTCTGTTCGGATGACGAGTTGGGAGTATGATTGTGAAATTGTATGGATCACTGTCAACTTGAGCCATAACAACTCTTTAAAGAAAATTGCTATTTGCGCTGTTTATATGCCGCCACCTAACGGCTTGGACTCCCTCAATAAATTGCTGCATAATGTGAGTGGGGTAATGAATACTGTAGATGATGTAGTAATATTAGGTGATTTTAACCTGCCTTCTATCAAATGGTCAAAAAATCAAAACTTTTCGCATGCTGATCCAATTGAATACAGTAGTTCAGTGGGTTATTCACTTATTGATTTTATGTCTATCAATAATCTTCTCCAATATAATTATTTTCATAATGTAGACAATAGAATTTTAGATCTCATTCTAACTAATTTGTCGCATGTAAAAGTAGAAGAACCCCTGGGTCTTGTGAGCAAATTGGACAGCAAACATCCTGGACTGGTAATTGTTATAACATGTGTCAGTCATGGTCAGTTTCTGAAGTCCGTGAGTAATATTCAGTTTAACTATTTTAAGGCTAAATATAATTTAATAATAACTGATTTGGCCTGTGTAAATTGGAACGAGAGATTTCAGGAGTGTGTCGATGTGAATGCAGCGGTTTCAGTGTTTTATGGTATTGTTAAGGGTTTTATTGAAAAATACCTTCCTAAGCGCAATAGCCTCAAATCAAAGTACCCCTCATGGTTTAGTTATGCATTAATTAATAGATTGAAGGAAAAGGAGAAACTAAGACTAAAATACCGCCGATATAAGAACCCCTTGGACTTAATTGCTTTCCAAAACTTAAGAGAGCACTGCAATAAACTATACCGGTCATGTTACTCGCAATACAAGCACAATATTGAACTTAATATTAAAAAGAACCCGAGAGCTTTCTGGAGATATGTAAAGGATAAGAATAAAAACTCGTCCTCAATTCCATCTCAAATGTATAGGGAGGATGAAGTTGCCGATACAGGGGCTGCAATTGCAAATCTATTTGCTTCCCAATTTTCATCCACTTACAGCCTTGAAGATGATATTAGTTTTGACTTGTCCAATCTTGACCTGCCTTCTCATGATGGATGTATTAGCAATATTGTTATAACCGAGCGAGATGTAGTGACTAAAATTAAAAAATTGGATATGTTCAAAGGCGCAGGTCCTGATGGTATTCCCACTGTCTTTATCAAGCGCTGCGGGAGGGCTTTGGGTCTACCGCTTTCTTTAATATTCAATCGTTCATTGAGGGAGGGTTGCTTTCCTGATGAATGGAAAAAAGCCAGAATACTACCACTGTATAAAAAGGGTGACCCTGGTAACGCCAAAAATTATCGACCAATAGCCATTCTTTCATGCTTTTCCAAAATTTTTGAATCCATTGTATGTCCATATTTAACTAGTCAAGTAAATGAATTGTTGTCGCCTAATCAACACGGATTTCGTTCTGGCAGTTCAACGGTAACTAACTTATGTTCTTTTGTATCGGATGTGTCAGAGCAGCTCGACGGAGGTCTAGAGGTTGACGCAATATATACCGATTTCTCCAGCGCTTTTGACAAAGTTAATCATAAAATCCTCCTTAAAAAATTAAAACACTTTGGCATAATGGGTACCCTATTGCACTGGTTTCAGTCATACCTGGCAAAAAGACTTCAAATAGTTTCTGTAAACGGCTACCAGTCACAGTCATTTTACGCAGTTTCTGGTGTGCCACAGGGTTCCCATCTTGGACCAATTCTATTCTCCATATTCATAAATGACATAACTTCTGTCATTCGCTTAATGTGGATAAATGCTATCACCTTAGATTTTCAAGAAAAAAAGAACCAATGGAATCAGAGTACAAATTTGGTGTAGCTACACTTCAGACAGTATCCGAGACGAGAGATCTGGGAGTGACGATTGATGGGAGACTCAGGTTCACATCGCATATCGATCGGGTCGTTAAGAAGGCGGCACAAATGTTAGGCTTCCTAAAGCGCAACACCAGGGGCTTTAGACACGTGCAGACCAAAATTACATTGTATAATGCTTTGGTTCGTAGCCATTTGGAATATGGATGTGTAGTTTGGAGTCCCTTTTATGACTTACACTCCCAGAGAGTGGAAGGTATTCAGCGTGCTTTTACACGTCACCTGGCCTTCTTCTCCCAGGGTGTCTCGCACAGAAGTGGTTATGAACAGCGGCTGAAGTATTTTAAAATGTCCTCACTATTCAATCGCCGCAAGTTACACGATGTGCTATTCCTCTACAAAATAGTAAATAATTCCATCAACTCTAGTGTTTTATCCGGCCGCTTAATGCTGGCAGTTCCTCGCAAGCCACCGCGCCATCCCATTACTAGATCTTTCTGCCAACTACGGTCAAGAACTAATCTTGGACGAAACTCACCCTTGGTGCGTGCATGTCGCGAGTACAATGTACTGAATAGTAAGGTTGACCAACTGGACATTTTCCATGACTCTCTTAAGGCTCTTAGGGGTAAGATACTGAAATCGTTTGCATGAAATCGATCATTGTGCAAGCAAAGGATTTATATCTAGTTTTTAATTCGCTACATCTTTTGTTTATAAATAAATAAACTCTAAAAAAAAAAAAAAAAAAAAAAAAAAAAAAAAAAAAAAAAAAAAAAAAAAAGAACTGGTCTGGACCTGGTCTTGTAAATGGTCAGAAGTGTGAGTGCTTGGAGCACCGCTAATGAAGTATATGGCACCAGAGATCGAAACCTCAAGGAGGCGTTAGTCTGTACTCACGCCGTTGAAGGTCTTTGCTTCAGCAAATTAAATACAGACTGAGGGTGGAGCGTATTAGCTTGTGTTTCTACTTGCTTTCTAATAGAAATAGATGACGATATCATCAAAATACGTTTATAAGATGGGCCATGTCGACTGTGCTTTAGTCGGACTTAAAAATGTACACCGGAAATTAAGTTCCAAGTAGGTAGGTACCGATCGACACAGATTACACAAGCTGGATAGCTCCGCTTCGCATCGTCCATTAATAACTGCCTGTTCTCGACGTGTAGTGAGTGGCAGCACTATACACATCACAATGCACAGTTTAGAGTACGGAACACACAAACATATAAAAAAACAAATGACTAGAAGCTTTTAAGATAGGGATCGTGGCGCAGAGAGCACAGCTTGTCTGTGTCACTCATTGTGTGCGGTGCGGCGCCGCGCGGTGCGGGCGCGGGCTAGTGACTAGTGAGTGCTTGAGACTCCAATGTTGTCGAAACATAACGTAGCACACAATGCCCCTGATACTTTCAAATGATTTGATTACTTCCATTAATGCATGCATTTCGTTTCAGTCTGCGTCTAAATCATTTACTCAATATACATCAGTAAAATATCATGAATAGTTTAGGAAATTATCGCGTACCCTAATAAATAATACCACAACATTCCTAGCCATGCTCCTCGCAACTGCCACTTCTCTCTTGTTATGGACTCCCAAGTGAACAACAACAAATTCTACTTAATAGAGCAAGAAGTAAATTCCCGGTTGTTCCCACTACTGAAGCTACGGCACCGCGGCACTGCACCCTTCTGTGTCGTCGACGATTCTTGGTTCATACGAAATGAATGCATGGACGGAAGTTTACGCGTGAAACGTCACCTGTCTTATTAGACAGGTGACGTTTCGCGCGTAACTTATTTTGCCGTTCCTAAATATTTTTAGGAACGGCAAAACACGAGACACATAACGTTCAACCCGTAAATTTCCGTACATGCATTCACGTCGTGTGGTCGAGAATGGACACCCTGGTCGAAACTTGTAGCATGCAAAAACAGATCTGTGCTAAACCATAAGAACTACTACACTAATCCATAAGATTCGTTTCACAGTAACGGGTATAATGTTGTTAGTAAGGCAAAATACATAAATAAATACCAAACCCGACTTAAGTCGTAAACTATGTAAATGACGGCCGCATAATTGCTTGTCAGTATCTTAAAGTGTATCTGTAACATTGTGAACAGCCCGAGCCGCACACAACCGAGCATTGCTTCATATTTACTGTCCCCTTCCCCGCTGTCACTTTGTTCAGTGATAATAAAGATAGAGTCAGTTAGGCAGGAGCTGATCGTTGCGATTGCGATTATGCCGGCGGCGGCGGGCGGGGACGCCGTCACGCCTCAACAGAACTAATTCACTAAGTAGATAACCGCTTCCATATTTTGCAATAATTTTGCTATAAGCTAATAAGGTTTTGGACAATTTCTTTCAGATATTTAAATAGTATCCTTAGCAAAATTTACCATTGCAGGCTTGCTTTAAAAACAAACCAGTTGCGATTGTTGAGAAATATATTGATTGATATCATAAACTTCGAGAATGCCTGAATGATGTACTATGAACTGAATATTTTGACGACAATTTACTGGCAGAAGACAAAAATCGATGTACATACATTACCTTCTTATCAGATTATAGCACAATAGGTGATTTGAATGCGTTCCTTTGATGCAGTTTTTGTTGATAGTGCCACTGTATACATATATTTATACTGTGATAGTGCGGCCATTTCTTTGCAGTTGGCGTGAGAGAGAGCTGTTTGGCTGTGTAGGGCCATGAGCTGCGGAGCGCGGGCTATTCGAAGAGGAGAAGTTGATAATGTAGCATAGAAACTTGGGACCTTAGAGAGCTGTGAACTAGGATATGAATATATTTATATTTAGTTACTTGTAAAATGTGCTGACAAAAGTGGGTAGGTACTATTAGTCAAAGATTTTATTGTATAAATGCGTAGGATGTATAATTCACGAGCATCACATTTTACCTGCTACACGTAACGTAACTCAAGCAGTTAGCTGGTCAACTATTTATCACAGTAAAGGTAGGTACTGAAAGCACCCACCGTCAAATATAAATTGTAGCTCTTCGTATCACGAGGACGTGGCAGTAGCCTCGCACCAAAATTAAAATAGCAGTAGATATATAATTAGAACAATAAAGTGTATCGCAACAGAACGGCCATTACCACACAACCTAATAATGATTATTTATGATTGTTATAAAGTCGTGACGCGCAGAGGTAGTTATTAATTAAACATTAGATATTAATGAATCGTTGGGCAACGAGCGGGCCACCAGCCACCATCACGCTACACGCAGAGAGAGTAAGCAGCAAATTGCCCGTCCCGCGCTGCAGGCTGCAGCCCAGGTCGTGTCTCGTGTCTGCACGCTTGTTACACAACGTCTAAGTATCTATGATCACATCATGTCATACGAAATAATTTAGGTCGCAAAATACAATGAATTGTTCAGACAATTTTGACAATAGTTTTAAAAACTGAACACAGTGTATTATTGACCGACCGTATAGATGAAATTGTTTCTTAATATACCTACAAATCAATAACTAGAGATGATTATTATTATATTGTTACTAAATCATAATCATTAGCTGAACGCGGGTGCGCAGCAAATGGCCGCTAATACTGGCACGGCGCGGGCGCGAGTGACATTAGGCACTTTGCGTCATGTCCGACATATTGTGTGTGTGCGATCATTAATCACCGATCTCAAGTGCGCTATCACATCTACTAACACACATTTTACCGTTCACATATCGTTTGTCAAAGTTAACTATCTACTTACATTCATATAATCATTTGTGTTGGTATTGTAATTGTAACCGATTTATCCGAATATTGTACACTTCATTGACTCGCTCTCCAATTTTAAATTTTAGTTCTGTTTAAGCAGATTCACAGTAGCAGCTATCTGCTTGTTAATAAACACTGAAAACTATAGACCATTTAGCTACGACGGAAAACTAAATGCCAAATTAGGTAAACGTGCGTGGAGGACAGCCAGTCACTTAATCTCGCCATCCCCTTACCGACTTCGAGAAATGCGAGCTGGACAATGTTGTCACCGTCATATATATAGCTAGAAGAAACACTTAGAAGCAAGGATAGAAATGAGAGTAATCTACACTCAGAATCCGTTGTAGGAGTTAGTACCTCGTCAATCAATCACAGACCACCTACAGTTGCGTGACTGCAATAAGCTTGAAGCTAGCTTTCTAAAAATGTACTAACAGCTATATTGCAGACACGTGGTTTCACCCGCGTAGCTCCCGTTCCCGTAGGAATATGGTAATAAAATATAGCCTATGTTTACCGGGAAAAGTGTAGGTTCCCAACAGTGAAATATTTTTTTAAATCGGTCCAGTAGTTACGGAGTCTATTCGATGCAAACAAACAATCAAATATTTCCTCTTTATACGAGTAGTATTAGTATACTCGTAGGTATAGATTTCCTTTGGCAACGGTGGTCACGCTACAAATTACTGTATTGTCACAAACGTACAGCGCTGATAAACTCAGTAATAGAGCCTTTATTGGAATCAAGTCAGCTTTAATCTGATATATATAATGGCGCACCGGCATGAGCTCGCCCGCGGCGGCTTGCAGCTTGCAGCAGTCTTTAATTGGTAATAAGTGGTGAGGTGTCTGTCCTCCAGAACCTGTCTTCATCACTTATTTTGTGCAATATAATATGAGTTTACGAATTCCTCAGCAACGAAATTGTGATTTGACCGAAATTAATTATTACTGAATATTTGTTAACTTTGTTACCTACTGAGAGCAGGTACAAATGAATGTTCTCTCTAAGCTCCTGTGCAAAAGCAGGATTGTCACTCCAAAAATCGACAATAATTCATTAAAACTTTATTGCTTAAGTCAGAATTAATAAATATAAAGTTGAAATACAAACACAGTTTTACATTTAGTTTAAAATTAAGACTAATTAATTTATTAGCCCGTCTCTCATCGTATCTGGTGCAAATGTACCCATCACACAGGATACGAACCGGAACGGGAGTCACTGGTCTTATCCCTCAACCGATGCCCCAATTCTTTAATAAGATTCTTGGCTTCTGTACCCCAACTGCCCATCGTCTCAACAGCGAACGGAACAAAGATATATTGTTTTCCTAAAACCGCATATTTACACTTTTTTTTTCCGCTGCATCTTCGGCAGCAGCTGCTAGAGCACGAGCGGTACGACTAAGGTGACTAGGAGCGACTGCACTTACGCACGTAGCATCCCACAAGAGGCATTCATTAAATAGATTTAGGTTTAAAGAAGTTTATTTCTCATAAAAACCCGAAGTTCACTTAAAATGAGATTATAACATTTCACGTTAACAATAATTTTTCCCCAAAGCTATATACCTAGAATTTTAAACGGTCATATTTCTCGTACAATTTTTCTCAATTTACTTTTATATAAACTTAAGTTGTCAATTTCTTTTAATTCATTAGGTAAGTTATTATAAAGTTTTGCTCCCTCGAATAAATACTAATTACATAATTACGTATCTATATATATAAAAATCAATGCCACTTTTCGTTGTAATTTTATAACTCAAGAACGGGCTCACCTATCCAAACCAAATGTTTAGGCTTTGTTCGGACTATTTAGTAGATGGTTTATGTGAAGTTTGCACAAAATCGGTCGAGCGGTTCTTCATTTATCACGCAAACGAAGTTGCGCGGGTCAGCTAGTGCTAGTTCTCCATATAAACTTCAACTAGGTACCTATGTCAAATTTCCCGCTCATCTTTTCGTGCATTTTTTTTACAAAGTAGTGAAAATAACCTTTAGTCAATCCTAATTATTATAAATTATTATTATATAGATGTAAGCGTAAAGTGGTTTCGACAGATAAAGATTAGAGGTCATTAGATTCCTACTGACAGTATCGCAATGGTTTTATTTAATAGATGATTCGTGTTTACGATTAATTTAGAAACGACCCCCGAGCGTTGCGTCGACGTCAAACTTCGAGTAGGTACAAAGCGTGCGTTTGATTTGTGAAAGTTTTTCATACCCCGAGGAGATGTAGCACGCTCATACACTCTTTTTAGAGTTCCGTAGTTCACGCCCTTATCCTTATATCTGTCCTCGGCTTACCTTCCAAACGGGTAGCGAAAGATGAAACTTTGCATGGATGTGTGTATTTATCACGTCAAATCAGAATTCTTGTGGGGTACCTCCTACCTCCTCTGCACGTAATGTAGGGATGATTTTTGTGGAGTATCACTAGGTAGATAGATTATTTAAAATTGCTTAATAGTAGATTGTACTACAATTGCATAAAAGAAGCCATTTTATACGAGACGTTTATCCGCCCGAGCCAAAGGCGAGGGTGGATATTAAGTCGAGGATAAAATGGGTTTTATGATCGAGTTATACACTCTGCTTTTCACTTCGATTGCAAGGAAATGAAACAGTGATATATATTTCAGTAATAAAGCAAATTTAATAACACAAAATGTCTAAATACTGCTAACTTTCTAAGTTTCTTTCCCGCCAACGTCTTTTTTCAAGTTTTTTTTTATCATTCTACATGAAGCATTAGGCATGGGTAACGAGACCTATACTGCCTAATCATAAGTTCATTTTATAATATTTTTTCACTCATAATACTATCTGATTTTTAATGTTTCTTAATTTATATAGAACACAGAAAGTACAAATTAAATGTAAAAAAAAAATACAAGTTATTTAATAGCGTTTTATTATGTTTGGTTCATAGAGTAACACGATCTTCATGGTACCGTCTTTACGGTCTAGTATGGCCATATTGTTTTAGAAGAAGAAAAAGAACTTTATGCACTACAGCATAAAATGTTGTTTTAGTCCGCATACACCCAGCATAAACAAGAACTTTACGAGCATAAGAAGTGAAAATGATATTTTTCTAAATCGTAATTAATGACAAGAGGGCTACCAGGCATTAAATAGTTGGGCTATCTTATCAGTTGTCAGTGCTTTCAAATGTAGCACTGATTTATAAAAAGAAAACGGTATAACAACTTCTTGGTTTCTGCACCTAAAATCTGTTTGTAACTATGGAGTTTCCTTAAAAACAGATAACTAAGTATTTGTATAGATGACATATCAATTAGTAGAAACACGGGACGTGGCCTGGCTCAGGGCGACCCACTCTCTCCCTTGCTGTTCAACATAGCTACTGTCCCTATTTGTACAAGGATTAATGACTTTCATGTAGCTCAGTATGCTGATGACTTTGTTATGTATGCCAAATGTCGAAATTGTGATTTAGGATCGTTGGTACTGCAGGCGGCTTTAGATAAAATATAATGGACAACTTGGGGCTTATAATAAAAGAAAAGTAAAGTGTGCATATTCAAAAGAGGATACAAAAGAGATAATGTCAACTTAATAGTCAACGGTTCAGCTATGGAAGTAGTCGATAATATAAATTACTTGGGGTTATGGTTTGACTCTAGGCATAAATGGAATAAACATATAAACGAATTGAAAGAAAATGTGTAAAAATTTGTAAAGATTTTCAAGTGGCTGACTGGCTCTGGATGGGGAGTTCACCCTAAACTCCTTAGACGACTGTACATATCAACAATACGAAGTCGAATGGACTACGCATGCTTTCTATATGGCAACTGCAGTCAGAGCCAATTAGTAATGAAGTCGGTTAAAATAGACAGAATTCAAAATGTATGCCTCCGTACCATATAGGTGGGTTCGTAAAAAGTACCCCAATTTACCTCATGGAGAACGAACTATGTTTGAGTCCACTCCATATACGTCGAGAATATCTTTGTAGCAAATTTTGGCTCAAATGTAGATCCTTTCAAAATAACATCACTATTTGTATTCTGGAAAATCTCTTGAATCTGTGTTCTAGTCCCTACTGGCAGCGTAAACGGAAGCCACTTTTGGTTGTCTCGCATGAACCACTAAAGAGCGCACGTATTTTTTTCCAGAGATAAAGTAGAAATGTTTAGTTTGGCCACATGGGTTAGTAATATTGAATTAGATGACTTAATCAAGACTAACATTGATTCGATAGTATACGCCAAAAAAGAATATGATACTTTACAGTTAAAAAATGTTAGTGAAAAATATTTACAAGATAGTTACAAAGATCATTATAAAATCTACACCGAGACGCGTCAATAATTGATAATGAAACTGGGGTCTCATTTTTTGATTTGATGACCAAGTCTTCTCTAAAAGTTAAAATTCGCGCTAATGTATATATAATGCACGCAGAAATGATTGCTATTCTGGAAGTTTTGTCATATATTGAATCTATATCAAGCACAAACTTTCTAGAGCTAACGGACTACCGTAGTGCCTTACAGCTATTAAGTCGTACATCACCTAAGGTTTGGATTCTCATCGCCTATGATATTGTAGATATGTTATGCAATCTTAAGGCTAAGAATAAGTCTGTAGTGTTACAGTGGGTGATATCATTGTCGGTAACGAAATAGCGAACCGACTAGCCAAAGAAGCTACAACTGACGGTGAAAGATATACTTGTTTACCATATTACTCTGAAACTTTCTTTAAAGTAAAACAGCGCTGCTTTGATAACCGGCAAGAGTATTTTAACGATCGAAGCCGTACCAAAGGCATGTAGGGTAAGGTAGGTAAGGTAAAGTTGAGTCCCCGAACTGTGCGGAATGTGACGTCATTGATGACGCCTACCATATAATTATGGAGTGTGTACGTAACACGACAGGATAACTGGTACGAGACTGGAGCAGGCAACAGCGTTCTTGCTTTTCCTTCTTCAGAAGCTGCAAAAATGCTGCACAGGCTCGTACGTGTAGGTATAAGGCTAAGAAGTACTGATTAATGTTATTCTTAAGTTACATTGTCACCATGAGGGTGACATGATTTATGTAATTAAACCCTCTATAAAGAAAAAAATAACTAATTATTTCCTTTATGTTGACAACTTTGGTAACTTTGACCACCGCGAAGATGTTAAAACACAAACTCATAGAAAATGTAGCGTTAACTGTGTGGTGTAACAATCTCTTTCAAATCGTACTATTAAATTCCGATTAATAAAATTAAGCTCTTATGTTTCGAAAAGTTAAAAGCCCAGCAGTGGCAATCAAAGAATCAATATCTCTCTAAGCATCGAGTACCATCAAACATCAACAATGTGATCAGATCTGTCGATCATCGCTCTAACGTGTGTGTGAGAGTATTTTACTCCGGGGCTGCGTGTGCGCCCGCGCCTTCCGCTGGCCACTTATACATACTTTTATTTGTTTCAAACAGCGATTACACGCGGCGTCCATTAATTAGTACTGGGGCATCAATCACATCTACCGATGCGATGTTTGTATCGTGCCGCGTACACGCATGCACCACAACCGATTGATACACAGTGATAAGTGAAGATAGTGCCAATGTCAAACCTTCAAGAAATCTCACAGATAGAAAATACTTTCAATTCAAAGATTGATTTCTTAAACTTATTTTGTGCTCATCTACTAAAACATGCGCTACTACAACTTGCTCTTATTGCACACATTAAAAAAAACAATATAATTTTTATTGATCAACCTTAACGTAAGTCTTAAACGTGCCGGTCATGGAGGAGTGGCTGGGGAGGCTCCATGGCAGCCTCACCTACCCAGTGACGCAGATGCTTACCGAGCACTGTTGCTTCGGTAAGTGTATTAGGCGTATACGCCGGGAGGTAACACCCGAGTGCCAGCACTGCGGTGACTGCGGCGAGGACACGGTGCTGCATACACGGTGGTGGAGTGCTCAGCATGGGCATTGCAGCGTCAAGACCTGGTCAAGCCTGGGCATGGTGAGGACTATAGTCTCCAGCGGAAGAAAGTGGAACGTCGGTGCGTCTTTCTGCGAGCAGGACATGCTCGCGAAGGAAGCAGCGGGGAGGGAGCGGGAGATATTCCTACCCCCGAGTTCCGCAGTGGGCGGCGCAGTCGCCGCAGACAGCTTTACGCCCAGGACTACCGGCTTCCATGACCGAGGGCCTGGAAGCGGCGAGTTGGCTCCTCGCCGTTCTTACAGAAGCAGGCCAAGACGGCATCGTGTCTCTTCACCCTCGATGAAGTGTGATAGTACACTCCCCCTCCCCCCAAATGTGGCGGGACAAATCCTGAACCCCCAAGAAGTGGGATGAAACCCAAAGCGGAAAGGGATAAAACTTTCCCTACGGGAGAGTCTGTGATAGTAGACTAACTTGTCGGGAGCCCTGAGATTATCCTTCGAGGGCATACCCGGGACTCCCGGCCATATGTAGATGGCAGTGCATCGTGTGGCTTTAGACTAGACGGTAGAAGTCCGGCATGAAATCCATGAGGATATTCACACGTACACAAAAAAGTCTTAAACGTAAATTTAAACGTTAATTTTCATATAAAAAGTATCACTTTGCCTATGGCGTACACAGTGAGTTCCAGCTTCTTCGTGGCAGCGTTGAGGTAGCAAAGTTCTGCAAGCAATACAAGTTAAATTCATTTAATGTTCTTTCTAAATTCTAACTGTACTTAGAGGGCCGAACACTGCTTCCGCTCCAGTCAGAGAGAACAAGAATATTGCCGACCAGTGACTACTACAGCTCAGCTCACTGTGGCTCCAACTTTTTTTTTATACCACTAAAGTGGCAGACAAGCATACGGCCCCACCAGATGTACCGGTGGTCACGGCAGCCTATGGACGTTTGCAACATCAGAGGCGTCACACTCGCGCTGCCTACCCTTTAAAAACCTTCTAAGGCCCCTTTTAAAGAACTCCATACTGCAGGCGTTTGGAAAAAACCGAGGCAGGGAGATCATTCCACAACCTAAGTGTATGCGGAAGAAAGCCTCTATCGGATCTTACCGTGCTCGAGCGCTCCGGATGGAACATGTGAGGATGAACACCCTGCCTGTGGCGAGCGGTGCGATAATAGGTAGCCGTAGGCATCATATCAAACAAATCCTCAGAGCACAATCCGTTGTACAGGCGGTAGCACACACACAAGGAGGCAAAGTCTCTCCTGTCACTAAGAGGTTCCACACCACCTGCAAGTATAGGATCGTTGACAACTCTCATAGCTCGCCCTTGCGCCGAGTCAAATGGACGAAGCTGGTATGCGGCCGCACTTGCGACTTATAGAGGAGCAGTGTTTGCGCCGCAGTAAAGTACCGCCAACCCTGCTGAGCACTCCGAGCTTCCTGGACGCCAGCTTGGCCTTGCCCTCCAAACTGCGGAACTGCACATCATTGGAGATGTCAACATCAAGGATCCCTATACTTTCAGAGATGGTAAGAAATGTGCCCTGAAATTGTGGCGCTACAGTAAATGAGGTTTGTTTTGCGGTGAATACACAAACTTGTGTCTTGGTAGAGTTGAATTGGACAAGGTTTTGTCCACCCCAATCGGACACTCTACTGAGAGTAGCCTCGATTTCAGACACAAGTTGTTCACGACTTTCTTCCACTGTAACCCGAGAGATACCGGGACGGCCCGTGTAATAAGTGTCGCCCGTACTGTCGTCCGCATAACAATGAATGCCGTCAATAGACAACATATCATTGATATGCAGAAGAAACAAAGTGGGGACAACACCGAGCCTTGTGGTACTCCAGCGTTAATGGCCATGCAGTCAGAACCTGATGCTTCTACCGGCCAGAAAGCTAGTCACCCATCCACATAATCTCTCGGGCAGTCCATTGGAGAGCAATTTCGTTAGAAGACCACGGTGCCAGACCCGGTCAAAGGCTTTAGAGATGTCAACGCTCACAACTTGAGCTGCGCCCTTGCTCTCTATAGCCGCCGCCCAGCGGTGTGTAAGGTACACAAGATCACCAGTCGAGCGACCGTGTCGGAAACCATACTGCCGGTCACTGAGCAAATCGAACTGTCTGTATAGTTCGAGTTCAGCCGAACTAATCAAAGTAACCATCATTAAACTCAGCCATTACACACAATCAATAAAACCAGACCAATTCGTCGAATACATCTCTAATTTTATTGCTCGAGGTTTAATTAGGTAAAACTGATGTGCGTTCATGAAGATAATGTCGCTAATGCATGGAGTTTCATCTGTGGCGGTGAGGTGGCGGTGGCCGGTGAGGCGGTTGTAAAGTGAGCGTTTTAGCGGGTAAAATAGAACACGATCGCGTGCTGTCTGTATCTGACATCAACGAGTTGCTGTGCTTTAATTTATGTCAACTACGTGAATTGTGTAATGGTATTTAGATCACCACAGCTTTCATGTCGAGAGGAACACGGGCACCTAAGCTTTCCATGTTTAGATACAGTTGTTTGTGAACTTTCTTGATGAAGTACAGACCCCTCAGCACATATTCAGCAATCTTGCCGCTCGAAAAATAGCATTGTTACTTACTGCTTAGTTACAATGTCCACCAGTGACAGTCCATTTTGAATTTATTATTTGTTTAGCCGATCTTCCGTTGTTTTAACGCTCTTCATTTGTTATACCGATCTTTATTTCTTTTACGATCTGTATATCTGTTTTGATCTTCAATTGTTTAATTATAAAACTACTAATAAAACAATCAAAATAGACCCTCTTGAAAACATTGCGAAAACGCGGACCGTTTTGAAAACGGGACGTTAGCAGACGTTTCGATTTTATCGAAACTTTAAATTTTAAACAACCGTACTAATACGCCCCTGGGCGAGACCGCAGAGGCGGCCGTAGGTCTGTTGGGAGTCCTGGGACATCCTTCCGAGGGCTTACCCGGGGCTCACAACCATAGGCTGTTGGGCTTTACGTGAGGTTTTAAGTCAGTAGGAGTCCGGCATAATATCCATGAGGATTTTCCCTCACGTAAAAAAAACCGTACTAATACGTCTGAGAAATATGCTTCATCTATCGTGATGATACATTTATCGCCCAGCCCTGATACAACCCTGGGAAATAAAAAAGCGTCGAGTTTTGTTTGTACCTATGTCATCGTTTTTTTTAACGTTCGTAAGAAAGCACTAGTTTAAATTTGAGCTAATGGTTTTGTACCTACTGTAAAATGTTGTCAACCTCATTGGTGTGAAATTTTATGGACACTGGGCGACAAGTCACCACGACATGTTGCTGCGGCTGTCGCCTATGTTAACCGTCTGTTAACCGTGAACGTGGATATTGCGTGGACGAGCGGCTTGTGGCGTAAATTAACATGCTGCAGTGGATACTAGCGGCGGCGTTACGCTGAGGAATACATACTCACCCGAGATCAGTCAGCAGTGCTTGGCTGTGTTGCCACCGCCAGTTAATAGCACGGCGATCTTTCTAAAATCTGATCATGCAATTCAAATAGGTTTTATCGACGCTCGAGTAACTGAAAATTTAGTATCATGGGCTCCCTTGCAATTTGTTATATATAATTAAAATACCTACTTTTCCTAAAGTTAAAGATGCAATGAATCTCTAACTTTAAGAAAAGTAGGTATTTAAATACGAATTGAAATCTGTGTAATACCAAAATATCTAGTTATTTTTGAACAGGCAATACCGAGTGAGAGTCTAGTCTATTTCGCAAGCCAAAGTTAATAACAAATTGGAGATCATGTGATTTCTGCATCCAATTAGACATTGGATGTTATTACTAGATCAATAAAGAGAGGCTGAGCGAGTTTCGTAGTCACGAACGAGGGCATTATATTAAAAGTAAATTACAGAGCACGTTAAGGTGCAGAGGTACCTACACTACCTACCTACCGGCGGTCGTTACGGGCGTGTTATACGAGTTGGTGTTTATAGAATCATCGTTTTACTTACATAACTTACATGAGGTTGCAGTTGTTCTAAACCAAAAGAACCATGCAAGTAAAGCAGATCCCCATAAAGTAATAAATTTCTGTCACATTTCATACGCAACGCCAAGATATTTACGACTGCATGCAGCTATCGATTCCCATACTCAAGTTCCTCAAAGATTGGCGATACATTACTACGAGAGGCGGAACTTCCATATCTCGAGTCGGCTCGGCGCAGCATCTGCGCAATATCCGATCTTAATGTGTAATAGAAACCGCCTCGTGGAATACATTGCATGTTGTGTATCTAAATAATAACGATGGACTTGTGTGCAAATAGGTATGGCTAGGTTTTATTGTCAACCAATTGTAATATCATCAACCGATCAATATCTTCGGCTTGTTCAACCGCTAATTTTAAGGTTTTGAACACACTCAGTCTGAGTTTAGCACACACACACACACCTACATTTAATATTTGTTTAGTCGTAGAAACTTGCCCAGGCGTACGATCCGCCATTAAATATTAGTCATACAGCAGGTCAATCTCCGCACGACTACACATTTTCAATTAGCCTCAGCAAATAACTAACATTACAACGTACCCACCTAATAACAGGAAATGTTCTAAGGACGTGTGCAGTATTACAATCATTTCGGCGATTACAATCACGATCTGCGCGAATATCTAGCAGCCCTTAGACGGGACGTTAAGGCTGTCGCTTGTAAAGTAGGGCCTAAGGGCATTCAGTATCTTATATTTACCATAAAACAGGATGTATTTGAATACAATGTCAACATTATTGCGCGTGAATAATGCAGTAGTGCGGTGCGGTGCACCTGTGGGGACGCGTTGCCGCGTCGTCGGCGGCATCGATAGTCAGCTGTTGTTATCAGCGCGGGCGCATAACGACGCGCTGCGCCCGCGCCGGCGCCGCAGCACACGGCACACGCATCCAGCTGGAGCCCGCAGGCCAGGCGACGCTCTGTTTACACGCGGTATCTGATCGTTGGGCGTTTTGTGATGCGCTCTCTAGTATTCACTTTCATGTTTAATGCATTGTCCCTTTAAAGGAGCCCGTGGTCAGATCGCTAGATTAGATGTATTTATTGGAGGTCTAGTAGAGCACCTACTCAACCTCGGGCAATAAATTTCAGACGATACATACATTTTTGGCATTGAACTGTCCATAAATCCTCTTTTGAAGACAAAAGTTCATCATTTGGTATAGCACGACCTGCTGTCATCTGACATAATAGCCTCACTGACTTGTTAGGCTGTAGAGGGCAGAGAGTAGGTACTAGTAACTTGTGGTGTTTACGAAGAGAGTCCATCAATCAAGCATTGACCAAGTGACATGGGCCAAGCTCCCCGATATCTGAACCTATAAAATCCCTATAGTACACTATTTCTTCTTCATCAAATACTCCACGCTCCTCTAACTACACTTATAGCGGCTCATATCCTGCTATATAAGTATTTATATATCACGAAGCAGTCGTTGCTTATCTATAAAACATAACTTCTTTTTTCACTGAATAAGAGCATTGCTTGTAATAGAATTCAAAATGTTTAATACACAATCGATCAAAGTAGAGTACCTAAAAACTAGAGCTATAAAATGCATGAAGGAAACCGTTGCATAACTTGCAGCTCGTGCAACAAAAAGTGCTGAAGCGATCTGCTGTGTCGCCGCGTGTAGGTGCGTAGATTGAGCGACACGGCGCCATTGCGTGTGCGACTACCATTACATTGTAATTGTGATGTACAATCGATGTATGAAAGGCTATGTCACAGCTATGACGCCCACCCACACGTTTCTCAGAGGAGTCGCTCATAACACAGAACTGACGCATGACGGCTTAAAACAGTAGGTAAGGTATTGTTGCTGAATATTGGCTTTTACTTTATATGGAACTCTCAGCATAGTTTAATGGTTTACAAAATAACTTGAAGAAAATCTAGGACTTAAATTAACAGCATCTAGGCTATTTTTGCTGGATATTGACTTTTACTTTATATAAAACTCTCAGCATTATTTGAAAAGGTTTCTTAATACAGACAGGAATACGAACTGTTAGAGGGAGTTGAGAGAGACATGACATGCAGCAGACAGTTCTCGGTTCCGGCGCGTGTGCATCTTGAGGGACGCGATGTACTGGCGCTGCACTATGCCATCCATAAAACACGTCGCCGTTGTTGTTGATCTGATCGTAAAATGAAACTAAAGTGTCTCTACGAGATAAACCACAGACCAAGTAACTAGCAGTCGAGATTGAGGATGCAACTCAGAAGCGTGATTCTCACGCACAGTCGGATGTCCAGAAATAAACGCAACAATTTGTATTCCATTGTTTACTATGGAATGACCGTTCCCGACAGGAGTGTGGTACACAACACAATAGTTGGTGTCGCGGTGCGTGTGACAAGCGCGCGGCGGGGAGCGTGCGCGCGCATACATCTCGCGCGTTAATTGAATAACGGAATATGTATGCGCGGAGAGCTCGCAGACTGCGCCCGCGCCCGTGCATACGCTTCACACCGCACCGCTCTGCCGATAACACCGTTTATATTGCCATTCTCATAACAGACACAATGCGACGCTTAAACGGATATAAATATTTTATGCGTCGCGATAGTGTCGCGGTAATTGAATACTTGTCATGTTTTAATGGCAGCTCGTAAACGCCTTTTAGATTTGGTTCATATTCATGACATGCGCTGCTAACGATCCGCCGATCCGCCTGTGAAGCGACGTCTGATGTCCACCGTGCAGAGCCGCGCATGCGCACACAATGCACGCTGGCGGCAACAAGCCTTAAATCATAGTTAATAGCCAAAGAGTGACAAGCTCGTGTCGTTCACTTTTACAAACACTAGCACTTCATTCATATAGAAATGGAAAAAGTGTACACATAGAGCTCAGACAATATTGTATTGTCTGTGACTGCGACATAGAAGAATTACACGAACGCTTGAATTTGCAAAGACGTTGTAATCAGCAGTCAGCACATTGTGATTTTGCTAGCAGATCGTCGTAGAGACGGAATTGGCTTACAACTATATTGATTACAGAATATTGACTAAATGCTATCTGGATCTTCCAGAAATCGATCAGAAAACTAATCGGCTGGAATTCGTATGATGGTAATCCCCTACCAGCTATGTCACCTCCAGTGACTCGGCTGCATTTTGATACAGTGGACGACTTGATACCGTGGACAATCTGATAGAGTGGACGAGATGGCCCTGGAGGAAACTTGGGATAATTGCAATTATTTCCAAGTAGTATTATAATATGTAGAATCAGAACTGGTAGTAAGTAAAAAGGATGCACATTCAACGACAAGTTTTCTGCAATAATAGTATCTGTCATTTAATTGTAATTAAAAAACTTTCAAACTAAAGGAAGCTTTTCATGTTGTTTAACGTGGTAGAGTGGTGATACCCTGAAACACTTTTGAATTGTGAGCTATTAATTCAGTACACTTTACTGTCAGTATACGATCGAACGATTTCGACAATTGTAGTTGTGTCACCAGTCGACACCGCCGTGACAGGTGGCGTGCCACTCGACACAGTGTCTGCGCCTCCTCACAAACGTCAAGTTGCGTGTAACGGTGCTCGTGAAGCAGCCGTGGGCCGTGGGCGCTCCACTCCACACACGGACAAATGTGAAAACACTCCAACTGTACGAGTGTCGAGTGCACCTGAGGCTCGCTGAGGGCCTCGCCACTGTGGCGACGTGTTTGCTGCAAACAGAGCGTCAGTGTGTGCAGTACTTGAGCTAAACAGATAAACTGGATGTAAACTGTCGACGTAAATCATGTACGTACCGTGAGCACATGTTGTTGTTCACTGGGAATCATTGGATCAACAGTCTATTTATTATGGTAACAGTACGCTTTTACTACCCACTACATAGATTAAATTATTCTTACAAAGTGGTAACGTTTTATTTCGCCAATTCTAAGCATTAGTTTGAGACAGAAGGTATGTTGTGCATTGTCCCTGTCATAACATCAAAAACTGCAAGTCACTTGGTCTGACTTCGTCGAGTTTCATCTATACCGGAGTATAGCTAGCCCACATAACTGAGTCCTCGCCCAAAGACAATTTACTCACGACGTCGCTCGCGACGCGACGCGACGTTCTATGAGACTTAGCACTAGTTAGTAATAAATTATAATAAAATTATTGTCTTTGGTCGAGGACTCAAATTATGTGGTCTGTAAACGACTGGCGATTGACACCTCTCGGTGCTCCTTCACGTCTCTGCCACACCTTTTTGTAAACACATTCTGAATATAGCGCTGTACCACAGCAATTATAAATATATTTAAATATCTATACTAATATTATAAAGAAGTAAAGTTTGTGTGTTTGTTAAATTGTAAGGGGTAATCTCGGGATCTACTGAACCGATTTTAAAAATTCTTTCACCAATAGAAAGCTACGTTATTGTGGAGTGTCATACGCTATACAGCATCACGCTATAACGAATAGGAGCGGAGCAGTAATAGTAAATGTTTCAAAAACGGGGGAAAAGTTATTCCTTTTGAGAGCTTCGTTGCGTGTGCTGCGTAAATATTTATAGTTATGTATTGAATATTAACGAGGAGACGCTACGGGAGTAAACGCAACGCGACGGGAGTAAATGCGACGGGAACAGGTAATACTCTCTCTTATGTGGCGCAAACGAAGTTGCGCGGGTCAGCTAGTAATAATATTATAAAGAAGTAAAGTTTGTGTCTTTGTTAAATTGTAAGGGGTAATCTCGGGATCTACTGAGCCGATTTTAAAAATTATTTTACCAATAGAAAGCTACGTTATTGTGGAATGTCATAGGCTATAAAGCATCACGCTACAATGAATAGGAGCGGAGCAGTAATAGTAAATGTTTCAAAACTGGGAGAAAGTTATTCCTTTTGTCTCACGTAGTATTGAATATTAATGACGAGACGCTACGGGAGTAAACGCAACGCAACGGGAGTAAATGCGACGGGAACAGGTAATACTCTCTCTTATGTGGCGCAAACGAAGTTGCGCGGGTCAGCTAGTTATAAATAATTTAGCTAACAAGGCTTAAATTTATTCGTATTATCGACCCAATTAAGAAAACTGCCTCAATAAAATGATCAAATACATTCTTAAAGTATGTTATTGTAATAGGTAGGCATGTGGCGAGTGCGCGGGGTCGGCAGAAGTATTAATTACAAGCGTCTGCGCGCGGCGCGGCGCGGGTAAGAGCGTTGCTTCATTAGCAATAAACAACGCGTCGTGCGCCCGCGCAGCGCTTCATCAACCGTTACCACAACTAATAGTAACTCACTGCATCGGCTAATAGCCGCCAACTATCATAATAAAGGTGCCATCAATATATCGTTGAATAATTATAAATCTAGAACTTTGATTAATTTTATATTAGCAGAACATACAAATACATACAGTGCGTAATTGAACGAAAACAAACGCGATTAAAGGTAAGTCACGGCTAGCGCACGGGCTACCGAATGTCACAGAATATTTTCCTGTAGTTTTAAGATTCATAAAGCCAGATGTACTGAGATCGCAACAGCTATATGTTATTAGAACTGTCCGGTTGATACATTTTTTGCCGTTTCGCGCCGCCATTACCGACCGTCTGCGGCTTACGATTGCGGCGGTGGAGTTTTTCCTTACAACACACCCAGTACATGAACATTGATTTATCAAATAAAATTTCATTTAAAATAGCACAACCTTTATACTACTTAATTTAATTTTTTTTATTTAATTTAAGCAAGTTGCTAAAGAAAGAAATGTTGATTAAAACTAAATAATTCAACCTATAAGTTAATTTGTATTTTGTAAAGCTTAGGGCAAATAGAAATAGGTTAATTTACGAATAGACCATTGACTGATTTAATGTATACCTAATACTTGTATGTATTTAAAAAGTAAGTTTATAAAAGCTTTGCTTGGTGCACATATAGGCTCACGAATGCTTAGAGAAAAACGATTGCTGATGGCAAAAATATTAGAACATGGCAAGAGCAGCTCCCTAAGCATAACCGCACGGCCGATGTTTCACCGAGGTGAGAGTGTTGTCCTCACGACCCTTGTCCGCATGTCACATCTGCAACAGGCTCACGAGGGGCGGAGGCCTGGCTACAGAAGCAGCCCTGCTGCAACTGGGCTCTACCGAGAGCTCCGGGGCACGAGCAACTCGAGCAAGCCTCACCTTCAACAGACGATATTCAAAACGATCGGAAAGGGCCTACATCCAGCGGTGAACTGCAAGAGATTTATTAAAACACGAATGGTGAATATGATATTACATATACATATAGACGCTTGTTCCTCCAACACATGAAATTATGTACTAAATATAAATTTTTAAAAATCAAAAGCAGCTCATGTAAAATAAATAGAACATTTTTTTAAAAATGGCCGTGCGCTTTATCCTCCTCTGTCGTCTGGTGGGCTGTTTGTTACTTTGCCAATAAAATCCTTCTATCTAAAATTACTGCTACTTACTCATCATTTCTTCTTTCCCATAGACATATCGTACTTTATTGTTATTTTTAGTGGCAATTAATTTCTCTGCGCAGTGCCTACTTACTCATTTACGATACCTTCGTCTTCTGTGTGTAATATGCAATAACGAAGCAAACAATAGCGTTCGATAATGAAGGTAAATATTATAATTATATTTGTGAGTAAATATCATTTGTCATAAACGTGTCATTACTCAACATGAGCTCCGGCTGCGGTGTGTGTGCTGGAGTTAATTGCTCTTAAAGGGTTAACGAGTAGGCACGATCCTCTCCGAGCGAGCCACTACTGTGCTGCGGTAAAACCATCAAATTAACGTAATTAACTGAATCGTTAGTCAATCGTAAAGCCGCAGCTGCGTAAGCTATAAAGCACAAAGCACACAAAAGGCGGTTCCTCTCAGCAGCAGCTATCACGAACATCACGGATATCACGGTACACCGTCAGTAAGTGGCTCAGTAGTCAGCTTCATGTTCATTACAATACATTAATACTTACAATAAAACTGCAATAAAATAATAAATGTATAAATTCTATAGATACCTACCTATATTTAATATAATTCGCGCTCGTGGCTGCGCGCGCTCGTCTGTATCATCGGACTAATGAGCCGAAAAAGTCTCAGTAGTTCGTTCATCGGACTATTTAATCGGACTACTGATACTCAGCCTTTGTGTTCTGTAAACGATCACTGCAGTAAGCAACTTTCACTATGGCCAGTCCTTGGATGGGTGACCACTTTGTGACATTTGTTTAAGCTTTTCCGGGCTTCGGAAGGCACGATCAGCCATTGGTCCCGGTTGCCAGTAAACTGACAGTCGTTAAACCAAGTTGAAAGCCTTTTAGGCGGCTTGAAAAATTTCACCAGCAGGCCGTCACAACCTGCGCCTGTCCAACACGGCAATACGGCTCACCACCTATTACGTGGGACAAACTCTAAAAAAAGTTGAGATGTGTGCATATAGTATACCTCTGCCTACCCCTTCGGGGATAGAGGCGTGGCCATTATGTATGTGTGTCAATATAATATTTAGAAGAACGATTATATATATACCTATTCAACATAAATAGAATGTGTATGGTAAATTGGGAATGCATTGGTGGTGCTTGTATGGGTAACCACTTTGTGACATCGCGTACTTCGAAACGCAAGTTAAATCGTTGGTCGGGACCAACGGATGTCAGAAACACGGCAGTCAATAACTTAGGTAAAAGGCTTCATGAAGTGCTTGAAAAATTTCAACAGCGGGATGTCCCAGCCGTCGGGGCACCCAACCGTTGGCGGTAGGGAACGTGTCGGATTTTAATCAGTAAGAGTCCGTCACAGCATCCATGATGGATTTTCCACACGTTAAAAGAAATCCCAGCCTACGTCTGTCCATTTCAACACGGCTATAAGCTCACCACTTATTACGTGGGACAAAAACCAAAAATATGAAATGTGCGCGTAAAATGTGCGTCTGTCTTCACTACTAAGTACATAAATAGGGATAGATTATAGACCGGAATAAAACTACCTACTTTATCCTTAAATGTATTGACATGAATTTCGGGAACGGGAGCACAATTCCAGCCTTTTTATTAAATTCCTTTCTGTGTAGGAATACCGATCCACTTAAATTAGATACGTTGTTTAATTACTTTTAAATTCTACTAATATTATAAATGTGAAAGTTTGTGAAGATGTTTGTATGTTTGTTACTCAATGACGCTCTAACGGCTGAACGGATCGGGCTGAAATTTGACGTCGGGGTAGATTATAGTTCGGAGTAACATAAAGGCAACTTTTTATCCCGGGAAAGTGTTCCCACCGGAAGCGGTAACGGAAACCAAATTTCACGCGGGTGAAGTCGCACGCATCAGCTAGTACATAATATTGTGACTTAGAAGAAAAGTAAATGTATTTAATTAGATCACACACCCGTATTATTTCCAGCTTCTCGTGCGAACATCTTTCTGAGATGAAAAGTAGCCTATGTGTTATTCCAGACTATAAGCCTTTAAGCTAGGTATCTCTGTACCAAATTTCAGCCTAATCCGTTTAGCTATAAGAGCGTGATTGAGTAACAAACATCTAAACATCTTCACAAACTTTTACATTTGTAATATTAGTAGGGTTAAAACAAGGTCACGAAGGCGACTTCTTTGGTTCATATATACGAAGCATAGGTAGGTATGCGTTTATTTTCGAATAAGAGTTTCTTGCTTGTGCACACAGGCCGGATTTAGCTAGATATCTTAGGAGCACTTAAACGCTGCGTTAAGGCTCAGCCTAAGTTATTACTTATTCATAGCTATTATAAACACGACTGCGATAGTTTATAGCGGTCGGTAGAGGCGCTCCACATAAATTACCCCACATACCTACCTACGCCAACTACCCGCGGAGTGTGCACTACACAGCACACAGCACAGGGCTGCAGGTGCCGATAGCTCAGCCTCAGCAGTATCGTGACGCGAGCTATTAACGAACTCAATTAGCCGCTCAAAACGACTCCACGCTCAAAGAGATTTATTCCCACTGTGCTCTACATGCAAATATAGTCGATACTCTATCTAGAGATTAAATTATGCAGGCAGATAGTTAGTGTCGGGCTACAGTTACACAGAATACATTTGTGTTACGAACGGCGGCGGGCGGTTGTCGTGTTGGGGAACATATAAAATATTGATTTATATTATAAACTAGCCTACTACTAGCGTGAATATCGGTTATCGCGACTAAAAGAAAAATAATCTCACAGAAATCCATCCTTGATTTTCTATTTTTGTTTATAACTCCGCTTCTACTTAACATGGTTTATAAGTAGGTAATATTTTTGTGAGTACAGTCTTCTGAACGCCAAGAGGGGACCTGATCGGACCTAAAACCACACGGTGCTCTGGCATTTGCATACGGCCGGGGCACCCAGGTCCGCCGTTGGAGTGTTATCCGCAAGGCTCCCGACATAAACTTTGTACGCCATCATGTGTTTTCGCCGTGGGTATGGGTTTTATACCAACACAGGGAGGTCCGGGATTAGCATTAGATGCTGCATATATTGATGTTAAGCACAGATATATTTCACGTGCCTCTTCCCATAGCAATCAGTTCACAAGACTGAAAAAACTATCAACAGAACTTGTTCTAACAGTTTAAATGTTTATATGACACAATGGAACTCTCCCTTGGTGCACGTGAGCTAGAAATTCAATTAGTTTCGTCTTAGACAAATTAATGCAGAGATCTCATTTAGACTGAGATGTCGTACAATTTTACTTATTGCGCTATTGTTCACGACTAATTTGATTTTGTATTCAAAATTGATTGTGATTTTATCCACAAACAGTCCAACTACGTTGACATTAGGATCTTCATTTGACGTGACGTGTGACGTAGAGATCCATTAAAATAAAAAATACAAATTTGTGGTCACACAACATCATCTAGTCCAAATTAAGCTCATAAATAAACTTGTGTTATGGGATCTAGACGACTGAGGAGACATACTTATATATTTCTCAATAAATAATTACATATAATACATAGAAAACACCCAAACTCTGAAACAAACATTTGTGGATCACACAAATATTTGGACCGACCCGGGAATCGAACCCAGGACCTCAGCGCGGCAGACGGTTACACCACCGAACGCGCCACCGAGGCAGTCAAGTCAGTCATTTGTAAGGTATTTTTTAAATCTTCATCCTCTCAGAGGGTGTAGAGATGTACGAGGTGGTAGAGTTCTGTGAGCGAGAGAGCAAATTGGCTGTTGTATTCATACTTTTCAAAAACTACACGTGTTTTAGAATTATTCAAAATTCTACCCTCTATAATAAAGGGGGTTAAGATTTAGTATGGAAATTCGTCGATTTTCAAATGACATTCACAAAAAGTGGCTATTGGAATTAAAAATAATGAAGCAAAGTATTCTACCTATATGCATAGGTCCTAAGCATCGTTGCTAAGGTTGTTTAGAATGTCGGAAAAGGGACATAAACTAGACTTTGGTTATTTCCTTGTACATGCTAGTAAAGCAATACTGCCTAATAGCTGTAATTACAGCGAGCACTAGCATAGCTACGAATAGCTGAAGCATACTTTAGTCTATTTGGTCCATCGAGTCTACAAAAAGTATCTAATACATAACTAACGTATAACAATGATGGTAGTGAGATTATAAAAGTGAAAGCAGGATATTAATTGGTGGGTAATTGTGCGGGAGCAGTTAAATATGTATTATCACTAGTGATGTGCCATGACCAATAATATCTTTATCGTATTAAATATAAGTTTACCTGTCTCGGTTTACTTTGATAAACTAAAATAATAATAATAAATAATGAATATTCACAGACATTTCACACAACGCTATCTGATCCCAAAGTAAGCTAGGAATAACCTGCTTGTGTTATGGGTATCAGACCACGAATATTAATACTTATGTACTTTTTAAATACATATATACATATTATACATAGAAACACCCAGACTCTTGAGACAAACATTTATGGGTCACACAAATATTTGTCTCCGGTAGGAATCAACCCACGACCTCCAAATAAACACAAAAAAATAACTAAACACCTTTTATACAGAATATTGTATTACACAATTTTTTTTACTTAACTACAACATTACACCGGATCATTGATATAGGAAGATTTAAAGAAAAAAAATCAAAATAATATAGTTCCAGATAATAGCATAGGGTGGACGTGGTTCCGTTTGATTGCGATATTCCACATTGGCATGGCACTCTCCTTAGGCGGAACCCATTGGAGTTATTTTTCCTTTCACCAGAACAATAATAAACGGGGCGGGGAAGACGTTACAAATCAAGGTTTAAGCACAGATTAATAAATAGTTACGTACGTGGTTAAGTCTATTTGACGCGCTAATATAAAAATATAAAAAATATATAATGTATTGAAAATCGTGCTAGTTGCCTTCTTGTATGCAGTAACAAGACTGTAATTGTTTTTAATTGGCTTATTTCAATCTTAATCGCAGTTGTAGCCGCATTGCGTTATTCACTACGGAAGGAAAAAAGGTTTCAATAGAATTCAAGAAACCAGTCGTGTCGTGCATTATTTATTATATAAATATGTTTATTTGTATGTATTTGTGTATATATCTAGTTAAAATGACAATTTCAAATCCTTAAAACATGTAACGCAATCACTAGATAGCATGCGGATGTCATGCGGTTAAACGTATAGTACCTACCCGTTCTCTACAGAATACGCAGACAAAATAACGCATGGCACTCGCTAATAATGAATCTTGACACAGGTGCAAGAATTTTTAAAATCGGTTCAGTAGTTTCAGAGTATTAATACAAATAATCAAATCTTGACTCTTTATATTGGTATGGACAACACACTTTCTTTGTTATTATAATTTACAAGATAATTTTCGTTTATTTCGTTCGCACGCTTACTGGAACCCCCAGCTAATGCAACAAACTTCCAAATTAATTAAGTATACATAATGATAATCCTCGAAGCAAAAAATAAATAAAGCAAAATCAAAGAATGTAATGTGAATGTATCGGTACGATGCGATGTTGTTCGTATCCGTCCGCTCGCTTATCTCACATCGAGTTGTCGCAACAACTTTGTTGATGTGTCGGTTACACACAAACACACACACCCACAACAAACTGGACCACATTGTGCAAATGTCAAAACTACAGCCTTTAAAAGTGAGTCGAATTTAATTAAATATTAAAGTTCATCACGATATATCGAATGTAATCAGGCATTAGATTGTAGCGGCGAGATAACTCTCAGCGTAGAGGTAAAGAGTGGTGAAGTCCTGCCGCCCGCCATCGCCCGCGCCGTGCCGTGCCGCGGCCTGTCAGGTCCGGGTCCGGTTCAGTGCACCGACTACGAGCAGAATTACTCATCCCCACGGAAACTCGTATCATTATAATTTCACCCGTTTAATTGCTTCATAGTTTTACACCGGAACTACCCACCTGACTTACAATCACATGTTTTCTGTCCATCTGAAGGTTGCGTGGTAGAAATCGCTTTACAGCGATCCGTGCTTTGTACGATGTCTTGCAACATTTTTGTAATTTTTTATTGAACTTGGGTTATTCTATTCATTATTTTGGATACGCCTTAATATTGGAGAGGAATGTATTTAAAACGCCCTAAAACTTGAGAATGGCTTAATCGATTTTGCTTAATGTAGTTTTGACACGTTTGTGGAAATTCAGGCAAAGGTTAAAAGGTGATGAAAATACTTATACATAGCTCTGAGGTGACACAAAATTGGGCGTGTCAGCTAGTTATAGGTATACACAATACACATTTTATGATGCACATAATGAGCTCTCAACTTTTTCCGATTCCTAAATTCAATAAATACTTCCTATAAGGCTTTTGGATGTTTCTTTAACTCTGCGCCGCCGGGAATGGAGCTACTTAAACAATAAGAAAATACCTTATAACGGATAGAAAATACCTTATTTGTAACAACTGTCCTTCTTTTTTTGACAGTATATTGAAAACTAGTATCGACCTTCTGCCATCCCTAGCGGTGCGCGGCGGTCCGCGGTCACGCTACCGGCTCGGCGCGGCGCCGCTGGCCAGCCCTGCTCCCGCGTCTAATAACATAATTGTAGGTTATCGGCGCAAGCGCACAGCGCCCGATCAACCAAGCACACCCATTACGTTCGTACCACTCACACGTTTGTTATGTATAATCAAAAGTTGAGCCGTGACTGGGAAGCGGAGTCAGTTCTCAACGTATTGGCCCCTACTACACTAACACACATAGGTACTCATAATCTATGTTTCTAATGTCCCGGAAAATCTTTAATAATAAAGTAAGCAAACGAAGCTGAGTGTGAAAGTCATCGACTTCCGATAATCGAAAAGATAAAGCTTCTTACATCTCGTACACTACACCTCTTACTAATATAGGTCAAGTTACAGAAGATACGTCAATTACGAGTAGTGTGCCAAAAGCAAACCGATACTGTAAACAGTGTGATAAACAACACGAAAGTTGTAAAAGAATCCTTGCCCTAAATTGGGGAATTGAAAAAGATCAAAAAAGATCAACAATGGGTACTACATCTGAAAGAGCCATGTTTTAAATGCTTAGCAAGTCGTATACTTAAATTTTAAAAATGTTCAAAGTCAATAGCGAATGCAATTTATGGCGACCTGGACCGGAGGTGATTTGCAATTGGAAATTGTTTTGTTGATGTAACAAGTCACGTTCTATTTGATATTATTTAAAACCAGCGCAAGATAAAATACTACCCATAAAATGGATTACGTACTAGGTCTATTCCGTGCTCTGTGGTCTATTCAGTAGGGGATAAACAACACCAGGCGAGACAATAACTTATGTAAAAAATTAAAATTATAAGTAATTAGCATGAAAACATGCACACACTTAGAAGAAGTGAAGCTGGAAAGTAAATAATGAAGCTGTGATTCATACAATCAATAGTTTATTTTGTGAAAGCACGAATCGGATGTTATTACTTGAAAACATTCTCCGCTACATTTGAGCGCGTCGTCCTAACTCTTTTTATCTCTAAACAACAAAGATCTCAATCCAAACTGTTAATCAACCATATTATTTCTATAATCTTTTATATGGACGTCAACATCTGATTAAACAAACACAAAGGCGTACAATCAACATTTAACCGTCGAGTGAGCGCTGGAGTGGAGTGGCTCTCGACACGTTTAATGCTGCTCTGACTCAAGCCATGTTACTTAAATGCTTCGTGTTAATAATTATGTATTTGCCTATCAGAGAGCACATTCCGACCTGTGCCTCTGCCGACCTGCAATAAGATATCCCACCTAATCTCATTACCATGTATCAATATCGATGGCTGAGCAATAACAATATATTATCGACAACAGCAGTTATTTAGACGGCATCGGGCAGGTTCGGTCAACTTCGTGCGTAATCGTCATTAATAGTGATCACCTGGGAGCAGTCGCCTGCGCATAAATCAGCGCGCCCCGTCCCCCAGTGGCCAGTGCCCACGGGCCACGGCTATCTATTGATAGGTGTTAATGATTTCAGAAGATTACTGCGGTAATTGACCAAATTTAAATATGTATCATTTATATAGGCGGCATAGAAATCGATTATTAACAGAGTCAGTTAATGTAAAACTGTATATTGTGATCGAAATCGAACTCCACACCCATTATGTATGTGAATCTAATAGTTCAAATAACATTATTTTAAATATTATAGAATACTGTGACAGCTTTAAATTACAAGAATGAGATTGTCCAGTATTAAATGTGAACAGGCACGCGCACGCGGCGCGGCGTGCTCAGCTCGGGGCAGCTCATCGAATTAATGTCAATTGCTATAATATAGTCGTCTTAACTACGGTGCCCAGAGGGGACACATGTCAGGATACGGTACAGCTGGAGAGAAGTGGAACTTCAACATTCGAACAACCCACTACGAATAGGTAATGACACTGTTTGTGGTAAGTAATTAAATGTTAGTAGACTTAGTGAGTAGTATAGAACTAAAATATGACGTCTTTTGCTTTCACTGTACACAATTTGTGTATGATTTAAAGTCATAAATGTTATCAAATACAAAAGCAAATAATCAAGTCGTGTCAAAAATAGTTCACAGGAGTCATACACTCCCAACGAGTACTGAAACATCGTGCGACTACTGTTTCAATTAAGTGCTGAAGTGATGGTCGCCTGCGGGCTGCAGTCATACTCGCAGGCACCGACGCTATATGACTTACGTTTTACACCTCGTCGCTAATGGTCACCTCGGGCCTTCGCCTTTCATGTTAACAGCTTGCCACCGGGTTAACTCATTCGTTTCCAATTTCCCCCGTGTCATCATAAATACATTGCTGTGTATGTGTGTATGATCGAAAGACATAATAAAGCTTCGGTAACTACGACACACGATTATCTCCGCTACTATCACATTATACATTTAAAAATGTATCTGTTTACACAGCCTGCAGCTGTCCCCGAGTGTCTCGTAACTCTCCAACTTATATTATTTGTAAGACATGTGTATTACCATTTAGTTTTGTTGTAGTAAAAAGTTTGTTTATGAAAATACAAATAAGTATGTTTAACTAAAAGACGCTAGTGTTGTTATAAATAAGGTAGATAAATAAACATAATGGGCCGCGGCGCACGACCCACGGTACACGGTGCACGGTGCGCCTGCGCCGCTTGTCACTATCTCATTCAAAGATGTTTATAAAATTTTAAATATTAATACCCGAGTCACTCATTAAAATATAGGGTAATTATGAAAATCTATTCCGCTGTAAATTTGTGAAGATATTATGTTTTTTAATACGTTTTGGTAGCGTATTAACAACAAGGATGTTTAGCGCGGTGGCCGTGGCCCATGGTCTGTGGTCTGTGATGATTCCACCGTCGTTACTGGTGTCATTACCGTGCCGTTTATGACGAGAATGTTCATTATATGTATTACAGAAATGTTATGTCGTTAATGGATAATAAGTCAGTAATACGAGCTTTAATCGAAGCCAAGGCCGGAAATGATTTATTTATTGCGTGTGTTTGTGTGTGTGTATGTGTGTGCGTGTGGGTGTGTGTGAAACATTTGACCGACTTAACTTACGAGTAACTGTTAATTTAATGGTTAAGGATATTATAAATAAATGATTACGTTTGTAATTAAGATTGAAAAGTGAACTCGTTATTGAAGCGTCCCACATCAAGATCAACTTCTAATGCACATTTACATATTTATTATATTAGTTTATATTTATCTAATCAATAATAAGTATACTCTTTTGAAGTTGTATTTCTTGTATTTCAACACTTTTGAGAAACGAAAGTGATATAAATTTTGTTAAGTATTTTAGTGTAATTGTACAAGCTCACTTTTTATTTTTGTGGTAGAAAAGATCTCTAACTCGTTATTCAAAGTATGTAATTGGTACTTATAAAACGTGGATTGTGTCGAGTATAGATAGTGATTGAGACGTTTCTGTGCTATGAATTTTAAAGATCAGTTCCCTTCCCGGGGTTAGACTGAAAAAATTAAGACATTCTTACAATAAATCTGCTGGATATTCAGCTCCTCAGGCTGCTTGAACTTATTGAGTTTGAGTGTCAGGGAATTTTTTGATTTCACATTAATTTGTTTGTGAACAGTGATCTCAACATTCATGTTGGTGAGAGGGATGAGAACAAGTGTAGGTAGTGCTGGTATGATGTGATGGTTTCCGACACGGACGGGCGCAATGAGCCGCCAATGTTGAATTTGATGAGCTCATCTGTTTCTATAACACTTCTCAGACGTATTCTTCTGTCTAGACCGTCTAAAGGAAGCTTGTCTAAATTAATATATTACCTAGGTATCTGCAAGAGCCTATCCAGAATAATATCGCTTAGAAATACCGTTTCTTTCTCAAGGATCTCTTTAGGAATGTCCAATCTCATAAAATTTAAGAGCTCAAATTATTACTCAAGCAATAAGATGGGATAGTAGGATTGTTTATTTAATTATAATTACAAATTCGAGGGAGACGGCTGTCAGTGGTCTGTTATTTAAAAATTATTACAATAATACGTAGATACGGTGGTTCAGTGGGTACCTGCACATGCGCGGTGTGGCGGTGTCACCGTCGAGCCCGCCGTCATTAGCGGGCATGACTTGCGCGCGCGCACCGCACCGCGCCGAGAGCGTGCCGCGTGAGAACCGACACTACCGCGGGGTAATTTGATGAATAATCCGATTAAGTTTTTGTCACTTTCTATCAATAACGACGTGTGACGGCCCAGACACTTGTGATCATCCTGGCGAGGCTTAACTGTTGACGTCACGATCCAAATCATTAAATAATAAAAATGTCAGATTTAGTTTATTTGGTGTGGCCCCAGGACGCGACGCCAGCAGCTTGTGGGCTTGGACTTTAATCCTGATTAATTTTCAAACAGCGCTTATATTTTATCCGATTATACTTATTTATTGCCGACTCATGTTTTCGCACTGAGCTCCACTCTCCACTAAGGTGTAACATTATAATACAACGCTAGCATCAATATTAGCAGTAGTTTGTTGGCGCTAATGTCATAGCGAGTTGTCGCTTTGTGTCTCTCTCGGTGGCATTTGTAACTTTAACAACATAATGAACAATTTATCCGGTATTAAGTGTAGCGTTGTTATTTATTATTACAGTATTAGGATTGATTGAAAAAGTCATCATCATTCGAGCATTACTCCTGGTTGTCGGACACTGCCACTTTCTACTTTTCTGATTTACCCATTTAACAAATTTTACTACTACTTATTTCAAATTTTCAACAACCCCATTCGCTATAATAGTACAGATTATAATAGTACAGATTGTACAGATAAAATGGTACACCACAACCAAGGTCACATTAATTATACAAAGAGATGATCCGTGACGTCACACCCAATCTAAAGATCGTTGACGTCCTGTATTTGGTGACATGTGAGTCACGTATGTTGAGTGTGTGTGTGTGTATGTTAGCAACTAGATGAGCACATTCATTGGTCACTGTATGTGCGTCTGTGTACCAACTGAGGACGTGTATTGTAACCGCGAATTCGTTCTCCTTAATGAAGAAGATGAGTTTCACTCCGTATTCCTCGTAAATGACTAAAGTTAGATGACGAAGATAATGAATGATATAGAGACATAGACATACCCCTTACCTAGTGACTAAGAAGAGGAAATGTTTTCCTCATAATTAACATTTTCGTAACCACTTCATATCCGAGGTGTGCTTAAGGGCAACTTAGTTCCTTTTTATTCATTACTAGCTGACATCACGCGGTTTCACCCGCGTAGGTGCCGTTCCCGTGGGAATACGGGAATAAAATATAGCCTATGTTCACCGCAAAGAGTGTAGCTTCCCAACAGTGAAAGAATTTTCAAATCGGTCCAGTAGTTCCGGAGCCTATTCGTTACAAACAAACAAACAAACAAAAAAAAAACAAAAAAACAAATCTTTCCTCTTTATAATATTAGTATAGATATTGCAGTAAGAGTTGCTACTCAAGCCTGTAAAGTTCTAAAATCTCTGTCATACTTGAAGACTGAATACTTGATTACAATCTGACACTAACTATACAAAGAGAATAGACAGGCAGATAGAGACACGCATCGTCGTTTCCACACTCACAGTATATGCAATGTTGACTGCAGCAACATCAGCAGCTGCTGTTATATTGTAAAAAACAGTTTACATTGTGTATGATAACAAAGTAGATGCATTTTACAATCGATCTCAGATAATTTTATAAACTCTTTTAGAAGTGAAGTGAAGAAGAGTACAACAAATTATTCTCTTTAAAATCAACTCTTACAAACGACTGTAACTTAGGTATTGTATCTAAACTGTACACACATGCACCGAATGTAAATATCTAGTCAGTTATTGTAGCAGTGGATCCATAAATAACGTCACGTCGATAGGTTTCTCGCCTCCGCTTGAAGTCCAGCGTCAAACTCGTAACGCCGGAAGACATAAATATCCCGTACATCGGCTGAACGTTGTCACCCGCTGACGAGAGGCTGCGACTTGAGTGCGCACTTCCAGACATCCTCTCTGACGACCGGCTGTACGTACACACTGAATATAATTTTCATATAGTCACGCTTGATCTTCGAAGCGGTAGGCAGAGGCAGAGTGTATGTCCGGCTTTTGCCTTCAGTTTTTGTACCACGTAATAGGTGATTGTAGTGTTGAAGTGGACGGGCCTAGGTTGTGACGCCCTGCTCTTTAAGCCTCCAACTTGGTTTAACAACTGTCATATTACATACATACATACATGTTCTCACCTTCATACCCGAAGGGGTAGGCAGAGGCATAGTATTAGTACGCCCACATTTCACCTTATAGTTTTATGTCCCACGTAATGGGTGGTGAGCCATATTTTGCCTTCATCATATGGCCTTTAACTTGGCTTAACAATTGTCATTTTACTGACAACCGGGGTTTATTTCCAGTTTTCCTTTTCTACGCAATGGACCTTTTTGCAAAAGTGTTCCCTTAGTCGCCTATTACGACACCCTGATGATGTATTGGGGTGGCAACATTTTGTACTCTTACCCGTCGCAACACGGGAACCCATCGCCAAACGGGGGTAAAAGGTTATATTACAGATAACTAAAAAAAGCATAGAAGCACTCACAAACGTGAACGTGAATTAGAGGATCAGGGGGGTTTAATGGTCCTGTAGTGCTCATTTTAATAATGGTTTACAGAACATTGAGTCAGCGGCACTGCCAGCAAACACACTCACCAACAGAACATTGTAAATGTTTAAAGATTTCTTTCGATGTTCTTATCGATGTCACTAGTATCTAGGCTCTGGGGGAATTTTGTTCCTATACCTCTTTTAGTTGCACGTTGCCCGAATATGGAATATTGTGCCCACGAATCTTTAAAAAAGTTCGGATGTGACCACTTCTGGCTCAAAATTAAATGTACTTCAATAAAATAAATAGGCCCGCCTACAAAAAACTAAAAGACCATTTAAGGTAATCGTCAGCAGCGGCCTCGCGACCACAACGTTGCTTCGTTCAGGGTACTGGCAGACATGCGCGCGCGCATTATGTGGTCGCCGCGCAACCGCACCGACAGCTCCGCACTGTGGCGATGCGCAGAGCTTTCTGCAGCGGGTAATGGACGCAACAATCAGTGTTTAAATGGGCATAATGAGGACTGATCCGATTTTATATGTTGTGTTCAACATTAGCGGTTGGTAGGTAGTTGGTTCAGGGATCAGGTAATTGCACAACATTTCTGTTCAAGTAGTGTACCCGCAGTGTACGGTGTTATGAATATTTGTAGCTATTATATTGAGGATTTTAGGTTATTTGAAGTTGTTTACAAAAATTTTGTGTTGTCAATTTGCATGTAAAATTGAAATGTATGTTTTTTACTTATTATACTAAGTAATACTTGACGCACTCTACAATGTGTTGTATCTGCTTACCTCGCTCCAGCACCGACCATGTGATACAACTTCAAACTCACCTTTACTGATTGAGTGCAGTTTCAAATCAAACAGTAAGGTTGCAATTGTTATGATGCTCTCAATGCCCTATCATTTCAATATCTTAATGTTGTGCCTCAAGTACATCATATCCAACCTGCCAACAGATACCAACTTCTAAGTACGTTCAAGGTTTGTTACGATAATATCGAACCACATCGCACTGTATGGAATTATAAAGCAAATACGAGATATCTGCGCACAGCACAACTAAATCCATCTCCGGGACATCTGAACACTTGCATCTGAAGCCGTGCTATTTCACCCCGGACTCACCGGCCGCAGCCTCCGACCCGCCCCGCCGCGCCGCCCGTGCCGGGGATACGTAAATCAGAAACGCGTGAAGCACCCATGAAATAGCCCTACTTACATCTTTACGCCTGACAATGCAAAACTAAACCTATGTAATAAAAGTAGAGTCGATATTACTTCGGAAGATGAGAAATAAAATGTATTATTGGCAACGGTAATGAAAGACGTAATACGATCGAGTACAGTGAAGCCTCGCCGGTGCGGAGCGGGCAGTGATGTACGCGCGGCGCGGCGCGGCGTGTGATGAGTGTGCACTCCCCATTGATTTACTGGTTAAGAGTTATGCAAAACTGGAAACGTTGCACAGTAATGCGCTCGTAGCTGAATACCATACTCCGTGCTATATTCATTCTTTACGTAGGTGACGGTGTTCTAAGAAACTGGGTGTTCAGTAGGTAGGCAGTTGAACTTAATTTTCCCACGAAAGGAGAATGATTTATTTAAGCGACTTCACAAATAATCGGACATATGTGATCCAATACACGCTAAATTCCAAAGCATGAGCCGTATTAAGTCCATCCGCGACATGGCTCGTGAGAAATGACAGTTACGTAGAGCATATCGGTGCGAACTAAACAGATCACACGTCGTTTCTATTTTGACACCTCGTAAAGGCAGGTCTCGCCGCGCCGCGCCCGCACCGCGCCTGCACCGTTACGGAACCTCTGACCCCTTGTTCTTGAAGTTCCCGTCAACATACATGTGTAACAATATTCGCGCACTTCATAAACTGCAACAAAATATTCCGCTCAAATTGCATTGCAGGGCATTTGTATGCGCGAGCGCATGTCGTGCATTACCATAAACACTTAGTCGATGGTTCTTGGAAGCGTCCGAGCGTGTCCGGCGCGGCTCTGGCTCAGCAAAGCGCGGTCACACTGTGAACGGCATTCATCAGAACATATAACATTTTATATCTGTAATGGGAGAACAAATAATGAATCAGTATCAATTAAACTAGGCAGTCACTTCAACTTCCGGTCAGTTTTGATTCTCGGTTCTAATCAAACATTCCTTTTCTAGCAGCGTTTTTTAGTAAATTTTAAGATGATGTGACATGAAAAGAAAGAATGTTCTAAAATACAAAGGGCTTAACAGTCTGTCACAATCGCTGTATCCAAAACAATTTATTACTCGTAAGACGACTGCGTTCACCTATTAAATTCGTTCCTATTACCGGCCACGGTGAGCCGTACATATTTCCATACACCAATATTAATACTGATATATCGATCCACTCAAAAATATCGACATACCCAAATACCCATTCAATTAATAGGCACAAAAACTACTTTATAAATAAAAATATAATCAATAAATGAGTAATTTTTAATAAAAATATTGAATATTATAACGGCAGCCGTCGCGTCTCGCACCGTTTCAATATTTTCCAATAATTTCACAGCGATTATTGGCTTGAAGGCGAGTGACCCCGCGGCGCACGCGCAGCTCTCCTCACAGAGGAATGTCGTCGCGTCACACCACTCACACCGGCCGGTGCGCGGGGCGCTGTGAGCGCTGCGAGGGCCATAGGTGCCGGCGGAGGTTCACTTAACGACTAAATACCTATTTGTTATGGTGACACTTTATAGATGGGACCTAACGAATTATCAAATGACCTACTGAATATTATTTATTAGCGAAGCCATCTAAAAGTAATTTCATCATTTTCGTGGTTCTGTCCCGGCTACTTGTTTTCCCTGACTGACGCATTCCGTATACCAGAAGGATCAGGACCATATTATGAGTTACATTATCTTACTTTACTAATGTAACTGAAACATACATCATAACCACAATTTAAGTGTATCGGAATTTTGAATATAATAAAAAAAAAACCGACTTCAAACAAAAACTAAAAATTGAAAAATAAAATTAACTTAGCACAAAGTAATAGGTAGTAAATTTAGATATATCAGATATTATTGAATGTAATACTGAAATCGGCGCCAAGTAAAACCATAGGTTTAGGTAGGTATTATTAATCTCTCATAGAAATATTGGCACCGACTTTAGTATTACAATCAATAATATTTGATAAATCTAAATTTACTACCTATTACTTTGTGCTAAGTTGATTTTATTTTTCAATTTTTAGTCTTTGTGTGAAGTCGGTTTTTTTTTGTTAATTTTTTTTTTCATTATTTTTAGTGACAGGTAGACTGAAATTATATCAGTCTAATGCCCGTTTTCACCAACGTCCCCTAAAATTTAGGGGCCACCTACGAAAAGTTAGGTACCTCTTAGTGACCTTTTCGTTTTCACCAACCTTTAGGCGATACTTAAGTGCTTAGGTGTCTCTTAAAATTTAGGGGCCCGAATGGTGACCTCCTAACTAACCCCTAGCAAAGTGAAAGCGGTACGGGACACATATTTTGTTTGAAATTATTGAAATGGAGGATTTGTGGGATTTTTTCGACGCTCTGTGGAGGTTTTAGAGACGATAAATAATCATAATTTACACAATAGACCGAGAATTTAATGTGAGAGACCAGATTTATTTTCTAAATACGACGATAAAGATTTTTATACAAGATTTAGGTTAACTAAGGAGACTGTTATCTTTTTGTTAAATAAAATTGAACAAATATTGGAATATCCCGACGACAGGTAAGTGATACAAAATATTTTAAGTTCTTCGATAAGATTTTATATTTATAATACCTACCTCAATAAGTTTGGACGTTAGGAAAGCCTGGCGAGACTTTTATTTCGCTTAAAAGAATGGTACCTAGTACCTGCCCCGATTCAACAGTTTCCCAAAGCTTTACCTGGTGTACCTAGTTATTGAAATCTCTACATTTTTGTTTTACAGAAACAAATCGGTGCCACCTATAAAACAGTTATTGTGTGCCCTAAGGCAATGAATACAGACGTATATAGAAGAATAGTTTCTTAGGCTGCTCTGAAGACAAACTTTCTGTGACACAAACTGCCGCTTGGCGGCGTTGGAGTCGCAACGCGGCAGCCATTTTTAATTTTTCGAAGCAAAAAATTAAAATCAATCATTGTAAATAATATAAATATATTATTATGTTTTGATTTATTTTTTTAAAATAAATACCTGAATTTAGTCGATTAACAATGTAAAAATGTGCCTACTAGTAGTTTTTGACTGCGACAGTGAAATGCGACGACAGCGCCGCCAAATGGGAACTACATGAGCTGGGGGCATGCCCCCAACAAAATTGGCACAAAAAATCCTTAATGATAGAACGTCCAAGCCTTGGTCCTGCTGGAAGGAGCTTTTGGAAGGACGATTCTACGGACGTGCATCCTGCCGGCAGTACGCAATTTTTTGGGGATTTATTATGGATTTCAGCGGCTGTCCTTCTAGCAGTACTTGAGTTTTATGCGTGATGAAATTAGACAGGGGTGACAAACTTTTTGTTTTATAAGTTACTAGCTTTTGCTCGCGGCTCCGCCCGCGTTGAATTCTGATCCTGTTCGTCGCTAATATAATGTAAAATGTTGTCAACCCATGCAAATAACGAACTCCGAAACGAACAAGCAACTGCTAAGTACCTAGTACTTTTTTCTCCGGCAATGCGATATATGTAGATAGTAAGATATGAATAAAATATTAATTGGTACTTACAATGTTCTTCATTGGTATTTACTTCCACTAAATTATCGTTTTCGATTTCAGAAATTAGAACGGGTACGGTAGATTTTTTTTTGTCAATATCCCAATATACCCTTGCATAGTTGTTTTCTACCTTTCTTACAGTACCCCAACAATAACTTATATCATAGTTATCACCAAAATGTTTGCGACTCCACGTGTTTTGGCCATCATTTGCGTCGAAATATGTCGCTTTGGCGTGAACACGGACACTACGTCTTACACTTGCCGCCACTTTGGCCAAACTGGTCGCAGAATTACGATTCAAAAACTCGCTGAGTGAGAAAGAGACGCACTATGCATGTCAGTTAATTATGTCCTGCTAGCAGGCTTAGAAAGCCTCATATAACAAAAAACATGGCGTACTACCGGTAGTACGCGAAGTCCTGCCAGCAGGACTCTGGACGTTCTATCATTAAGAACTGTTCTTGTAGTATACGTCGGTATTCATTGCTTAAGGTTCTACGCCACAGGTTGTCATTTACAAACACTTTACTTTATTTATCTATTCAGCCACCAATTACAAAAAAATGGTAATTTAATGTTAAAATATACAAAAAATATTTATTTTCATATTTAAGTTTCTTACTAAGTAATATTAAACAACTTAATGATTTAATATTGCAAAAATAAGACAATCGATAAACACTTGCACTACGGTTTTGGAAATCACTACAAAATAGGAGACCCTTAGTTAGGTGTCACTTTGCATGGTGAAAATGAAATTAGATAAGGGGTTGTATTTAGGGGCTACCTACGATAGGCGGCCCCTAGTTAGGAGATGTCTTATGTTTGGTTGGTGAAAACGGGCATAAGGGTAATGTCCTCCCCAATACAAATTAATCAAGCCCAAACACAAGGTAACTGCTGTAAATCGTTAAGGAATTCCCTCGATTTGAGGGATTTCTTCGATTTCTCCAGGATCCCAGCATCAGATTCTGACTTCCTGTATATGGGACCACATGGGAAGCACCAGCTTTCAAATAAAAAAAAGAATTTTCAAAATCGGTTAACTTTTTCAAGCGATTTGCCGGTAACAAACATAAAAAAAAAAGCTACAGACGAATTGAGAACCTCCTCCTAAACTTCATCTTGAAATCTCATTTATATAAAATTTTAACGAACTGTGCTCTCAACGGTCATGTAACTCAAAGCAATAAAAATAAAAGAGTCCGCAAAGATGGTATTATAATAATACGTATCCGTTTTACTTGATATTTATTTCAAAAATAAAAGAGGCAATGTCCATAACATTAATAACATTTCACACACAATATTACAGAGAGCCCCTAATGGCCGCGCTCACCGGTCGCAGGTGCCCCGCCCGCGACATTATTTGAAACGTTGTCCCTTCATTGAGTGGCCCATAAATGACACACATTTAGTAAATGCCCATCAAATGTGTGCCCACTTAACTGCATTTTACAGTTGTTATAAACACATCATACAAGATGTTGTCGTGTAATATTATGTTCTTACCTACATGGAAATATAAATATACTTTTATTACATATTTTGGGATTTAAAAAAAGCAGCAAGAAAAATTTTTAAAATCCTAAAGTATGTAATAGTATCTGTTATATTTTCTTGTAAGTAAGCATGTAGGTGGCACACCAAATTTTCCATGGTTCTCATTCCTCACAGCGGCACCCCCGGCTAATAACTGAGCACCTTAAGTCATCAGAACTCATGCAGTATGGTGGATAGGTATGTAAGCGAGTCTAAATTCACTGCAGCATTACGTTCGCTGTGCAGGGCTAACGTTGATGCCTCTCTATTCGATCTCCAGATATTTTCCCGGGGCCGCTTCTGTCATGTTTTACAGTTGTGTATTTTTCTCACTGATATAAGGTCGCTTACAATCGCTTGCAGTAATCTGTATTGACAAAACCACAAACAGTTAGACACTTCTAATAAGACTGTTTAAGGCCATCTCGATAGTTCAAATAGGGCTGTTAGCCGTTTGTGTTCGCAACAGAAGCTCGCCTCCGCGCTAATCTTTAGTGGATCTAACGCGCCGGAGATGTGTCCGCGTCGGAGCTGCCTCTACGAGCCTATTCAGCGAACAATGGCGTCTAACAATTGTAAACCTAACTAAAATTTATGTCGACAACACAAATTTTATTTAACAATGAATATGACAAAACGGTCGATAAATACGTAGATAAACTTTTAACGCTACAGTAAATCTATCAATAACTAAATATGGGAGACTAGTAGTAGAGATCGAGATCCGTATCTTGATGTATGGGACGGACGGACGGACGTATCTCCCGATTGTTTCAGCGTACAAGTCGGAATCGATTACTGGCAGACGGACGGATGGACGGACGGGGGTCACACACCGACGAAGATGGTCGATCTTTGCTGCAGATACAGCGGGACTCTGGCGAGTTGTATGTATCATTCTCCTAGATAGATAAATTCGATGTAGCGAGCGTTGTGTTTGGGAGCTTCTAGTTTACATATAGTAGACATAGTCCTACACTGGTGACACCCGAAATTTCCAAATTTTAGTAGATATTCCGATTTAATTCTTTAGTATTATTATGAATGCTTAAAAACCCGTACACAGTATTATTGCTACGAAAATCACATGCCGAATTAACAATATTTAAAAATTCGTTGTTAAAATTAAATGCTGTGAAAGATATTTTATAAAGGAGATTGCATTTGAATTTGCACCCTTTTAAGGGTTTGTGCGAGACTGTCGCCAATAGAGAAGGGCTAGGCTACCCACTAAACCACCGCGATGCTTCTAAAGGATTGCCCCGAAAGAGGTCTTACGATGACTCTATATATAATGTAGATACGAGTATAGTTCATGACCACTGTTTACGATAAATCGCTTTTCTGATTTTTTAGTTTGAAATTCGTGAATCCGTGCTCTATGTAGTGTACTTCCTGTGAAGTACTTTGTTCCGCGCCGATGGTACAGGGGACCTATAAGGTTATGTTCCTAGCCATATTAGTAAAATATATTTATTACAGCTTACAAATTTCTAGAGTCCTTAAGTCCTTAAGATAAATCGAAAGAATTATTGAGCTGCGGCCATTACTCAGCAACATAATATAGTTTAGTGCGCTCAGGTGCATTACCTACCATTACCTTTAGCCATCTCGAGCTACGAGCACCCAATAAAGTACAGGTTTTTAAGAGTATCGTGGTTGGCGTCGTTTTCAAAGGCATCTTAAAACGAATGGCAAGGAGCAGGACGGACAAACGAACAAAGGAACAAAAAGGCGAGACACAATTACAGCCGCAGCCCCACAGCCCTCGCCCTCGCCCCTCGGCGATCGGTCACAGTTCAAGAACGCTACTCTTTCTGTATCGTAGGTAGCTGGCACTGAGAGCGCCGAGCCGCGCGGTACCGTCAGCAAATTGCGTTATATCTTGATGAATGAAAAAATGTAAAATAAGCAATAGCACTAAGCGCCCTAAGGTCTTCCTAAGGCCCTCCGTACATCTACGTACCTAGTTCGTATTTAGTATTGTGGTCAACTTCATATTATTTTATGCGGCTAAGGCTATGCGAGTGTTGTACAACGCTGGTGTTGCCAACATCCATAAACTATGCTAATCAAGTTCGATTTGGTAAGCTTTCTTCTTGTCAGTCATCTTAGTGGGATAAATAAGTCTTTTGTGAATGTCAAATGTGTGTGTGTGTGTGTGTGAAATGAATTCTTAATTATTATCATCGTCATAATATCATGTGTCATAATCAATTAGAAATATCAAATCCTTGTGATTTTCGCAGTTTTAGCGCATCCGCGTAACCAAAAGTATACGGCAGTTGGCTGAATTTAGGACAAACCACAATTTCTTGTTAATCTCACATGTAAAAGTACCGTCTGCTGACTAACAGACGAGGCAATTAATTACGTACGCTCCTGGAAGTTTCGTGGTCTTGTGGCGCGGTAGTCAGTGTCAAAAATATAGATTGAAAACTGTTATGCCATTCAAAGACGAAAGTTCACATAATAAACAAGCAGAAAAGAGTACAAAAATGCTGTAAAATTACCAATGAAATTAGCGGTTTGTGAATGATTGGATTGAAACCCCGATGACAAAATTATGTGTATAGCTTGTTATTAAAGACCAATAGAGGATTCAGCAATTTATATTAATAGAGGATTCAGTGAAAATAATGCAAGTATTATCTAGACAAACTGTGTTTGTCGTCGGTACCCGCGGGCTGTGGCGGTAACTCCGAGGTCAACCGCTCAGCGCGCGATGGGCTCTTATTCGCTAGCCTGACCTTCAGGACTCCAACGCGCCCGTTCCACGGCAACTAATTGTAAACTGCTTTTCTATTGCTCGCTTTGAGTGCTATCAATTCAACAATACTTTTTAGGATCCAAGTTCAAAACCGGATTTCAATTAGATATAAATTGTGTTAATGCGGAGTCGAAATATACAGTTAGCTACAGTAATGGGCGCGGTGGAGGTATAGAGCCTTTCTTATAGAAGTAAGATGAATTATTTTTCGTAATTGATTCTTAAATCACTTTTACAACATAACTGGACTCAAGATTCATTTTCGAGTGGTAAATCACAGCACAAAAGAACGGCAAATTCAAAAACTAGCTGACATGAACGGAATGTTGAGCGTACTGTGGTTGCAGTGTGATAACTATGGTATGTCGTGATAACGTTATGGCGGACCTTGCGATTGCAACAACTGCAACAGACAGATCCATCGGGAGTTTTTACACTAAAAACTCCGATTCTCCGTGTGTAAACCGATTCTCCGTTGAGCGGTCTAGCCCCCCGAGGAGAGCCTCATTTCGAAGCTTCCCTAAAACACTTTTCCCTTGAACCCTAACCAGTTCCCGTCCTCTATCAAACATTCTAGAATACCTATTAATAATATCTATTTGCTTTAATTACATTACCGGTTGCCTCACTTGTCTATCAACGCACAAACGAAACTGACCTAAAAACATAAAAAAGTTCTAAGTACTTAAGCTGCCTTTAACATAGGCGCCCACTAGTAATGGGCTTCTCAAAATTTCACCCTTAACACGGTGAAATAGGGAATTTAATTAAATGCGCTTTCGTAAATGGCTAGGGCTACAGTTACGACACCTAGTAGGTAGAGCCGGGGGCACAGCTAGTTCAATATAACTAGTTAGGCGAACAGCACTGCAATCAAAAACATAATATCAATCTCAAAATTAGTTGGATGCGAGATGTCATAAGTTGAACAAACCGCTACAACAGGTGACCCGTGTTGTTGTGTCGTTGTGTCAAACACCATGGTGACGACATGCTCCACACATAATTCTTATGTAAATACGTTTGTCTTACAATAATGCGCATGTCGCCTTATGCCTATGAGGTTATATCACTGAACAAAATCATTAGTTATCGTCACTAAGGCTAGGTTCAGACCAGACTGCCTGTTTTACACGCACTACACTTTATAGTATTGCTCAGTAATGCAAAAAGCCAAGCTGTAATTTAAACGAAGTTTAAGCTAGTAATTCAAGAAAATGTAAATTTAAGTTAATAATTTTGGTAAATAAACGACATACCTTACGTTTGAAACAGAATGCCTTGATACAAGTGGCTAGCGAAGATTTGCTGAGTGCGCATTTGATTAGTTTTACATCATATTTATATCTTATTTCTTTAAATGCTTCAAAAGTTTCTAGGCCTCTGGAGGAAAGGGAGATAAGCATGAAATCCTACTTCCTACTAATATTATAAATGTGAAAGTTTGTGAAAATGTTTCGATGTTTGTGACTCAATCACGCTCTAACGGCTAAATGGATCTGCCTGAAATTTGGTACAGGGATTGAGTATAGTTCGGAATAACACATAGGCTACTTTTATCCCGGGAAAATGTTCCCACGGGAAGCGGGAACGGGAACCAAATTTCACGCGGGCGAAGCCGCGCGCATCAGCTAGTGAAAGAATATAACCAAGCCAGTAGCTCTCTAACTCAGTTTCACATACATACTTCCTTATAATATCCTCATCCTCTTTTCAAAACCCCCACAATTGACCTAAGACTTTTTGTCCAAAAGAAGCAATCAATTTGTCATAAACCAGCCAGCTGGTGTAAACAGAACGTTATGTTAGTAATATATTCAAAACAAACATGGTGGTAGTTTGACAATAGTCGCTATGAGTTAACCGCCGTGTAACCTGATAGGTACAAGAGGTGAGGACAAACTGGCAACGTGTGGAGCTGCCATCAACACACATGTAGGACGGGATAGAATTACTTGGATTATTTTATGTTTCATCGGTCTTATGAAAGTAGAAGAAGCGAAAGTTGTATGTGGTTGTACGCCAGGATCTTAGCACGTGGAAAGTTCTGAATGTTATGATAACGTAGTTGTGGATTTTATACTTTATGATGGTGGCTAATGCTGGTGTAAAGAGACTTCTGTGAGTCTTCTAGGTACTTAAACTAAATTAACGAGAAAAATAATTTGCTGGAGACGTCTAAACTTGCACAACCTGCCCTGAAGGTTTTTATTGTGGCAATTGCTCCTGTAACGTTGATGATTGTTGTAAATCGTTTAAAAAAAGTAAGTCTTTTTACCATTGAATATTAGGCTATCATTCGATGCTTCGCTCTTTGGTCTTGCCAATGCGTCTCTACGTCTTAAGCGTCCTCTACACGTCAGCGGATGCATCCGCAGACGTCATCTGCGGATGCGTCCGAACGACGTATAGTATAGAGGGGTGATTTGTGCGTCTGTGATAGGTATTTAACGTCTGCAGACGCGTCCGCCTCGAATCCGTTTGTTGTCGGTTTTTGTGGCACGTATCAAAGGGTTTCGGCGCGAACGTCCGGCGTCTGTCCACACGTCTGCCGATGCATCAGTTTGATCGGAGTTGGGATTGTGAATGCACGCACTCAAAATGAAGAACAGTATGAGCACCGAGGAAACTTTTAGGTTTACTGAGCTATATCAAGCTGAAAACTGTAAATAAATCCTAAAAATAAATATCACATAAATAAATATGTTGTTCTATTGAGGCTAATGGATACCTACGTCATGTAGGTAGGTTAGATATCCATTATGATGATGATTATATTTATCATTTAAAACAAAAATAATATAAAAAAAATATAAAAAAGAATATCTTTTTAGATTTATGAATCATGGAATCATATAGCTGACACGATGGATGTGCCATTACACGAACTAAAAAAGAAAAAATAATCTAGCTACATTCGGGCTAAATCTAAAAAAAAAAATGTTAATATGCGAGTGCGTGTGGCGTCTGTCCAGGGTGAACATAGACTGATCTATCTACAGACGTGTGGACAGCTCATGGAAATTCATCTGCGGACGCACCTGCCACAGTCCGCGGACGCATCCGTCTACGTGTAGTGGAGGCTTTACGTGCCAATGATGCATGTGCATGTTCATTTCTCTTCAAAACATACAGCTCCATTACGCTGCTGTACTAATTAACGACGTAATTGATGTCCGGAGATGCATGGAGCATTCTCCAAGTCCGTGGGAGATAGAATCTAGGAGCTCAGCATACAAAACATACATTAGGTTTTAGCGTTTACCATGATTAGGTAAAAGTGGTTTCCTCAAATTACATACATAGGTCTGCCGCTAAGGCGAAACGTTGTCGTGTGAATAATTTATTAGCGTCACATCTGGCCAGTAAAGAATAAAAGTGAGTCAACATCCAGACAAATTGTCATTATTGTTATTGAGGTTAATCGGAGTCAAAATATTGTAACTGTTCAAACTATAAAAACTGCGTAAGTGTCGCAGATCATATAACTAAAATCAATCTGAAAGAGTCGGTCAAACCTGCTTTTTCCATTAACAAGCTGGTCTCAGATCCAACGGGCATACAAAACAAACATCGCTAGACTGAAATAAAAGTCGGAGAGCTGACGACGATAAATTATAATCGACATATTATTGTAATATGTGTACTTGTGTGCGTCTGCGCAACCCGCTCGTGTAAAATATAGTCAATTTTTATGAGATATGGAGACCCGAGCTCTGCCGATCGCGGCCGAGCAAAAACGAGCGGCTATCTGTAATAAACCGCACGACTATAAAATGTTATGGCGTTTTAAATTGAAAGCCGGTTACAGCCTGACTCAGTGTGTAGATATGCAGTAATACAAATAAATATTATGCCAACGGTGGGAATTGTCGCAGCGGTCTCAAAATAAAAACGATATAGTTCAATGAAGGTGCACTGATTTGATTACGAGTCTCGTAACATCGCAAATGCAGTCGTGTAGAGTCCTAATGTAATGTAGGTAGATGTCTTTAACTCCGCACTATATTATTAATTATAATACACAAACAAGATGGGGAAATTCTAATAAAAGATTGTAGTTAAATAGTAAAAAAAAACTATTGTGGTCAAACTTTCTTTCAGTTGTAATTTTTTTACTATTTCATAATGTTATCAGTTAGAGTGCGTTGAGCTAAATTAAAATTCAGCAGAATTTCACAGAAACCACATGACGACAAAATATTATACAACACAGTAAATAATAATGATTTTCCATTGTAAGTCATTGATGCGAGTGGTCGTTGCGTGGAGTTGTCCTTCTGCAGACTCCCTGGACGGTGTCGCTTCGAGAGAGATTCACTCACCTTGTATTTCCGGAGGTCGCTGACAATTAATACAGTTTCTGAGAACTCGCCGCACATACCTACATACGACCAGGCCGATGGTATCGCGTGTGTTTGGACTAATTCGTTAGTTCTGGCTAATGGCGCGCGGTGTCGCCACCGTCGCGTTCTCACTATTAAGAGATTAGCAGATAACATCGTTAATGTCTCTACTCATGATTTACTCACCATTTTTATATTAACGTTAGCTTAAGTCCGAGCATGCGTCACTAAATGTTTCGTTACGTTTCTAATTGCTGCCGATCACACGGCATTCCTTCAACTGACGCAAACTTGACAGACGTCTGCGACTGTTGTCGGCCGTAGCAACTATTTCTTAAGATTACACTCGACTATAATGTTAACAGACCATGTTCTCCAATCCCGAGAATCCTCTCGGACATCCTTCTGTTCGTTTGACAAGAGTCCGCTGTTCAGTTCTAAATTTTACATACATTAATTCAAGATCCTTTTCAAGTTTCATCCTGACAAAGACATTTTTTGTAAGAAATTGCTAGTAGAGTAGTTTTCAAACGAGAAGTTCCTATAATTTCAATTATGCGCTACATTTGCGAGTACTTACATATACAGGTAGGTATTTAAGTAGGCACAACACCGCGGCAATTAGAGACGCTGTCTTGTAATTATCTAACGTTAGATCTGAGCGTCCGTCCGTCCGTCTGTTCGCAGTAAGAGGATTAGTTCGGCGGAGGCGGTGTCGCGCAAAGTGATTGATCGGGGATTAATAACGCGAACGTATGTGGCTGCAAGTACACGATCCGTTTCATTGTAGCTTTGAGTACGTGCGTCTGCGCTTAGCTTGCTCAATCGTGCAGTCCTGTTAATGCACTGGAATTGATGTGCTTATACCTCTACTCAAAATATTGGTGGCAAAAAATTACATACATCATGTTATAAGACAGAAATTCAATGGATTCAATAACAAGGAAGCGGTTACCAAATTGAGCTGAATGACTTAGGAAACTCTTAATGTCTTTATGACAGATGGAGCGACGACCAAAAGAAGGTTGCAGGGATTGGCTGGATGCGCAAGGCGCAGGACCAACTGTTGTGGCGAAATTTGGGGAAGGCCTATGTCCAGCAGTGGACTGCAATACGCCGGTTTGATTGAATGATTTTATGCTTTCAGCAGCTAAGATAAGCGGGTTACCTCGAATGGTCAACTTTTCCCCACACCTGCCCATTTCCTACAGGTCACAGCTGCACCTCTAGAAGATTTGAACTAAGGACCTTTAGTAGTTAGTAACAATATATCGTAATCATAATCGGCTCAGACAAATGTATCAATTAATCGGTCGATTAGCTCCGGAATAAAAGAATCCATTTATCTACGTCTACGTGACGTGGCTGCCGTGTCGGTGAGGACCAGTCGGTGTCTACTCGTGATTGGTGAGCGCGCTGAACCACGATATTGTTACCGTACTGTGCGACGCTCCCCATTGGCGCGCGTTGACTCACCGGATGGGTGGCACTTCACCTGGCGTGCCTCTGTCAAGGAGAGATTTTGCGAAGTCATCTAGCTTAGATTATTTCGATAAAATACGGAATATACTCGTATATAACTTTAAAGAGAGTGAGTCATATTTTTAACTGTGACCAAAGACGAATAACAGTCTTACTAACGCTTCAAATATTCCTCAATATTTATTGGTGATTTGACTGCCAATCGTCTACATCTGAGTGTTACTCCATACATAGATATAGTCACGCCTTTATCCAAGATGGGTGAGACAGAGGCACAGCGTACGCCTACATTTCTCCTTTTAGTGTCCCAAATGCAGTGGTGCGAGCCTATGGCCACGTTGAAATGGACAGGCGCCAATTACTGAAGTTGGTACCAACAACTGAACGTGCCCCGAAGCAAGTAAACGGTTGCAAATGAATATGTCATAAATAAAATAGTCACCCATCCGAGGACCAGCCACAGTGAAAGTCGCTTACTGTAATGATCGTTTACAGAAACTTTAACATTTAGTATGCGGGGCTACGACCGTTTCTAATAACTCTTAATAGAGATTCGCTTATCCCTAGGCGAGGCTGCAGTGGCGGCCGTGGGTCTGTTGGGAGTCCTGGGACCTCCTTCCGAGGGCTTACCCGGGACTCCCAACCATAGGCTGTTGGGCGTAACGTGAGGTTTTTTAGTCGGTAAGAGTCCGGCATGGCATCCATGAGGATATTCCCCTCACGTTAAAAAATAAGAGGTTCGCTTACCGGACGTTATAGTTTTACTTAACCCGATCTTCAACATCCTCCATTGTGAGACATATTTTGCTATCTAAAGTCACACCAGGATACATCCATGTGTCTTAAAGCTCACTCCTGCTCGGCAACTGATGACTGCGAATGTCCAGTGGTTGCAAAAGTGAATTTCGCCAAATATCTAGGCATCCATATAGATCAGTGTCTTACATGGGAAACACATATAAATATCCTGTCCGGTAGAATACGCAAGCTTATCTTTATTTTTAAAAAACTGAGGAATTCAGCAGACACAAACACCTTAAGGATGGTTTATCACGCGCTCTGCCAATCACTTTTGTCATACTGTGTTCCGGTCTGGGGCGGCGCAACAGAAAATTATTTTATTAGGCTGGAGCGTGCTCAGAGGTTCGTCCTGAAAGTTATGCTTGGCCGGCCTTTAAGGTACTCGACTTCCCTTCTGTATGCAGATTGCAAATTGTTAACAGTAAGACAACTTTATATCCTTCACTCTGTACTACGTAAACATTCAGCTCGCCCGGGCACTCAACCTGTTGGCAGATTGAAACATAAAGTTTTCACACCAATGCCTCATCGCACATCATTTGCTCGCCGACAATTTCATGTCAGCTCAATAAAGCTCTTCAACCATTGAAATAAAACCCTAGACTTATTTAATAAAACTAAGTACACTTGTAAAAGTGCAGTAAAAGAATATCTCCTAAGTTTAGAATTTCGCAGCACAGAGGATCTTTTGCGCTCAGGATAGACTAGGTATATACTATATCACTACACACACACACACACATACACACACACACACACACACACACACACACACACACACACACACACACACATACACACTCGCCACTCACACACACACACTCACACACACACACACACACACACACACCTCTTCTCTCATTAATTTTGCAACCATTAATAGTACTTTATACACATGTACTCGTAAGTGTTATCAACTGTTTTAACTGCGGATGGCACTGTCCTCTAAGATACAGGCTATTGCCTAGTTTGGAGGACAGAGTTGTGAATTATTTGAACTCTTTGCTTAGCGTAAGATATTTTGTGTAATATGGTGTTCATATTTGGATTAAATGAGATTTATTTATTTATTATTTATTATACCCACACCGCTCCGAAGGTGGTCCAACAGTATAGTCTTGACACACATTTGAAGCCATCACCGGTTAAGTCTAAAGCCACATCATATCAGTTGTGAAAACGCACTGTTGAGAAAGCCAAGGCCATCGGACCCCATAACGCCCGGAATGGACCCTTGCGCTGCAACATCTTTTACAGCCAAATGTAGATACAAACTGGTACTAATAGAACATAATTTATAAGTTCATGTAATAATATGTCATCACCAACATGCCAACGGGGCGTGCGGTAAAAGTGGCGTGTTGGTCAAAAATATTTCGCAATTCATTGGTATTTGAGTCGGCCAGGGAACCAAACTCGGGCCCTAACAGTGGGGCTATTTAGAGAGGTCGGACAAAGAGTTGTTGTGGTGCGCATGCGCCGATCTCAATTATAGATAGCGGTGGTTACAGCGACGACGGACCGCGCGGTACACTCGCGCACTACGCGTTTAACTGTCCATATAATGTCGTATTATAAGTCACATACATACAGACAGCCTAACAGTTATGGCCTACGGTGCCGAGACGTGGACACTTACGGGGAGGCTAGTCGAAATCCCATAGAGTAGCGCAGCGAGCAATAGAACGAGCTGTGCTTTGAGTGCCTCTGAGGGATTAAATACGGAACAATGTGATCCGTCAGAGAACCAGTGTGGTCGACATGTTCGCAGAGTCTACGTTTTAAAGTGGCAGTGGGCTGACCACACCTGTATAATAATCAACGGCCAATGTAGCATACGAGTTCTGGAGTGGAGTCCTCGACTTGGTACTCATGGGAGTAGGGTAACCTCCGCCAGATGGACCGACCACTTAAAAAAGGTCTCAAGGAGTGATGGATGCGTTATAGCCTATTCTGAGAGAAGTTAAATTGTTTCTAGGTATTTTATTAAATTATAAAATGATATGCAAATCTCAGGTGTTCAATAAAAACTTACTTTTTCCGAAGTACTTATATTAAAATGTATCTATTGTTCATTTATCTTTCTCAAACAGTATCAAAATAATAAGATTTAGAATAAATTATTGATACCCACAGAAAGTTAATGTAAGTAAGAAATAAACGTAATGTAGGGTATCTACCATGCGCTATATTGAGTAATTAATATTTACAACAGAGGGTTGATCAATAATATTTTCTTAAAAGACTTTCAATTTTTACCGCCAGTACTTCAGTCTTTGATCATGTCGTAGGCAACAATCATTCAGTGGTAGGCAACAATCAGAAACACTCAGTAACACAATATGGTAAATATTCCATTACCTCCAATACTCGTGGCCCTGAAAGTTTGAATACCTAATGTTATTTTTAAACTATCGCGGTTTCTAACACTTATACTTATAGAATTCGGGACTTCACGCGAAATACTATTTACTTACATTCACCGACATAACAAAAAACCGACAAGAAATAACTTCGTGGTTTTTTTCGATCCTCGCCTCAGTCCAACCGCGACCACGGGCGCTGCAACGTGCTCGAAACGTCGGTGAATGTAATTAAATAGTATTTCGCGTGAAGTCCCGAATTCTATAAGTATGAGTACTATTTACTTAATTTTGAATTTTGAATACCTAACCGTACAACAGTGGTGTGCGCGCCAGTACCGCCGGCTGAGCGGGCGCACCCCACTGCGCGCGTGACCCCGCTATTTGGGCTCCACCACCACATACCCTGGCCATGGCCGAGGCTCTCCGCCGGCTGTACTGTTACACAACCTATATTATACATCTAGGTGAAGTCACGCGGTTTCACCCGCGTACTTCCTGTTCCCGTGGGAATACGGAAATTAAATATGGCCTAAGTTACCCGTGAATCGTGGAGGTTTCCAAAAGTGAACGAATTTTTCAAATCGGTTCAGTAGTGACGGAGCCTATTCAATGCAAACAAACGAATATACTAACAAACAATCAAATCTTTTCTCTTCACAATATTAGTATAGATCTAGGTGACAGCTGATGTCCGCTGCTCTGCCACTAACGCACTCAGACTAAGATAGATTCCTTTAAATTTAATAGGCAAAATGCATTATACTATACTCCTTTAAGTACAATAACAAAGACCTAGTGTTGGTGAGTAGGTCCCGAGGCCCACTGTAATTGACCGTTACGGTGGAGGTCTGCCCTCCTGAATTTTGAAATGTCCTTCTTAGAAAGTTTCTAGTAGTCTCAATAAAATCAATATCATCGCCATTTTCCTCTTGAATGAAAATGAAGTGTCACGCAGCTTAGCTCCTGTCAGTTGTTACACATTTGTCACACTGAAATATTATCTCTTAAAGGTGTAGAAGAACCAACATTCTAAGTTACTTGCCTCTGGATAATGTGACTAATGAAATCTTAGTTTAAGAGTGAAACAAACGAACTCGTCTGAAACTAAAAGGATGCGAACTTATGTTAGTTAACACCTTAGACATGTACTTGAAATATCGCTCAGTGATGCTTTGAATACATGATATGGATGGGTTCAATGAATAACAACTTACGAGAAATATTATTTCGTAGCGAAAAGTATGTTTAATAACTATTCAAGTAGAAAAGACTTCAACGCGCGCTGTGCTTAATTACGTCGAATAAAATTATCATTACACACAAAATGAATTACAGTTTATCAAGACCAGCTTGACAAACTGTAACTCATTTAATCTTTTGACTCATACTGATAAAGGGCAGATTGATTAAGGAGCTTTAATTAATTATAAAGAATTCTCCAAATTTTGGTAATTGTTAAAATAGTAAGACTCAAGTTTCCGTAGAATGGAGTAAATAACGGTGACGAAATGTGGTTTAAGTTACAATTCATAGTCCAATTTAATTTTCAGAACGTGATGCCATCCTCGATCCTTCAAAAACCCAATTCCCCAATAATGAGTTGTGACGGTCGATTACGAGTCGAATAGCAGTAACAAATCAAATAAGGCTGTGGCTAGACTCGGGTGGTCGCTTAACGCGGCGTTTAATCCAATCAGCGGGCCTGTTCTCCCACGGCGGGCCGTTCGTCACATCGCGTCACATCCCGTCACGCTCGGCCGTCACGTCGCGTCACGCTCGCCAATAGCCGGCGCATTACACGCTACAAATGAGCTGGCGACACGAACAGAAGCCTCTTGAAGGCTGTGGGCTGTAGTACCGTGACGCGCGCTAATGTGTCCGCTCGGGTTCCAACCGGCGCGCTTTGACACCGGACACGACCCACCACTGGTCTGGGCCCACCCGACATTGTTGTGAACATTCTAATTTAGATGTTTGGACACAGAAAAAATAAAAAAGATATTTTAGAGGTTCTCGCGTAACACCATCTAACGTAAACTAAGCTGTTCATCAGGTGGGCCGTATGCTTGTCTGCTGCCACAGTGGTACAAGTGGTATCCAAACTCCGATACACACATTTACGGATCACACAAATGTTTGTTCCGATCCGGTATCCGAACAAAGAGCTCAAGGACGCCAGTGGGATACACTCACCGCTCTGGACCAATGTGGTAGTCTTCAATAAACTGAAATCATTTTAATATATTACTTATATATTTTCTAAAGATACTGCAACAGCTGTGTAACAATTTATATGCTAGTTATCAAGCCAAACTAGTGTGATAAACGTCTCCACTGTCCTACTGTAATAATTATATCCTAGTAAAATATGTTGACAGTACGTGATGACGAATCAAATAAAACACCATTCAGGACGGTATATCCCTGAAAGTTTTATATTAGGTGAAGAGCTTTTCATCTAAATCCCATCATCTTCTTTTCAAAAACGAACAAGTTACATTACTGTATGGGACTGGTTTGGTATCGAAAAGAGAGAATCTTTACAAACACGTAATATTTCAAAAGATGGTTTCTCTGTCGGACCAGTCGAGAGAGCACTTTACACTTCCTAAAGAGGCACATTGCGTCGTCTCGTGATCTACGATCACGTAAGGGGTTCTCAATCTTCTAAATGTTGCCATGACTTTCCATCAGGTGAGAGACTTCATTCATCATAAAAAAACGTGTGTTTATCTAGAGAACATCGTACACCACAGCTAAGTTAACAAATAACGTTTCCTACTGTCAGCTCAGAGCTGCGAGGGTGGTCCCGCATCAACACCAGGTAGCTGTAGGTACCACAGAATCATCAACCCGCGCGTCATCAACCCGCGCCCACGCACAGCGCCACGTAATGAGCACCGTCCATCGCTCATAAAGGAACTATTGCCGCAATACTCGTCACGTCTCGTCGTTAATTAGCTGGAATACACAATTTCAAGAAAATATCTTTAATGACCCCATTAAAGATGATAAGCGCCCTGTTGGACTCTCTGAGAGGCGAGCTGTAGTTGTGACACACGCTGTTATGTACTGTGGTGGGCAACTTAATAATTTTAATCTAAATCGATAATCCTAAATTAAAAAACATAAATTCGAATTTACCAAACACATTAAGTTTCAGTGTTATTATACGGAACCCCTGGATCCGTCGAACAGGACTTCGATAGCGTGGCTTCGCATGCAAAAAAAAAAAGAATATCTGTACCAAAATGTATCATTAACTATCCATCAATTTAGGGGTGGAAAGATAACAAAAACACTTTTCTACAACAACTACTTAACCGTTCACACAAAATGGCAGAGATTAGTTATATTCAATCAGTCTTTACAGCGAATTTGAACAGAGATTGAAATTCACACGAGCATCAGCAAATTCACCCAGTGCAGAAATATTTAAAAACGGCGGCGGAGCATGGCTCGGCAGGCAACTAACTGGTCAATCGTCTTCGCATATAAATTAGCAATGATAAAAGTTCCCAAACTGAAACTATTTAAAAACGACCGAATTCTTTAAGAATGTGGTGAGGCCGCGCGCTCAGCAATAAAGTACTTCTAAGGTGACATTTACGGGCCAAAATATTTGTTGATAAAATTAAAGTAACATAAAAGTAAATTCGGGCGGATATCATAAATATGACGCGGATTGGCTGTGTGTCTGTGCGAGCCGTGCGTGTCGGAGTGTCTAGTGAAGCTAGTATAATGATGTGAATTGTTGACACATGTCGTTCTGGGTTTGTCAATATTTACGAGTATATCATACCATAAAGTTGTAAACTAAATGATTAGGTGCAAATACGGGCACTAAACTACCTATACCGGACACGTACCTTTGTGCTTAAATAATTGCATTCGAATATGACCGTTCTGCTAAACATCAGCATCCATGTACCGGTCATTTTCGACGACGACGAACCATTATGTTATAGGGTTCCCTAGTCAGCCAGTAAACTTTGGGTCAAGTGATAAATAAAGTCATATATTTTTGAGGTGTCTCTAAGACTCATAAAGCATATCTAATAGCAACATCCTTCTATTCTTTATTCTCGTCTATATTGACCAGTTTTTATAGAACTAAGCTGTGAAACGAAAAGACCAGTATTACAGTGGAAAGCCCAACTTAGACGTACCCGTCCCGATGATGTAGAAGCACTTAAAGATCAGAATGTGCACTAGTCGCCGTAAATATGTTTACTTGTTTGTCTTCTATCTACTCAATATACTTGGAACGGCAATAAAATAAACGATCGCCCGTTCAAATAAATTTTAAAAATAGTTTAATCATTTGTTAGTGAAACATTAACCCGTTTTATAATTATTTGCTCTAGAATTCGACACACTTAGATAAAAATAACGCAATAGTTGATGCTTCAGGCTATACTTAACAGAGTACTTATATCGCTTAATGAACCGGTATCTTGATTAAAACTAGTAGCATTTATTTCTAAAACGTAACCGTTTCAATATTTTGGCATCGCAACTTAGATTTATGGCGCTCTGGTAGGCTCGCGGGCGCGGGGCTACTCACGGAATATATTACAACCGTTAGATCGACTCAACGAGTTTGTAATCAAATATTTCTGACACAATTACTGCCAGTTGACAGTTCATGGTTGCGACCGTGGACGGGAAACTGGCAGATTCGCATTTTAATGGCAGATAATTGTGATTGAGACTTGACAGGTATCACTTGATTCTATCAATAAATCCTTATTGTACACCTCCACACGCACGACCTAGTACGAGCTCTGAGTATAGGTGCCTGACAACAAACGGTTTTCTAAATGTCTAGAGCAGCAGAAACGTGATATTTATATGAAGATTAGGTTATATCAATTATACTGTATGCTCAATCCTGTAAGTTTCTGTCTACAGCTATGAGAAATGAACTTTTTCTGTAATTTATAGATTACAGAAAAAGTTCATTATGTTATTGTAGATTTATCGATATTAATTTGAATAAATATTTAGCCAATTTATAAAATAAAGAGCTCTTTTTCTAAATTGAAAACTGCTTTCCCGTGGTCCCATTCGATATCCCATTAATTTAATTGAACCGCATGAAATAACCCCTTCGGCCGCGTATGTAACCAGAGTTTCGTAACCAGTATCGTAAGAAGAAAAAATGATCCTCATAGGATACCAGTATCCAAGTAATTAACACGTCCGAACATAATATTTAAGAACTGCAGTTATAGTTATATTATTATTGTCAAGTCTATGAACGTATGAAAACTGATAATTTTATTATGTGTAATTGATTATATTCCCAAGAGAACGGAGGAGTTGACACGGTCGGTGCTAATATACAACAATTAGTTATTGCTTTTCTTTGAACTATTCATCAATCTACATTTCCATACGAGTTCATAATGTTCTCTGAATATTTATACGCGACGTAGTTCATAAATACGTTATAAGATTAGTAAATGGTGATCACAATATTCTATTATGACAATAAAACGCTCATTATGATAATAAGCGGTTCAATATGAAACGTTGAGGAACTGCGGAGCTCGATACTAAAACATGTAAAGTTACATTACAGTAATGAGTGTTTCTTATTCAGACTAATGTTATTGAAATATTTCATACACCACAAGTGTCATTTAGAGTGTAGTAAGAGAAAAAGTACAAGTTAACCTTGTGATGGAGGAACTCCTCCGTGAGAGTTTAAATACCGATCTATATTGCGCGCTACTATTTCAACGGCCATCTGTGCGTTGTGAGTGTGTGTGTGTGTGCAATTACTCCAATAATAGAATATACAAAATTTACTATTTTTACAATTGACTAGTAGTAGACATTGCCTGTTCCCTTACAGACAGAGCACCAGACACAGTCACTGATGGTGATATTTGTAATTTTTCCTTGTGCTCCAGTACTACTTCAGTCCAAAAAACGCTCTGTAATTATTAATGATGTTTTTAAAATGCAAGATCATTATTACATCTTAAGCTATTTTGTATAATTCCTTTTTCTGGATTCCATAGTCAAATTGTTCATGCAGTTTTGTGGAACTATTTTATATTAGTTTTTAAGATTCTTGTATGAGTATCTATAAATAAATATAAACGATAGCGTGTGCTTAAGTTGTCCTGCCACATGGCGTCGGATCTGATGTCTGAACGCCAAGATCGCTATCTGTACTGCTGAAATGACCATTTCCATTTTAATTCTGCGTCGTAAACTAACGTCCCTCACATCTAGGAGTGCGGAGAGCTTAAATCAACCGTTTACGTTACACAACGCTAAGACATGATTCAAATAAATAGCTTTGCCAAAAGCGGTGTAATTTGCGTGTGCTAGATAGCGCGGTTCACACGGCGCAGGCGCGGGCGCGTCACGCCCCGCGGGCGCGGGCGAGTCCACACATCCATCATATCGCGCGGCCGAGCGGCGGGCGGCGTTGCGCAACTGTCACACAAATGCCTACAAATTGTCGTATCATTGAGTGATACAATAAATCTAATACCGAGGTGGTGTACGATAATTTGGTCCAACATTAGGCCGCCAAGTCGAACACAAAGCGCACACTATGAACTACAAAGATTTACAGACACCTTAGTTAGGCCCAACGACACGTTTCGAAGTGTTGGGCAATTATGACCAAATAAGAGATCTGTGAAAAGTGACGTTTACACAATGCTATATGTACTGCAGCTATAAAATTTAATGAAGATTTTGATGTAACAATGAACCCTCAAATTAGACACACTGTAGGTAGCGTAACGATATAGTCTCTAGTCTCTATGTATAGACCGTGGGGAATACACCCTACTGTTTCGTGTATAAGAAAAGTTATTGACATGGAAAATAGTCTTATTAAGATTAATGAAATTATGCGCAGTAAAATCAAAATAATTATTAATATAAAAATGATGCGAGGGAGGTCATCGCCACGCGCCGACCCGCGCTCCGGTACGCGACTAGATAAGTCGCGTAGCAAGAATTTAATTAAAATTACAATGAGGGTCTTACATTTCACTGCCTCGATTAATGAACCAAATAGAGCATTTTTACTATTAATCAATTCCCAGCGCTCGGAGCTTAAATTCCTATTTTATAGATGTATAAAATCTCGTCAGTAGCGATAATGTCTTATCGATAATCGATTTGGATCTAATGCACTATTAATTTAAATCATCGATGCTAAGATAGCGGTTTGCGATCGTTCGACGAAAACAAATACACAAAATATGAGTTGATCGCAATGAGCCCGGGGACATGCGTCGGATAAATGACGGGGTAGTGAGAGGTGGACGGCGATAAGTAATGGCTAAGTGTCAATAATGCGTCGGTGGTGCGGCGATGGTATCTGCGCATGCGCGGTGGCAGCCCCCGGGGGAGGCTGCCGTGTGCGGACCGCGCCGCCGCCGCACGCGCCTCTAGCCGCGGGCCCACCATCTACCCTGTAATAACCGCACTACGTTAAGATAAACTACCTCAAAAATAAAACACTTACATCGTTTTACTTCGAGCACAGAGTTTGGAACAAGATTGTAATTACGAGCAAGTGGAGCGCGACGAGACGTGTTGTGGAGCTGTCGCACGCTCGTTACGTCACGCTGCAGACGATACTTAATGTAGGACTTTATTGTAGCCATTAGCGGGTAATGAACGATGTCCCGCGGCCGCGACGCCTTATGAAGACATTCTTTACGGTAATGATATAATAAAATCATTTGCACACACGCTCTCGCACACAGGCTTGAAGTCATGTCTTTACAAACACACACAGACACTTCAAAGTTTTAAAAAATGAGTTTAGTGAGGCGTGAAGCCCGCCCACGCTCCCGAGCGCCCGAGGAGTCCCTCAAGGTAGCCATTACCGTGAGAAGTATGCAATGAAATAGTTTTATATTTTATTTATATCATTTGATGGCGATGTAGTAGGTACTTAAGTTTAATGAGATGGTAGCCATTTCAAATTAGAAATCGTATAACTAAGAATTGAGCATGATGTGATCGGAACGCGTTAATTTAATGAACCAAATGAAATTCGATCGAAGATGGCGCTAGTGTGCCAATGTGCGAACATAGGCTCCTGTTATTTTTTATTTTAAAAATACGTAATACGTTAGAAAACAGTCTCAGATGAAGAAATTGTGCATATTATTAACCCATATAAACGTACAAATGTTATCTCGGAGTGCTCCTCAGTAAATATTATGTAAACATCATACAAAGAACCGAGTGAAATAGTCAATAAAATCTGCTGAATTATCAAGTAAAATAACAAAATACTGATAAATTAATTCAAGTGATAGTGCCCTGAAGACGTAGCAAATAAAATACAAAAGATAAAAAGCCGAATATCGCCGATAATGTACATAAACCTTGCTGATGTGAAAAAAAATATTATCTGAATTCAAATTTAGTGGGTGATTTGAAAAGTGCCGTCAACAATCCTATCTATGACGCATTTCAATACAATACATAATATAGAAATTATATTCACATTGAGAAGTCAAAATTTGGCTCACTGACAAGACTCAACTTTGGTCGAGTGGCTAAATGGTCGGATCAATACGCAGGAGGCGCAAGTTCGAGACCCAGCGCATGCATCACTTTTTGTTGATTGTTGGACTTTAACAAATAAAATTACATTATTTAAAAGATATAAAAATGGATTCTCAAAACGTTACGCAAAGAAGACATAAAACTGTTATAAATGATTCACTTAACTTATCATTTATATCTAGCAGCTCTGATCATATATCCAAAAGTTTACCTGATCTGTCCACGGGTTATGTCAATATTGAGGAGATGGATGAACTTAAGAAAGAAATTGTAAAACTGCGTAATCAACTTATAACAGCACATACTGAGATAGAAAGCTTACACTTAGAAAATAGTTCTCTAAAACAACAGATTTATGAACGGGAAGGAACCATTAAGAAATATAAATCGATTTGTACTGAACCAATTCATAGCACGAGAAATAGATCGCATAGAAAGAGGCCAGATTCCATACAGAGAACTCAAAACCTAAATGAAAGTAGCATCGGTCTAGGCTTAAAAATGGATGGTACACCAAAACTACAATCAAGCAGGAATAAAGAAATGTGTCACAGAAAATTAATGATAGATATTGCTATTTCCGACAAAATAAATCAACCACCAACAAGTACGTCAAATGTAAACTTTTACAGAACAGTTTTAGCAGATGACCATCAAAAAGAAGTTTCTCAAAATTACAGGACCGGCGACTATCGTAACTTAAGCAATAAAGTACCTAAAATTCATGTAATTGGTGGCAAGCAAAGTACTGGACTGGCGTCAATGCTCATACATTCGAGGGAAACTCGAGCGTACGGTAAATATATCATCACATCTATGACCAAACCTTATGCTAAATCGAGTGAAATTATTCAACCCTGTACTCAAATAGAAGACTCCCCTGACAACTTTTTGATATTGTGTGTAGGTGAACATGACTCGAACCCGATGAAGATCATGATTGAATTGAGCGTACTATTAAATTCTTTTAAAAAGACTAATATCATTGTATTAAGTGTGATTAAAAATATTTATTTAAATGAAAAAATGTTAAATAACTCCATCAAAAATGTATGTAGAAACTTTAAAAATTGTAAGTTTATAGACGTGGTAGCAAATAGTTATTTTACCAGGTCTCAACTTCTGATATATATTTGCAACTCTATTAATTCTGAAATTGACATGACATATTATACGAAACGTTTTTTGACATTTAAAAATAAAGTAAACAGTCCAATAGTAACTAAGCAAACTTCTAAAATAACTAACGGCAAAAAAGGTACAATCCCTTTTTATTTTCCAGTAAATTTGAAATGTAATAATGAACATTCGAATAAAGATATATCAATTCCCAAAATATCTGACCACAAAAAAGGTACAATCCCCTTTTACTTTTCAGTAGTTCCATCAAAACAGCCTGTTATTGGCAAATCAGGGGAACAGCAGCAGCTGTTGAAATCAAATTTTTTTCGTGCCCAATAATAATGAAAAAATTACGGTATTACATCAGAATATAGCTGGTTTACTGAATAAAGAAGATCGGTTGGAAATTTGCTTGAATGAATTTACAGCTAATAACAATCCTATAGATATACTTTGTTTTACGGAATCATTTGTACAGTCCGGTGATGAAGGTAATGTGTATTTGAAGGATTTCAAATTGGTCAGCAGCTATGGTAGGCAGGGATCGAAAAGGGGAGGTGCATGTATCTTGGTTAGAAGACATTTAGAATGTGAACCTGTCATGGCTTGTAACGAGTTAGCTTTAAAGGACTCGTTCGAGTGTTGTGGTATAAAAATACCAACATTAGAATGTGTCGTCATCTGTTTATATAGAATTCCTGACTCAGATGCAAGTATACTTCTTGACAGATTGCAGATACTATTGTACAAATTAAATCTTAAATCTAATATAAAATTAATTATAGCAGGTGATATCAATATTGACACGTTAAAATCTACTAAAAATTCCGACTTTCTAAGGAGTATTGTTTTAAATCATGACTTACTCCTACATATCACGGAGCCTACACGTAAAAAGACATGCATTGACCATATTATAAGCAACATACATGACGCAGAGGGACATGTACATCAACTATTTTTATCAGACCACAATACCGCGCAATCATTATCGTTCCAAATCCAACAGGTAAAACAAACGCCACTTTTCTGGTACGAATTAAGGAGGGACTTTAATAAGACCCATATCGATAAGTTTAAAAACTATCTCTCTTCCCTCTCATGGTCTGATGTATATGCTGAACCAGAATGCAATTCTGCGTTCAATTTGTTTCATGAGATGTTCTTACTTCTATATAACCTATGCTTTCCAATCAATAAAATTAAAATGACTACAAACACTTCAGGACCCAGATGGTTGACAAAAGGAATTAAAATATCAGCCTTAACAAAGAGAATGCATAGATATCGGTACTATCTAGAACCAATTGTAAAACACAAGAACGATTTAGATAAATACGCCAAACTGCTAAAGAAATGCATAAATATTTCAAAGAGGAATAATTATAAATCCTATATAAATAATTCACGTAACAAGTGTAAAGCTTCATGGAAAATTATAAAAAACGGAACTGACAGAAACTTAAGTAGACAAGACATCGAATTAGTTTCGTACAATGGGGAAACTATAAGGGACGCGACACGAATTGCAAATGTGTTTAATCGTTTTTTCCTGTCTCTCAGTAACTCAACAAAAAAATACACTCCAAATTACTCACAAATAAATGCAATTGACTCCACAATATTTTTAAAACCTGTAACCACATCTGAAATAGTGAATATTATAAAGTCCCTCAGGAATACAAATACAGTAGGATATGACAATGTTTCTACTTTTATCATGAAACAATGCAGCTTAGAAATAGCAGAAGTGTTGTGTTACCTGGTGAATCAGTCATTTGCACAGGGTATTTTTCCAGATAACCTAAAAATCTCTACAGTGAGACCACTTCACAAAAAAGACTGCAAATCATTATTGAGGAACTATAGACCCATTACATTGGTTTCGGTTCTGTCAAAAGTATTTGAAAAAGCTATGTATGTCAGGATCAATAATTTTATAAAAAAGTTTGATGTCATAGCTCAAGAACAAAACGGGTTTCAGGCAAAAAAATCTACCACGCTAGCTGCTTTTAACTTGATCCGAAATATAACAACAAATATTGACAATAAAAGACAGGTTTCAACAATATTCTTTGACATGAGCCGCGCGTTCGATACCGTGGATCACAAAATTTTAATTAATAAATGTGAACGATACGGACTCCGGGGTAGAGCACTAGAATGGATCAGTAGCTACTTGCGAAATCGAAGCCAGTGTGTAGAAATAGATCGCATTGATGAACGGCGTTTTGTGACATTATTTAGGTCTAGCTTTGAGATAAATAAGACAGGTGTACCTCAGGGAAGCGTATTGGGCCCTCTGCTCTTCCTACTCTATATAAACGATATACCCAAAGTCACAAATCACCATTGCACATTGTTTGCGGATGACATATCGGTTGTGGTGGCTGACTACAAAGATGAAGTAAAGCATGTCTACAACGTCATGAGCGCTATTGAACTCATAATGGATTGGTTGAACAAAAATAATCTAAGTGCAAACCTAGACAAAACAAAAATCGTTCAATTTGAAAACTACAGATCTAACAATAAACCCTTAAAAATTACATACCGAGGTACAGACATAGAAACCGCCTTGGAAACTAAATTTCTAGGCATAATATTAGATAAGCACTGTAACTGGAAAGCTCATGTGCAAAACATATGTACAAAAGTTAACCGTTTCGTTTTTGTCTTGAGACGACTGCGCCGAACAGCAAATTTGAAAACCGCTCTAACAGCCTATCATGGTTATGTTGAGTCTATACTTAGATACGGTTTAATTGTCTGGGGCAACTCAACTGACATATTGAATGCTTTCAGAAGTCAAAAAAGGTGTGTTCGGGCTATGGCTAATATTGGGCCATTGGATTCGTGCAGACCAGTTTTTAAAAGCCTAAAGTTGCTAACTCTGACGTCACTATATATACTTGAGATCGGTATGTTTGTCCGAAATCATCCAGAACTTTTCGAAAGAGTTAGCAAACATAAAATATATAAATCAAGAGATGAAACCAAACTATTACTGCCACCTTGTAGAACATCTTTTCATAAAAAAAATTCTTATAACATGACAATAAAGATCTTTAATCATATACCAAAGCACATAAGAGAGTTGACGTTTCATAAATTTAGGATTACACTAACTAACTGGCTCATTGAAAAATGTTACTATACGATTAAGGAGTTTTTTGACGGGAAATAAATAATATTCATAAATATAGTAATAAATAATATAGATATTTTAATTTGGTAGTTATTAATCTGACATGTAAACATTTTATGTAGGTACAATATTGACAATTTTCTGTTCCAAAAACATTGACATGTGTAATTGTATTGACATTTTTATATAATAATAATTAACTAATTGTGAATTTTGATGAATTGTATTAATTTGACTTATTGTGCATCTATAATCTCAATCTCATACCTATATGATCCCAGGTATTAAAATGTTTGTAATATTATTCTGGAATGATTTTTGAAAATGTATAATTAATGTTATGAATTCAATTTAAAATTTGTAATTTTGCATGCAGATAAATCTGCGAAACATGCTTGGACATTATAACTATGTAAGATCTTTTGTAAACACCGTGTTTCATGCAATAAATGATTTATTATTATTTTATTATTATATAAAATATTTTGTGGGCGGCGATATCGCGCGTACTGCGCTCCTCGTACATTTGTCATTTGCTTAATACTTATTGTTGGGTATGTGCATATCTGTTTGCTAAAGACGCTCAGATCACTAGATAAGGAATACTGATATTTTAATTTTTTTTAAGTCCATTCTATTGTGAAATAAATCCTGGTATATGAAAAAACCCGGCTCCCTGGTGCTATGTGGATAGCTAGAGATCATGTGGTTTTAGTCGATTCGAGCTTTTTTAACGTGTGGAAAATTCGTCATGGACGTATTCCGGACGCTTACCGACTAAAACCCACGCGTTGCCTACTTATTTCCTACGGCTGGGAGCCCCGAGTAAGTCGGAAGGATACCCCCGGGATTCCTAACAGACCTTGGCTAGCACTGACCATCTCCCGCTCCCTCCCCGTCGTCTCTTTTACGAGCATATCCTGCTCGCAAAAAGGTGCAGCGGTGTCCCACTTACTCCCACCGGAAATCATGGCTTGCAGCATGGTCTCCTGCCAGGAGGACCAAACCACGTTATGCACTCCACCAATGTGTGGAGCGCTGTGTACTCGCTGCGGTTCTGGCACTTAGCCGTGGTTTCCCGATGTATTCGCCACAAATATTTACCGAAGCTCCCGTGCCTTCTGTGACAACCGGTAGGAGAGAGCGCCGTGGCTCCTCTCCAGCCACTTGTCTATGACCGGTCTGACCGCCGCAATGCTCAAGTCGCACCTTCCAGGTCTCCGTGGTTAACTGGTGGAGTTGGGACCGCCTGGTGACCGATGTTCCACAGAAGCGGCCCTAGTACCGATCCCTGCGGAACACCGCACGACACATCTCGCCGACCCGGTCCTTGCCAGTACGGGAGTCGCTTCGAGCCTGGCATTACATCTGTGGGAATTACCAAACGTGATACAATAATGTATTTCCAAGAATCTTGTGGCTTTTGTGACCCCATAAGTGTGTGTGTGGTTGCGTGCGCCGTCTTAGCGAGAGTACGTAAATATCTTGAACGTTGGCCTAAATGGAGATTTTGATAGCAACCGGAGGTTGGTGCAGAGTCATAATTATATGCAAAGTGAATGCCCAGTCTGGCCAAATCGTAGCAGTGCCATTGTTTCACCAATCAATCATAATCAGGCGGTTAAGAACCTCGATGTAGAGCACCGTGTGTAGAGGTGGCGGAGCGTCAATTAGCTGTTATTAGTCGTCATAACGCGCTCGTAGCGTAATGATAGAGTGTAGAGCGTGATACAGTTGACGCCTACGCCGCGTAGTCGTAGAGTCGCACTACTGTGACCACACTGAGTACGCGAAGGTTTGCAAAGGTGGATAGATTTTTATAACTGTTTGAAGCACATACTTTTTTGCGTATAATTATATCCCCCTGGATCTTTTCTTTCTGAGGTGGGTCACATATTGATGCTTGATTGAGTTGATACAAAAGTCAAAGTCAAGTCAAAGTTGGAGGATGAGGAACTCTTCTTCTAAAATTGCCGATACATTACAAAGTTCATTTGCTCTATCAGCCGTCGGTTCTTGACAGGTATGGTTACTCCGAACTCATCATACAATATCTGTACCGTATTAAGTTATATAAAATATTTGGTGTGTCGAGTTCTTTTTCAGTTACTTAAATAAAGTAGTTCAAATATATGACACAGAGCGTTCTCTGATATTGTCCTGTACGCCTTTACTGTAGAGCCGCCCACGGACTCTTCACGACTTCATATATTATGACAATATTGTATGTAGCAAGTAATTTGTCAACATATTATTACGACTTAGTTTATTGAAACCGTTGACAGAACTCTACGCGGAGTGCACAGCTCAATTGTAGAGTTGTCACGGAATTAAATGAGTACTTATTGTGAGCTGCAGACGCCTTTGGTAGAGAATCCTTTGAGATAATACCTCGGTAATGGACGCTGTCTCTACATAGAGACCGTTCCAACGAGATTAAAGACTTTCGGGGATTAACTGTGACAAATACATAGACAGATGTGCAAGTCGGATTTGTTTGTTTAGTTGTCATTGTTTTGTTGATAATGTTGTTGAAATCCCCTCGTGTTAAGCGAGAGTAGAGCTTGTCTCTAGAAGCCTTATACTTACAAGTGACGGACGCCTGACACTTTTACGTAATAGGTACCTATTCCAAATCTAGACTCACGAATGTCACGTCGAAGTGAAATTAGCCATTCCGGAGATTAGTGAAACCGTTTTGTTAGTATATTTAATTGATATTCAACTAATTTGTATGTAGTCTAAAGTAGGTAAACTCATATACATATGTGCATCCATGGGAACAGAATATGAAAGGCCTTACCTAACTGACGTGACCAATTTGTGCGGAATGTTTGTCCGTCTCTAGGTAGAGCACGCTGCGGGCGCTATGTAATTTGCACAAATCATTGTCCGTCAGTGCGCATGCGCGGCCCACATGCGCTTGCGACACGCGGGCTCTGTGCCGAGCTGCTCGCTACACATACAACTTGCTTCATATAGTCCAATAAAGAGTAAGTGGCAGTGGGCACATCTGCAGAACAACCGGTGGCCCATGGAGACCGCGACTCGGTACTCGAGGGGTAGGACCACCTCCCGCCACGTGGACCATATACCTGAAGTAGGTCGCTGGCGGGGACTGGATGCGGAAGGCGCAGGACCGTGTGTTGTGGCCTTAAATTGGGAGAGGTCCACGTCCAGGAGTGAACTGCTAAAGGCTGATTTGATTGATTCAATAAAGCGCAAACGAACAGGTCTCTACCATACTACCACATTATCCTCTCCCGCCTTAATGTCTTCTCTTCTCTATATATTTATATAAACGGCATTTTCCTAAGATAGGTATTCTTCAGCCCAAATCCTTAGAAACTGAAAAGACAAGGGTTAACTACCCTAATAATGTAGGCACCTACTTCTTACACATGGACATGCGAGTAAGTGCGACAAGTCACATGCGGCTAAGCCCGGATCTCGCATTCCCCACCTGCACAGGTTTTGTCTGGACCGGCCGACCATAGTTCGAAAGCGGTTGAAAGATCTCCACACCGGCCATCAAAGGTCGCATCCAGGAGGGTAGCTTTTCCTGAGGAGGTAGAAAGTCGGAAGGTGGAGGTAGTTTCGCCTTCCAAAGCCAGACTCTCAGCGCAACAGGGTGTTCATTTGAGGCTATGGTTTTTCGGATAAAGCTTTTACGACTCTTTAGGCGAGCTCTAGGTGGTTGGTGTCCGAATAGGCAGTGTTGGGAGACCGTCTCTTGTTTCGCCTTCTCCAGTCTGCATGCGGCGATTCGTCTTGTTGCTGGTGGGGCGATGCCGGCTAGTGGGTGGAGCATGGTGAGGGGAGTGGGCTTTAAACAACCGGTGATGATTCGACATGTATCATTTAGGGCTACATCCACCTGCCTGGCGTGAGCTGATCGGTGCCACACGGGGCATCCAAATTAAAACATAAAGTCAATGCAGTCGTACGGAGGACGCTGGGCTCCGCTCCCCAGGCCGTACTAGTTAGGCGGCGGAGTAGGTTGTTTCGGTAGGCACCTACTAAGGGTGTGTTTTAAATTTTACAGAAATATAATCGTATAGCTAGTTATACCTGACTACGGAAAAGCCATACAGGAGGTTAATTGAGTGTCGCAGTGAGAGTATATACGAATGGTGTTGCAATCGAACCGAAGAACAGCTTCTGCTACAGTTCGAGTGTTTAACTGCGAGCTGTGACCATGCGGCCAGGGGTCTGGTCTAACGTTGTTAGTCAGTACGAGTACCTACATTATTTGTTTGACACAATCCTAAACTTCCTTATTTGTAGCGTCTAACATGACTAATACAGACTTAACACAACTACCTACATTTGAGTATACTTTAAAGATCGCTTGTGCCTGCCCTACCGGTAATACTCGAGTACATTAATAGAATTTATAACAATGATAACGCAATAAAATCACACTTTTGTGATCTCCTCACTCATTAATGGTTCCATCACCTCCCCCCCCCCCTCCTACCGCCTGCCGCACCGCCTCATTGGCTCACAAAGAGTATGACTGTCAAATGAATCGTAGCTAAAATTAATTTACTCGACAATGGCGCACAAAAAGCGGACAAAGCCGCAGGTGGAGGTATAATTGTGGGTAATGTGGATCTGCGCCTGCGCCCGCGCCCGCGCCGGTAGCGAGGTGGCTCCGGCAGTCACTCCCCGGCTCATTACGGCGCATGACTCGACGCTACCGGCCACGGTTTGGGACTAGTGATGTACTACTGTACGTACGTACTTCTCAATCAGTATTTTAAGTGCCTAGTTTTCCTGTTGACCTCTCTAAATTAATTGCTTACTTCAAGTGAGAACGATCAACGTTAGAATGCACTACGTCAAAAAGCAAGTGCCACGTTGCGCCGTACCTGTGCTAAGCTAGGCTTATACAATCATATTTCTAATACATAATATGGGTACAACGCTCTTTAACAATTTGATAGCGGGAACGTCAGACTATCAGCGTATGACATTTCCTCTAAAACCGCTCAGTCGACGGAACAACAAACAAACATACAATTTTTTTTTTCAAGATCAATAATTTGGGCTTTCTCGATGATTCGTATTCTGAAATGCAGAGAATAACAAGATTGTGTATCTGCGCTGCTGGTAGCTGGTAGCAATAATCTTAATCATGCTTTCGACATACATTTTGTAACGCGACCATGTGCCTCCCACTTCGGTATGCAAACGACGTAAACGAATGGTACCAGGTTGAATTCCCGATTGGGCACATAAGTCAATCGTGTCGCGGTGTTGAGCTTGTAGAAGTCAATCACGCGCCTCTAGCCCCGCTCGTTACACTCTCAGCTGTCAGCGGTGGAGGTGTGGAGAGCGGTGCAGATTTAGCTCAGGAGTGGGGGGAGGGGAGGGGGCTGGACATAGTAATGAGAATATAACTGTAGACGGATTGAACCGGCCGATTCTAAAGGGAGGGATGACGCTTCGTGTGGTTGCGCTTCGCGGTTTGCATTTTAAAATTGTTTCTGAAAGATTGTGATGGTTCAGCGGCCAATCGCAACTCTCTTGTAGTCTAAACGGGTTGACCGTTTGAAGTGCGAGTGTTAGCGCCGAAACTTCAATGAGCAGACGTGTTCTTAGATAGTTTACTGTATTTTAAATAAAGTAAATGTCTAACTAGGGATGATTCCGCGAGACACTTACTAGAGGCGACTGATGCTATGCAGGGTCGTGCTATCCGAATCATCGATTGTGCTGAGGTGACGGAATACCTCGAGCTATTGGCGGAGCGAAGAAGCATAGCATCTTTAACTGCTATCTACCGAATGCATCACGGCGAGCTGTTCAACCTAATCTCACCCTCTGCTTTTCGATACCACTTCTACACAGTGGAAAGAATATTCGCAAAAGCTAAGCAATTCAAAAGATATTTCCCCTCTCAGACTATAGCTTGGAACGACCTGCCAGCACACGTCCTGCTGTCCACTATCAGAAGTCGTACGGACTGCGAGAGTGGCCCCCAATCGCTAACCTGCTACTGCTGCATCGTTGAAAACAGGAAATGAGATATTACAATAAATATATTCAAAACTAACGCTGTATAGTTAGGTAGTCGCCTCACTAGAGCCCGCGGCACCACGGCGCGCCGCCTCCGAAATCATCTCATTTAACGCTACCTTCCCAATTCTACTCTACCATTAGGTGATTTAATAAACAACAGCCAGCATTCGAAACAAACCATAATGAACCCTATTCTTCTAAAGTTAACGGTGATTTGACATGTATATCTGTATTTGTGGGTTAATTCCTCGCGATCAATGGACTGAGCATTTAATTGTTGTTAATTGGTTAATTCTAACGAGTGTGTGTGTCTAATGTCGTCGACTCGTGACGTCACCCGGAGAGCACGCCATGTGCCATGAGAACTCGACGGTTGAGTCTTAAAGAGCTGTAATTAAACAAACCGTGTGCTACTTTGACTATGAAATGTTTAAATCTTGTCTCTAAGAAGTCATTATATTTGCATTTTGTGTTGAAATATTGAGGTTTACTTTCCGTTATGGTAGTTTTTAAGTAAGATCTTGAGTATGGTAAGGCAACGTCTCCGTCACGGTCGTCAGTTGCGTTCCCAACAGTCCGACTGTTGTAATGAAGCCATTCATCACTTACGACTAGATCGAATAGACCGTGAATAGTAAAATACCGTTACTTAAAAGTCGAATGAAGCTTAGGTAATGCCATAACTCTAGTATTTGGCTATTTCGGTTATTGAATCACAGTTGAAGTATTTCCGTCGAAAAGTTCAAAATAAATAGTAACAAACGAGTCTCCAGGTTGTAGCTAGAATGATGGGGAAAATATTTTTACCTTATCGATATCTTTCACACTGTCCTCTTATCGATCTGTGTAAAGTAATTGTAAAGTAACTTCTTAAGAAACAAAAAGTACCGTTACGCTATTTTGTCTCCGTAACAGTATGTGCACGTGTACTAAACATTGTCGTACATACTCTGGCCTTGGTTTAACTAAACGCCTACAGTGTGGGGTTCTTCTAAAGGGGTCTCAAAAGGTTCTCGCGGGGTCGACATTGCGAGTGTAGCATACGTCTATTAACTACAGTCACCATTTTTCATCAGGATTGTCCGCCACCTTAATAGTATAAAAACAGTTAATTTGAGCAGTAAACAGTTAACTTGATACATTCATTAAAGTTCAGGAAGATTCTCCAAATGATGCACTATGCGAGTCATATAATTATAATTTACGTTCAGTGCTCGCCGTCCGCGCTGCGCCGGCGCAGGGGTCAGGTGGCACCGCTTATGTATGACTACTCATATTACGTGTCGACTTGGTCTACGCAATGACGCATTAAAAGAAACGTTTGGGAAAATAATGACCCTTAAAGTTAATAGTCATATGATATTTATATGGGCTTGCGAACAGGTATCTGACTGTACCGTCAGAGAGGAGGAACGGGTGAGATTTCCCTTCGACACAACTACTTTCTGTTATTCTCATCACATCACAACAATCAATCGGGACAACAGCTGTCAAATGGGACCAAGAAAACTGATGAATTGTGGACTTAAGGATACCTTATGCTTCGGCTTACCTTTTTGGAACAACACGTTATGGCTGTGATACACAAATAGAAAATGTTTTTCCAAGATTTTTGGATATTCAAACCAGATGTGCACGTGCCCGCCGGTGACGGTGGAGGGCCAGGAGGGAGGGCGGGTCAAAACCGTATTTAATTCAATGAATTTACAATCTCTGCAGGCGGTTTGCCGTTAACTCTGGTACTTATTATATATTTTGCCATAACTTTCAGCAATGAGTTGAAAACATAAAAACAATGCGTGGTTTACTCGATGGTAGAATTCATTGCTGAATAAAGCTCGCTTAAGTAGACTTGCATGAAGGACATGGAAACTGCTAGCTTTGTGTATCGAATAATAAATTTTCTGTACGCATATGAGCCGTCGACGGCGACGTAGGAACTACTCATGAATGGTTTCTTCAAAGGAGCTCTTTAAACGTTTTCGGTCGCGACCAAGATTCCTTTTATCTCAACACCTAAACGGTAATAAAATAATTATTTGTGACTCTGTAAATCTTTTACGAGTTTTCCTCGTGAATGTATTAGCTCGTATTGTCCACTTTTCCCATAAATTTAGACGTGGTCGCTTTGAGCTAAAGATTTTTGAATGGAGTTGGTTGTAGTATGGTTTAGTTTCTATTTAACCCAAATAAGTGCCATGTTCACCGAGGGGACTATGTTCTCTAAGGTTTACCCCTAGCTGTGAACTTAGAAAACGTTACTAATTAAACACTACTAGTATTTACATAAGCCAGAAGTTTTAAATAGATTCGCGATCTATCACAGGTTTCCACACATTGCTGGCTAAGCTTCTAATCCTGATTCATGCTGGCAAACATATTTATCATTTAAATCAGCCGTTAAACGTTAGAATGGTGTAAATATGATATAAATTATATTTAAGGTCCGCGCCCAGGTCCTATAGTTCCCGTCACGCAGAGTGTAGCGCACACAGCTCGCGGTAAGGCATTGGGCACAATACATTGTGCTGCATATAATAGCGTTAGGCGCGGTATAAATCTGAGCTGTTATGACTGTAATATTGCGCCGGTGCAAGTGTGAAAGCATTTTAGCAAGAAGGATGACTATGCTTCGTGGAAATAGTGGATTCTTCGTTTTTTGACATCAAACATAATGTAGGAACACGGTCACAGTTTACTCTTTATAATAGAAAGTTTCATTATGTTAAAATTATGTCTTTTATATTTTGCCTGTGCGCTCAAATAATGTTTTACAATTTAAAAAAATTCCGGCTGCTTATGATGTACGCTATTTAAACCTAAATCACAATAGGTACTTCTACAATACATTAATTAGGTATGTAACGTCCCGCCCGTGGTGTCGCAAACGTCTTACAATGGGCTATAGAAACCGCTATCGGTCAGGTGGGCCTGTACACTTCATTGCCACTTCACTGGTATAAGAAGACCTTTAGTAACTATCCAAGAAAATACTGAAGGCGTGGTTGACCGAGCAGTATCATAGAGAAGAGATTTACGAGTCTTGTTCACAGCTCATTCTCATTCAAATGAGTGCAATGAGTGAGGCGACGATCGCCACAGATCAGCACCACATTGTGTGTCCACACGGTGGCGGTGGACGCACTGCACAAGTTTACTTAGAAACTATTATGTGCAAATATAGAAAGCTTTTTACTTTATAATCTATACTAATAATGTTATAAAGAGGAAAGATTTGATTGTTTGTTTGTTGGCATCGAATAGGCTCCAAAACTACTCAACCGATTTGAAAAATTCTTTCACTATTGGTAAGGTGCACTATTCCCGGTGAACATTGGCTATATTTAATTCCCGTATTCCCACGGGAACTGGAACTACGCGGGTGAAACCGCGTGACGTCCACTAGTCAAATATAAATACCTAAAATGTTTAGGTAGATATCGATTTTGAATGATAGGGTTGTCAAACACACAAATCTATGTACACATTATTGCTAATATGTGTAGCTGAGGTAGTAGTTCATTTTTATTTTCTTCTGAAATACGCTAATGGTAAAATTAGGTAATGACAACCGTATTTTGTGAAAAATCAAGTGGATACTGTGCCAGACTCTTACCTACTAAAACCACACAATGGCCTTCCACAGCCTACGGCCGGAGCCCCCAGCAAGCCCTCGTAAGGATATTTCAGGATTAATTTTTTTCCTAAAAATAATGCTAATACTACCCTATCAACCAACAACGACTACAAAACACCGGTGTTGAAATATTTAAACTCAATATTCTAAAGAATACTAATACATATTCGATAACACATAAAATTGTACAAAGAAATGAATTCTATCAGTAAATATTCGATTACCTGCACCAGTCTTAACTTGCGTTCATCAATATGTATGGACGAAGTGGATTGCATCATGTATCGTATTATTTGTATGTTAAGTGCCCCGTAGGACCACACTATTCTCGTAATGACAAAGCATCGTTTAACGTTTATAGTCATCGGTTTTATATTCGATCAAAGGTTAAGTTTCCTCTCAAAATTCAAGCAGGTGATGTTCATTCCGCGTTGATGTGCATACCATCTAGGAGTTGCCTAATAATAACTAAACGGTAAGTCTGAAAAGAATGAAATCCGATGAAACCTCTCAACTTCATCATACACGGATAATTCCGCGCTGCTGGTGCCGGGCACACAGACACAGACTGTGACGTTCAGGTAAGTATTGCTGATGGTAGAGGGAGGTCTTTGCAGACCGGTTGACCCTCAAGATGTGTTGGCCATAATATTACTACACACGACAGAGAGGATAGAAGTGAAAACACAAGACTCAGAAACTATGTAGTTACAACGCGATCAATCAGGAATAGACGAATTAATCAGTTCAGGTGCAGTCATTTAGCAAACAACTCAACAACAAACAAGCTGTGAATGACTGTTGTCCAGCAACACAACATCATGTGCGACGTCCTTTGCACCTCTCCTAATTGAAGTGAACAATATGCTGTATTAAGTTTCCGGATCGGTTAAACCGTTTCAGAGCTCGCGTGTCACAATAACTAAAGCAGTCACGGAATACAAGTAAGAAAGCAGGGAATGGAGCGATTCAATTAAGAGGCTGGTCTACCGCTCAAAACGGCATCCTGGATACCACGTTTTTCATGAGAGTCCCTCGGGCGCCTGTCCTGCTAATGATATCGTAGCTCTGCTGCAACCTGTCGCACTGCCGCGGTGTCGGCGCCCCGCCGCGCTTGCGCACCGACGCACGTGCACCGACTTGCTATTTATTCACGCGCTCCCCAGTAGTGCAACCGACGGATTTAGAAAATATAAAGTACATTTGGCGAAGATGAAGTAAGGTGGTCGACGGGTTAACTACCGGCCGTTACTCTAGCCCGCTCTGCTGTGAGGTTAAGTGGACTATTGACTGCATGTTGTGATTTATCGAGGCACCTAAACCCGCTGCAATTTTGTTTACCCGATTGTACAAAATACATTATACAGAAAATTGTAAACACAGAATCGTCAGTATCGAGTACACAACGTGCAAGTTTTGACAACATCCCTACAAAATCTTCACAATCGCTAAGGAGTCACCATCGCATTGGCGACAAGTAGAAGTGTTTTCTTTCTTTCATATAGATTTAGTTACCTAATACAAAATAGAAGAGTTTTCTGCTGCATATACCTTACAATAAATCAACTCAATTATTGTCATGTAAAAAGCTTCAGGTGCGCTTGAACTAAGGCGCGCTCGTAGAATATCACAACGATGTGTTCTGCTTTCGTAAGGAAACTTGCCGAGGCGCCTCCGCAGGTCACACGTTTTTTTTCAGTCTGATTGCTTATTTTTCTGCAACGTTCAGGACGTATCGGGAGCAATTCCTACAAGCAAGTAATTACGTTAATGACCATAGCCCCATATGTTCCCATATTCAGACGCTGTATGGAGAGGCTGTAGCGTCGTCGTATGCACGCAAGTGATGGATGTGGTTGCGCGCGCGCAGCTCGCTGTCAATTACGCGCACGCGCATCCATCACCGCGGGGACGGCCACAGGCTGCTATGTGGACCACTTGTGCTGCATTTACTGAGTTAGGTTTATTAATTATATTGGTAAGTAGCGGATGTGAAGGTGCTAATATACGACCCTATTGTCTGTTACTTCAGTTGTAAACAAACAACAGACTATTGAGCTCAAAATAAACAACAAACTATTCGATCGACAATATTCTACAGCTAACAAGGCAACAAATACATGCAGAATTGTGGATAATATACGGCGCTATCGGAAGAGCAACATCAGTAGGTTAAGACTTGCGTGGCGGCGGCGTGACGGCGAAGATCCTGGCGGGTTACAGGCAAAGGTGTGAACAGTGTATCAGTCTGTATGTCACAGCTATATCGGTAAAATCCCTGATGTATTCAGTGTCATTTTATTAACTAGCTTTTTTTGCAACTTTTAAGTAGTCGCGCACGCTGAGGCTCCGTTACGACCGTTCGTCTGTCGTCGCACGCGCCGTCATTTGGCTCGAGCAAAACGTCTCACGCTGCGCACTAACGTATGCGCATGCGCTTCTAACGAGCAGCATGGTCAAAAAACCACCACGGTCACCACTAGGATGCGCCTGACGCTAATAGCACTCGTTATCAATGAAATGTCTACAACGCGGATATGGACAGACCGGCAAGAGGAGCGTATGAAGAAGTAGCTGAGTCGCTTTTAGTATAATATAGAAAACTGATTACCTTGTGTCAATTACGTTTGAAACGCTAGCTACGTTCATAATTTAATATGTATTTCAATAATTCAATTTGCACAAGTTCCAACCAATAAAGCCTTGCTGCCACACATAAATGGCTAAAGAGTGTTTTCTTTAAAAATTTAAGTATTTGTGCCTCATACTAAAAGATTACGGTCTAGTATCAGATTGTTCCCAATTGTTATGAAACAAGGGAAAGAGTCAAAACTTTTTTATAATAAAAGCTAAACTTATAACCACCTCGTTCGAAGTACGACGTTTTTAACATTAGTCATTAGTGCGGGTGTGGACCATCTCTTACAAAATCACAGGAAATCACAGTTTGAATCAGAGCAAAATATGATTGCACCTGCATCTAAACGTTCACATAAAATACCTAACTGCCGCTCACAGTTCCCACATCCACCATCCAGTGATGTTATTACTTATTATATAACGAAAGCAGCGGCCGACATACTACTTTTTACCCATCTGGAATCAGATCACGCATGCACGCTGCAGCCTCATGACATCCGGAGCTCAGCGATCAAATGGTAATAAATGAGTTGATCGAAGCAACCAGGCATCTTGAAAATGTCCATTGTACTCAAGTGTACGTGGCACGGTACCTTAGTACAAGACATACTTTAATACGCGTTGCACCTCACACCTTTAAACGATACCAAATTAATTTGTTTTTAAATGAAGACGTTTTTACACCTCGTCACCTTACCTACTAAGCTAGTATCAGCTTGTGATATGGGATATAGACAATCGATAAACATGCATATTATGCAAACACCCCAATTCCTAAATAAACATAAGGGGTGGGTGGTTCTATGTATGATATGTATGTATTTAAAAGTATATAAGTATTAATATCCGTGGTCTATATACATATCACAAGCAGGTTATTCCTAGCTTACTTTGGGATCAGATAGCGTTGTGTGAGATGTCCTTGAATATTTATAAAAAAAAAGAAAAAATATGTGCCTGTCGTGCTTGAGGACCCCGGTTCGATTCCCGGGTTGGTCCAAATATTTAGGTGATCCACAAATGTTTATTTCGGAGTTTGGGTGTTTAAGTATATGTCTATCGGTGGTCTAGATCTCATAGCACAAGTTTATATTAGCTTAATTTGGGCTAGATGATGTTGTCTGAGAATGTCCAAAATATTGATTTATTTATGTGGTTTACAACTCCTCCGGTGTTGCAAACTTCCATAGACTATTTTTACCAGCGTTAAATAGTCATTTATGATATTTTAGGGCTACGGTGACCACTAGTACAACTGGTGGACCGTATGTTTGTCTGCCACCGTAGTGGTATAAAAAAATGAATTTAAATATTATGTAGAGTCGCACAAACAGTCACAGTTCAAAAGTAGCCATTGAAACTGTACTGTGCTTTTGAATGCGGCATCATTATTTCCGTGTCGTGTGGTGACCAGCCACGGCGGAGTGTCGAGCGACACCATAATGGACACCCGGAGCATGTGCCTCGCACTCTGTAACCAGTGTTAGTGCGCGACACCTCGTAAAACAAGCCTGACTAACGTCCACAAGCTCTAAATATATCCACGACATTTGCTGTACTACACAATAACTACTATCTGATAGCGGGAAACACAAATTTCAAAGTTGCACGCAAATAGGTTTCTAAATTATATTTATATGTCAATAAATGGAAAAGTATGAAAAATAGCAAAATCTAACTTGTTGCTCTTATCAGAAAAGTAAACATAATAATGCAAAGATTTTTTCTATAATAAATTGATTCTTGCGTGCAGGTAGAAAAACCTAATCACTTAATAGTTTGTGTGTCCACTCTACGCTTCCCTCCACAAAAACCTCAGTGTGATCAGTCATGAAATCGATGACCGTTTTTGGCATATGAAAGCAAGACCAGTGTGTTCTACCAGTTATGACTTACGGTGCCAAGACGTGAACACTTACAGTGGGATTAGTCCATGCCCCCAAAGTTGCGCAGCGAGCTATGGAACGGGGTATGCTTGAAGTATCTCTGAGCGATGAACTCTGAAATGATGGTGGTTATCCGGCAGAGAGAGTTATAAAGTAGCAGTAATTTGGCCACGTCTGCAGAAGAACCGACAGCCGATGAAGCAAATGATTTTTAGAGTGGAGATCGCGACTCAGTAAACTAAGGCAGGGTCGGGTAGGACGTCCACTCGCCATATCAGACCGATGATCTGGAACAGGTCGCAGGCTGGGACTGCTGTTGTGGTGAAAATTGAGAACCTACGTCCAGCAGTGGACTGCCATAGGCTGATTTGATTAATTTGTGAGCAATTCCGCGCAACTGAAACCGTCTTAAATTAGTTTAAAAACAGTTAGCCACAGCCTGCCACTGTCTATTTCAACACAACAATCGGGTTAACTACTATTATGCGGATTAATCACAAGTATCACAACTCGTAGGCGTATAGCAGGTCTATGCCGTTTGGGGGAAAAGGTGTGACTATAAATATATCGTTATCTTCAAGATCTGTGCAAATCCTTAAAGTGTTACAATAAAGTGAACAATTCACAGTGGGACAAGTGATTGCGTCGACCGTTAGCAGGATTTACTGCCGGCGATAGTAGCAACTAAGAGACCCAAATAGGGGCGACTAGTCGCAGCGCAAGACGGATGGTCGCGTCGCTAATGCGCCTCTACGCCGCGCGCGTGAAATGTTACCCGCTCTGGCCGCTCTAGAACCGCGCGATTTGTGTGGGAACCTGCTACTGATGGATTTTTATGTCTCTAGATTGGCATTGATTTCTTAATCTAATGGATAGCAACTATTAGCTAAACAAGATACGGCTACAGGTAAGGTGAACCACTGATATTTACGAGGCTCGTGTTGACGTGATAGATAGGTTCATGCTTTGTATAGATACGTTATTATCAACTGACAGTGGATTCAATGAAAACGATGTTTTATTGCACATAACAGTAAAGTACAGCAAAGTATAACCTAGCTATACTTATAGCTATCATAAAACATAATAAAACAACGCGCTCAATGTGATGGGGTATTCCAGAGAGCGGAGTGGGAATTTGAGGTCCAGGCATTTTATTTTTAGATCATGTAATACCTATGCTGTTGTGGTAAAGAAAAATATTGCAATAAATTAACCTGCGTCGAATCTACGTAGTAAGTTTACCTCTTAGATACTGTACTCCATCTGAGGTCAAGCGCACAGTGATGGAACTAAAGCTGAAAAAGGCTCCAGGATTTGATCTTATCACAGCAGAAGTGCTGCAGAAGTTACCGAGGAAGGGCATAGTTTACATCACATCACTCTTCAATGCTATAGGTACTAAGAACTGCATATTACCCCCGCTGTTGGAAGGTATCTCAGGTTACAATGGTGCTCAAACCTGGAAAGCCACCACACTTGACTTCATCTTATCGACCCATAAGCCTATTACCACTGCTATCTAAGGTTCTAGAAAAAATTATTGCCACACGACTGACTGAAATGATCACCGAAAAAGAAGCAATACCAGAACACCAATTTGGTTTTCGGAAACATCATTCGACTATAGAACAGGTGCACAGGGTGTGTGACTATGTGAGAGATGCCCTAGAGAACAAACGGTACTGCTCTGGAGCATTCTTGGATGTGCAACAGGCTTTTGACAAAGTCTGGCACGATGGCCTGTTGTACAAAATAAAGAAGCTCTTGCCACATAATATGTACCTTCTCCTGAAATCCTACTTGAATGATCGCATCTTCTATGTCAAAATCGATGACGCAACCTCCGATTTTCATAGCGTAAAAGCAGGTGTCCCACAGGGATCAATATTGGGACCGTCACTCTATTTACTGTACACTGCTGACGTACCAGAATCGAATGACGTGATTATTGCCACATTTGCAGACGACACTGCTGTACTTTCAACCGATAGAGATCCAACAATAGCATCCAGAAATCTACAGAAGCATTTGGATAGGGTTTATTCTTGGATGCAGGCCTGGAAATTTAAAGCTAGTGCTGCTAAATCGAACCATATCACATTTACGTTGAGAAAAGAAGATTGTCCACCTGTGAAGTTCGGACAAGAGGTTCTACCCCATAGCACATCAGTAAAGTACCTTGGATTCCACCTTGACCGAAAACAAACATGGAAAACACACATACAAAAAAAACGTGATGAAGTTAACCATAGATCTAGATCACTGGAATGGCTTCTAGGCAGAAAATCACGTCTATCAGTGGAAAACCAAGTTCTAATATACAAAGCGATACTAAAGCCAATCTGGACCTATGGCATTCAAGTTTGGGGTTCAGCGAAAGCATCGAATATTGAGATTTTGCAGAGGTTCCAAAATGGCGTGCTTAAATCAATAATAAGTGCTCCATGGTTCACAAGGGTTGAAGAAGTTCACAAATACTTGAACATCCTCACTGTAAGGGAGGAAATAGTCCGAAGCACAGAGACATATAAGACAAGAATTACACAACACAAGAACAGACTGGCTCAGGGCCTGATTAATCCCATAAACACAAGACGGCTAAAGAGATCTCACACCTGGGATAACATCTAAGCAACAAAAGAGGCAGCCTACCAGTGGGCCGGCATGCCTGACACGCCAAAGCCTACTTTTATCGTAACTGCTTATGGTCTAACTGAGACTGATCGCATGTTGGAAATTAAATAACAAAAAAAAAAAAGACGTGTGGCACTCGGGGACTGCCGCGGTAAAGCTATTACATAGCATTTTTTACCAACTATGCTAGTATATTTATTTCTATATAAGAATACTAGCTGATGCCCGCAGCTTTGCCCGCGTAAAATTTGTTACCGCGGGAAGTTACTCCCGGGATAAAAGGTAGCCTATGTGTTATTCCAGACTATAATGTATCTTTGTACCAAATTTCAGCCCGATACGTTCAGCGGTTTGAGCGTGAAAGAGTAACAAACATCCACACTCACAAACTTTCGTATTTATAATATTAGTAAGAAGTAAGATTTTAAGGCCTATGTTCAACAAAGTAAAGTACCAAGTACCTACTTGACTGTGGACATTTGGGCTTTTGGACTTTTGGCCTATTGGCCTTTTGGACTTTTGGACTTTTGGACTTTTGGACTTTTGGACTTTTGGACTTTTGGCCTTTTGGACTTTTGTACTATTGGACTTTTGGACTTTTGGACTTTTGGAGACCCAAAAGTCCCAAAAGTCCCAAAAGTCCCAAAAGTCCTAAAAGGCCAAAAGTCCAAAAGTCCCAAAGGCCAAAGTCCACAAGGCCAAAATTCCACTCCACCTAACCTCACCCCACCCCACCTCACACCAATTCACCTCACCACACCCCACTTCACTTCACCCCACCCTACACACCTCAGCCCACCCCTTCACCCTACTTCACTTCATATACATAGGTACACGTTATGCAAACGCTCACGTGTACACGTTGGTATATGAAGTGCGAGATACACGAACGTGGCCGAGCGTGGCCGAAGGTAGCCGAGAGTGTGATTTATTTTCGTGACACAATTTCTGGATTCGGTCTCCACGCAAGGCCCGCGATAGAAGCTATGCAATAGCTTATTAGGTATTTTGTTTTAGAACTTTTTAAGAAGAACAATTATTTTGTAATAAATTATTTTTATGTAACTTCAACCATTTACGCAGAGGCGCAACGGATACTTTTAAACGATTAAATGTTTTCCGTTTTCGAAACATTCCTCATTGCTGCACCGCTCCTATTAATCTTAGCATTATGTTATGTAGCCTATAGCAGTATAGCCACTATCAATAAATGTACCTACAGTAAGTAGGTTCGAACAGTTTTTGAAACCCTACCAGTAGTTTCAGTAAGGCTTGCCTTGGTATGATGTGATCATGGTCCCATTGCAGCGTGTGTCCAATCCAGCGCAGCAGCTACACTTCCGACGTTTGATCTGTTGGTGGATAGGGGTCTCACTGCAGCGTTCCAATAGTCTTACGTTCGTGATGTTCTCGGGCCCGTATGTACCGAGGATCCATTGGAGGCAGCGTTTGACGAAGACTTATAGCTGGTAGCTGGTGCGAAATGTCTTTAGTGACCTTCCATGTCTCGCATCCATATAGCAGTTAGCAGTACAGTTTTAACATTTACTTTGTTTTGAGTTTCACTCTTCGTGTCCATTTTCACAACTGCTGACGGGGCGCAGCTGTGTAAAGGTTGTTCTGGCCTTGGCGAGACTCGAAATGATGTAGAGTACTCTTCTATCCCATCAGTTTCTGACACGACACTCCCGAGGTACGTGAATTAGTGCCTCCACCACATCTCTTGCGTCTGTCGATTTTAATTTCAGTCCAGCCATTCGCTGCCTCATCCTGCTCGTTGTCCTGCACGTTGTCCTGCAGACATGCATGACGGCGTGTGTGTGCCTCAGCAGGCACAGGACATCGGCATCATTTAAATCCTCCAAGATTATATAGGCCCCATTCTATGCCGCGCCGATTGTTATTTGCGGTATTCAGAAATATACCATCTATTTTCTATGGATGGTTGTTAACTATCCTGTTATCTTCATAACGATCCTCTAAGGTAGGTACAGTATGTATTTTCAATAGAGTTTGTGAACTCTATTTTTAATTTCTTTTTCAGAATATTGATGACATTTGATTGATGACATTTTATACACGTTACGTCTACTACATTGATACATGTGATAAAATTCTAACACGCCGGTGTTTGTATGTAAATTGTTTATACTGAGGAAAATTCTATACTGAGGAATAGCTTTAACCATTAAGCTCTATTTTGATTAAGCAAACTGGGCAGATTCACACGCTACTTGATGAGTATGATTAATAAATACCTCTAATTTCATAGACCTTGTATGACGTAAACAAAGTTGCGAGGGTCAGCTAGTTAAAAGATAAAACAATAGGTTTCTTCTTATCTACTTAAAAACTATTTTTACAAATTTTATGGTAATAATAGACATTCTTTGAAATATGCATTATGGTATTGTTGTGACTTTTATGACACGATTAAAGTACATAGGTATGGGATGGATTCCCATGGGAACGTACTCCCGGGTTTGGTTATCGTTATAGCAATATTATATATAAATTAACAAAACAAAAAATAATACTGCATTGGTGATAATAATAATAAAATGTACCTATGTATATAGAGTACTCACTCATTTTCTTTCACTATTTTTCGTGACTTTCTTCATTAATAAATGCACTTTGTTTATTCATATTTAAAACACTTTTTACACAAATTATACGAGTACAGTTCACTGTTGTACATAGATGATGAATACCTATACCTTTCGACGCATATGACCAGATACGCAAATGACCCGATACGCAAGTGACCAGATTTCAAATACGCTAATGACCAGACACGCAAATGACCCGATACGCAAATGACCAGAATAAAAACGCATTCGACCAGAAACGCAAACGACCTGACATGTTAATCGCAATCGACCAGATATGCCAACGACCAGAAATTAATACGCTATCGACCAGGTATTTACAAAAGTTCATTTTACTAAGATGTTTGGATAAAACAAATGAAGATCGAAAAAACAAATGAAGATCGACAAAACAAATGAAGATCGACAAAATAAATTAAGATCGGTAAAATAAATGAAAATCGAAAAAACAAATGAAGATCGAAAAAACAAATGAAGATCGGCAAAATAAATGAAAATCGAAAAAACAAATGAAGATCGGTGAAACAAATGACGGTCGGATAAACAAATGACGATCGAAAAAACATATGCAGATCATTAAAACCAAAGTCTATAAGCAAGTTGACAAGGTCCAAAATTACTTGCAGCCATATTTTGTAATCTAGATGTGTGTACCATTAAAAAAAATAGGTGCAAGCAATTCTCGACCGTAATTACACTTATCTAAAAATGTGCTTTTAGGCGCTTATAGACATCGCTGATCACGAATTTATAAAAAATAAATAGATATTATGAATGCTCATAAGTTCGAAATTCGCTTGAACCCATTTTTGTAATCTAAATGCGATTGCCATTCAAAAAAATTGTTGCAAGCAATTCTCGACCTTATGAACATGCATGAAATGTATTTATTTTTTACATATTCATGATCAGTGATTAGATCAGTGATAAACGCCGAAAAGTACATTTTTAGATAAGTGCCATTAAGGTTGAGAATTGCTTGCACCTATTTTTTTGAATGGCAATCAAATCTAGATTACAAAATATGTCTGCAAGTAATTTTTTACCTTATCGACTTGCTTATAAACTTTTGTTTTAATGATCTGCTTGTTTTCGATCGTCATTTGTTTTGCCGATCTTAATCCCGTTTTCGATTTTCATTTGTTTTTCCGATCTTCTTTTGTTTTAATGATCTGCTTGTTTTTCGATCGTCATTTGTTTTGCCGATCTTAATTTCTGTTTTCGATTTTCATTTGTTTTTCCGATCTTCATTTGTTTTTGCGATTTTCATTTTTTTTGCCGATCTTAATTTGATTTTTCGATCTTCATTTGTTTTTGAGATCTTCATTTGTTTTTTGATCTTCATTTGTTTTGTCGATCTTCATTTGTTTTTTGATCTTCATTTGTTTTGTCGATCTTCATTTGTTTTCTGGTCGTATAAGTATATTTTAAAATACTGATAATATGCAAAAAAGAAATTCAGGTCATATGCGTCCCCGGTCTTATGCGTATTTGTTAAATACTGGTCCTTTGCGTAAATAAATTCGGGTCATATGCGTATCTGGTCGTTTGCTTATGAAAATATGGTCATTTGCGTGTCGGGTCATTTGCGTTTCTGGTCATATGCGTCGAAAGGACCTATACACCTATAGTCGAATTTTTATTTAGACGAAGTAAATTGACAGCAACTAATGTAATTGACAGCATCGAAATTGTCATTTTACATTAAGAACTCTAAATTCGACCAGCATTCTTAATTCGACTTTGGTCGAGTGGTTAAGACGCGGATCGGTACGCAGAAGGCGCAAGATCGATTCTGGGTACCAGCATCAATATTTTTGGATTATTTGACATAATATATCGCACACCTAGATCTAAAGAGAGCATAACTCAAAAAAGCACTTTTTTGGGAAAATGCAAAAAACTGATTGCTCGACCCCTATGCACTGTAAAAGTGTTCTGTATAGAATTATGTTTTCTGTGCGCAGCAAGATTGAATAAAATTGTATGATTCTTTCATTTTAATCATGTTTTGGGGCTGAAAATTGGAATTTTCGAGTAATTGCCCTATTGCTTGACAAGGTAGGTGTGTTTTGTCATATTATTTTGAGTTGAGTCTATATAGGTGAATTGAATTTGTACTTAACTCTCTTTTGACGAAACACTATAAACTCAAAACGTAATAGCATTATGTGTTATTTTTAATTAGTCCAATTTAATAGAGTGATCTGAGGTTAGCAATAGGAGTATATTGGATGATCAATGAGGAAGAAAAGATTAGTTAACTTTAGTAAGTGTAAATATATTATTGATAGTGGTTAAAACAACTAATGAAAGTCACTTTTGTACCTTTTAATTATAAAATATATAGCAACAAACATATTTTTCTTATAAATAAAAAAAAATAATAAACTTCCTTTTTGTGGAAAACAATTTTATATGCACATCAAAAATCATTTACATTTAAGAATAAACTGTAAGTAGATATCTAAAATATGTACTAAAAATCATCAATCAAGCAGCCTATAGTAGTCCACTGCTGGACATAGGCCTCTCCCAGTTCACGCCACAGTACCTGGTCTTGAGCCTTTCGCATCCAGTCACAGCCTGCAATCTTTACCAGGTCATTAGTCCATCTAGCGGGTGGACGTCCTACCCTATATTTACCGAGTCGCGGTCTTCACACTAGAACCCGTTTGCTCCATTCGGTCGTTGGTTCTTCTACAGATGTGGCCAGCCCAATGCCACTTTAATGTGCTTATTCTGCGAGCTATTTCGACCACTCCGGCTCTCCGCCGAAAAACCTTCGGAGTTTATCCCTCAGAGATATTTCAAGTATGGCTCGTTCCATAGCTCGCTGTGCAACTTTAAGGGCATAAACTAGTCCCACCGTAAGTGTCCACGTCTTGGCATCGTATGTCATAGCTGGTAGGACGCACTGGTTGTTTGTAGACTTTCGTCTTCACGCACTGTGCTATAGGCGCATTGAAAAAACGCTGCTCAACCCAAACGGATCTTTCTAGCGATTTTCTTGTCCAGATTGCACTTGTCTAACGTGATAACGTGCCCAAGATATGTATACTCCTGGACAACCTCAAGCCTCGATCCTTCGACGTAGATTGGTCCCGGCGCGGCGTGACGTGCTCATTAAACATGGCCTTGGTTTTCTCCAAGTTCATGCCGAGACCAACACGTCGAGACGCAACGTTTAGGCTGGGCAACATTCCACTAAACTGTTCCAGCGTCTCCGCCACTATGACGATGTCGCCGGCAAATCGAAGGTGCGAGATGCCCATGCTTTCCAGTCCAGCGTCTTAAAGACGTCCTCCAGCGCTTTGGTGAAGAGTTTTCTTTATCTCTTTCCTCTATCATATTGACTAAAAACTGACCACGTTTCGTTGTTAACCTGTAAAAAAATGTTTTCATTACTTATTAATAGGGTCTTGTGCATCAAATTGCATTAAAAGAGTCAACAAAAGAACATTTTCGATGTTATTAGCGATATTGCGAAATTATTTTGGCAAAATCCAATTAAAGAGACGTAACTAAAAAAAATGCAGTTATTGAGTAAAATGCTATAGAAATTCTAGTTATAAAAATGAAATTATAATAAGATTACAAGATTTTAACCGCCAATAGCAAAAATGTTTCAAATAAATGGCTTTTTAAAGAAATATAACGCTTTAAAATATGACTCAACTAAACGGACACAACTACAAATCCAAAAATGTAGCAACAGTATGGAAAGAACTCTAAATAAATTTAAAACTTTTACTTACCCTGCCAGCTATACGGGTTTAACTCAAGATGCGTAGTTACTTACTGAGCAACTAAACGTCTAAAAGTCGTCTAAAAGTCGGCAACTCAAAATAAATAGTGCTTGAAATTTCAACGGTACAGATAGAACTCAAAATAATTCCCTTTTGTTTACGATGGACCCGTGTAATTCGCTTGTAGTTTAGGCCGCAACTAGCGATGTCTCTGTTTTGGCGGAAGGGAGCGGGGCTCCCTCGTGTAACTAAAGGGACACTTGGTGCTATCTAGCAGCGAGTAGTGGACTTATTTTTAAGTCTGTTTTATTGGTGGATAGGTATTCGGATAAAGAATGCGGTGGTGTGCTTATCTCAAAAAATGCGATTTTTGAGTTGCAGCTCTTTAGATATGGATGTGCGATATAACGACTGCAGAGTTCATAATTGACGTAAACAAAAAATGTATGAAGTGCGAGATACACGAACGTGGCCGAAGGTAGCCGAGAGTGTGATTCGTTTTCGTGACACAATTTCTGGATTCGGTCTCCACGCAAGGCCCGCGATTGAAGCTATGCAATAGCTTAAAAATAAAAAAAGTTTACCTCTAAAGTAACATAGTATTTTAACTTAGTAGTTGGCAACCTCCCAGCAAGTACCACGAAGGTCGCATCGCCGTAAAATGAAGCATTTTATTGTTCTGCAGTACATTGATAAATAATTGTCAAAATAGAATAGTCTACGATGATCTAAAGACTACAGTGATAACGCCATTTGCCGAGTGCTACTCCAGACTTCATATAACTTGCAACCATTAGAGCTTAAAACAACTGATGTCTCGGAGACAATTTCCATTTTGATCGTCGTTGAACGTGATATTGCTTAGCTGGGGGGGGGGGGGGTCTCCTCTACATTGTTTGTAAAAAGGTATGTGCTTTTCTTACAAGTGCGCATGTGATTTATGATAACTAATATAATCAAGATCCTTTTTCAACTACCTAGGTAAGTATATATTTCTAATCTTTAAAGGTCGACAATACCATTCTTTGCTTGCTCTACATAATTTTACTACAAATTTGAAACTTCTTAGTTCCCTATGATATGCAAGAGCAGAGAGCTGTCCTTACTTCAACCTTCCGACGGCGACGGTCAGTACGCACAATTATACTAATAGACAAAGCTCATAGGCATGTTTTAAAAACATTTAAAAGGCAATTATAATTTACGAACAATATTTTTGTTATAAACCTAATGGGGAAAGACGAACAAAGGATTATATTAATTTGGGGATATCCATTGGAAATACTTATTTCTGAAAGTTTTGTATTTTGGAATCTTTACCGATTTTCGTACTTTTGAAGCAGCACTTGCACGAAAAAGGAAAGCTTTGAGGAAAATCTTACAACACTTTCTCGTTTATCTTGTATTCGAACCCTCCACTATACAGCCTGAACCGTCTACTAAAGTACAATCGATGGTAGTTACATCGCATCGTATCGACGAGATATCGGTGTGACATCTAAATGTAAATGCTCGCTGTCACAATAACAACACATAGAGATGTAGTGTGGGGTGTTACGCGGTGCAGTACCAGATCACGTAAGTATATCATGTTCTTAGAAAGCCAGTTCAGTGCACGAGGTCTCATAATAGATTAATCTTTTAATACGCCTGTACCCATTCCGCCAGCCGAGGCTAGCCAATCGAACGATATAATCGTATATCAGATTCGATATCGACCACTTATAATAATAAATATTTTGCAAGCTTCTGAGAACTCACGAATAACTACTTAATAATTGTAGTGGCCAGCGTTTCTCAACATGGTGACGTCATGAAGGCTATTGAAATTATATTAAGTTAGTTCGACGAATTATGTAAATATCCCTATACCAATTAGTCGTTTCTACATAAGACCTTAGAAAAACACTCCTAACAATTAGAAGAGTTAGGTTCGGAAGAACTTGATTGTAAAACGTCTGAATAAGCTAAATGTCCATGTTGAAAAAAGTCGAAATTGCGGGCCGCTCTTAAGAACTTCTGACAGTGGTCCTCAAGTTGGCAGCCCTTATGCGCCGCTTCACGCTCCGATTGGAGAGCCAGGGATTTTAAGAGGAGGGAAACAAGTCTGTGGGCAGGACGTTCCAAGTTTTAGAGATGCAAATGCTTAAAGGAATCGTTGTGTCACATTCTGTTCTAATTATAATAGAGTAAATTAAATTTTACCGTTTATCATTTGACATTTGTAAAATAAGTTCGTTCAAGATACTTGTATATAAGAACATGTAATGGATGGTATGTAACCCCTTAAACTTCTATTTTATTGTAAAATTTTATCATCCCGTTGCAATAATGTTGACAATCGCTGTCTCAGTTCAACCCACGACCATTTTTTGTGCGCCACAATCTACCTAATAACTGGTTCAGTTAACTCACTGCTTTCTAACTCAATTATAGTTTTAATGCTATAAATATTATAGTTACGGGTTGATTAATGAGAGGGGAAACTGGGTGAAGATTCTTGATAAACCATTGTAATTATATTACCATTGTTTTTGTACCTACACGGCTGCACGGGGGCAACGGCAGCGCATTCACCATGTTTATGATTTATTTTTTATGGAATTTAGAAGATGAGCAGGAATTAAAGCTTACATAGCTAACATTTGACGACTAGGTTGACATGCATATGGGGTTTTCAACCGTTTGGCGATGAGATGTCGCATATTAGTAAAGAGTAACATTTTACAATCAAATTTGGAGCTTATAGTATCTTAATTATGTGTGTCGTAAAGACCTGGAATTGGTCATTACATAGTCACACTGAAAAATAATGCACGATGTCGAAACAGCGTAATTGTCAAAACACGATTGATCCAATACTATCAGTTTCCTCTTTGTTAGCTTTTGAGTTACGAGGAGAGGGAAATAATTCATAATAAAATAATCCGAAGATATTCTATGTCAATTTAAGCGTCAATAATAATTAGAGATAGTACTGTACTATCTCTAATTTGTGGTTTAGGTTACTTAGAGAGGGAATATTCAGGGGGAGTACTGTAATATGTTATTGAGACCATTTTATTTGGTATTTATCTTTTATTACGTGACTAAAGGGCACAATACAATGTTTTGACAGGCTTTTTGGTCCGCAGTCAACTAAGATACTTCTATTGATACCTCATTTGGCAAGATTGGTTGAGTGATTGAGGCACTAAGGTGGAACGGAACATACCTACACAAATTAAAATTAATTTACATGATGCTGTATGCTCATAGTCATTTCCTTTAAAAAATTAAAGGGAAAAGCATGGTAGAACTCTAACATAGGTACATTTATTTAACGACGTGGTGTGTCACTCTGGTGGAACTAGCTCATTATAACTTGTTTGGAGTCCACTGAACAGCGTCGGCAGCGTGAGTGTAGCGCCTCTGGTATTGCAAACGTTCATATGCAACGTCGGCCCTGATGCGGTAGAAGCATCAGGGCCGTCGTTGACGGCAGCTGTTAAGACTGCATGGCCATAAACGCCGGAGTACCGCAAGGCTCAGTGTTGTCCCCTACTCTGTTTCTGCTGCATATCAATGACATGTTGTCTATTGACGGCATTCATTGTTATGCGGACGACAGTACGGATGACACTTGTTACACGGGCCGCCCCGGTATCTCTCGGGACACAGTGGAGAAAAATCGTGAACAGCTTGTGTCGAAAATCGAGGCTACTCTTACTAGTGTAAGGTTTCGTGATTTTTGCCTGAATTTTTGCAATATGGCAATGAAGGTAGTTTGAGAATTCAACTGGTGGGGATTGTCAATAAAAAGCAACAACGCCATTTTGTGGCTCTCAGTCGTAAACTACACGTCGCTAGATAGAAACGTAAAAGTGTAATTGGGCAATGGGGAGCATTGTTGACGGTGGAAGGTGATCGTTTATGCATAGTAAGGTGGCCACCCTAAACCTGCTGTATGGGTCGCAAGCCCCAGACACTGTTGCAATGTTCTTCCTTGTGCCACGTGGTGTATAAGTATTCCTAGTTGTGTTTGTTATGTAAAAAATAAAGAAGGAGTGATGATATCTCTGTGTTTTCTTCTGAGGTTTTACATCTCAGAAGTGGCACTGTGATCCACGCCATGTAAGTACACGCATCATTTTGTATGAAATGGTTACTTTGGTTAGTAGGATAAACTATGTATCTGCCTTGCCATAACATGGGTTTGGTAAGAAGGATGGATATTGCTGGTTAAGATTTAATAATGAAGGATAGATAATGCTGGTTAAGGTTTAGTAAGGCGATAGATATTGCTGGTTAATTCAATTAGTACTTTTCATCTAACTGAGTTTTGCTAAGTGATGGTAAAATGGGCCAAAGGTTAAAATGGTTTTACCTACATGGTAGCACAGATTTCATGGACATGAGATCAAAGGATTTTCAAAGTTATTTCGATACTGGTTTGTGCGCGAGTGCGCGTAGGCGAGGGTAGGTTTGAAAAAGGAAGTAAACGGTAGATACATGAGTTTGCGTTTTGTACCTTGTTGTTTTATGCTAGTAGTTTAAAAAAAAAAAAGGTGTTGCGATTCTGTTAATAAAAGAAAAGTGGAATAAGTGGGTAGAAAAGAAATCTTGCAAGTTTAGTGGTTAGGTACACTGTGTTTGTGTAGATTCGGTATTTGAAGTTGAATACATTATCAAGTCATTTTATTGTGAATATTCAGATCGTTAATTGGTTCATGGATGGAGTTTCGTGTAGGTGTACCTACTTGTTTGGTGTTTCGTGCAAAAGTTAGGTTCTACAATGGATTTCGCAATTAACATTATCTCATTGCAATGCGCTGGTCGCGTTAGTACCTAGGTACTCGGTTTAAGATTAGGTCTACGAATATCAAGCGCCTAGTGTCGAGGATGAGTGTGAAAAAACTTGGGTACTGCTTTGAGAGGCTAACAAATACGTCTATTAATGATATTGTGATTGATAAGAGTAGGCATCCATCCTATTAAGGCGGCCAAGTGCAGCTTTGCTTATCTAGGTGAAAAGTCGTACCAAGGTCTAGGGAGGCAGCCAGCCTCGTTATGTGACCACATTGAGAGACTTTTCTTGTACAGTACGGTACGGGGTACATCGGTGAATCTGGTTAGCTAGCGCCGTGTCATTGGATGGTCGTATAGTGAGGAAGGCAACGGCGGCCGAGGGTTTACTACTTCGATAAATTCGGCTTCTATTGTAGCTAATGTTTCTAGTGAGACTGTTAAGGTGAGCACCCACGTGTTTATAGTTTTCATTGTGGTGTTTCTTTGGACCGTTAGTTTGGATGGTTGACAAGATGTGGCTATGACAATATAAATAGTTGAGATGACATGATAAGATATCCTTATGAGATTTTTCTAGTTGCACTAAATATAATGACTTTGTCACACCTATTGGAATACTGTTGGTAGTGGTGGTTTGGAAAGATTTGCAATATATAAGAAGATTTCCTAATTGGTATGAATGCTTATAAGGGAAAGTGCAACAAACATTGTAAGCTCTATTAGAGGTTATTTATATCTATGTGATAAGCAGATCACCTTACCACAGGGTTTTTTTTAGTGGTTTCGATACTATACCTAGCCATTTAGGCCCTTGATTTCTTTTTGAATTGTTTTTGTTGTTTAACGAATATTGTGGAAAAGTAAGTGAAGTTTTTCAAAATCTCGGTTACAGATGTTAACCATGAACTAAGTTTTTATAAGTTTGATAATCGTATTTAATCGAAAATAGTTAGAATTAGAATGATCTTGCAAGAGTGTTCTCGAACGGGTGCATTCAAGTCGGTGTTTTAATAAAACTTGTAGTTTTGTAAAAGGTTTAGAGTCTGGCTGGCTGGTCCGCACGTCTGGATCTATGGTTCGGTTAATGGTTTTGGTTAAGAGAATATATATCTATCTACGTATCTTAGGTTGGGGACATGAAAAGGTCCGTTAGTTACCTTGTACACTGATGTGAAAGTGGTTTTGGTTGTGTCCGCTTAAACGTTTTCAGGTTCAAACGATCAGCAGGTAATTCGATGCGATAACTTAACTCGGCTGTGATGAGTGTTTGTGTGTGTGATCATATTTTGTGAGAGCTGTTGAATTTCAGTTAAGTTGGAAGTAAAAGTGAATTTTTAATGTAACTACCGACGGAATATTCGTCGATACCTTTACGTTGGGTGGCGCCTTCGATGGTTAGAATCAGTCTCAGCCCGGCGGATGGTGCTGCAGTCTGTATTTAGATTAAACTAGAGTTTTCTAATTTTTCAAGCAAAGAGCCAAAATTATGATTTGTGGGTTACATTTTTATTGACCGAACGTGATTGGGATGGACTCCAGAATGCAATCCTGGAATGACTGATGTTATCTGATCGTATTTCCTTAGAAAGTTATAATGTAATTCATTTGGTTAGAAGATATCAGACTAAGTAGTGATTCGAGTTGTAACGTCATTGGACGTTAGCGGCTACAGGATAGTTAAATGGTTGCCCAAGGGGGGGGTTTTGTTGACCAGGAGTGATACCCGCATTTCACATCTATACCCAACATTTTGTATGAGCCACCGTCACTTATTTCATGGACGGGATTAATCTGTTCAGGGAATGGTGTGGCCACTGCCATGCCATTCCCCATAATGTTTTTTGGAAGACATGTACAGTAACTGGCTACCGGTGTACTTTAACTCTAAATTTTGTTAATTTTCATGTGACGAGTTCTGAAAAAACAAATGAACCGGAGAGCGCCGTAGCCTCGAGAACCTTTACGATGATCGGTTGCGCTCTGGGTACCCGGAGTCGTCGGCGCAGTGGAGAGTCCGCAGTCAGGGGTCACCAGCAGCGTGTGTACCAGCGTGCGTACAAGCAGCGAGCATGCAAGCGGCGTGCGTATGAGCAGCATGCGCGCGAGCAGTGACCACAATCGGCTCGCATTGTACCGAGCGGAACTACGAGAGGCGCGTAGTTATGAAGATCAAAGTGCATAAGTCGGCGTTTATGAGTTTTGAAAGCCTATATAAGTTACCGTTTATGAGTTTTGAAAGCCTATAAGTTAGCGTTTATAAGTTTTGATTTTCTATAAGTTTTGAAAGCCTATAAGTTGGCGTTTCTAAGTTTTGAAAGCCTATAAGTTGGCGTTTATAAGTTTTGAAAGCCTATATAAGTTACCGTTTATGAGTTTTGAAAGCCTAAAAGTTGGCGTTTATAAGTTTTGATTTTCTATAAGTTTTGAAAGCCTATATAACTTACCGTTTATGAGTTTTGAAAGCCTAAAAGTTGGCGTTTATAAGTTTTGATTTTCTATAAGTTTTGAAAGCCTATAAGTTGGCGTTTCTAAGTTTTGAAAGCCTATAAGTTGGCGTTTATAAATTTTGACGCCTATAAGTTGGCGTTTCTAAGTTTTGAAAGCCTATAAGTTAGCGTTTATAAGTTTTGAAAGCCTATATAAGTTACCGTTTATGAGTTTTGAAAGCCTATAAGTTGGCGTTTATAAGTTTTGATTTTCTATAAGTTTTGAAAGCCTCTAAGTTGGTGTTTTTAAGTTTTGAAAGCCTATAAGTTGGCGTTTATAAATTTTGAAGCCTACCTATAGGTTGGCGTTTATAAGTTTTGAAAGCCTATAAGTTGGCGTTTATAGGTTTTGGAAGCCTATAAGTTGGCGTTTATGAGTTTTGAAGGCCTATAAGTTGGCATTTATAAGTTTTGAAATCCTATAAGTTGGCGTCTATAAGTTTTGAGCTATACGTGTCGTTCCTGAGGAGTTCTATGTATATATATGTAACCTGAGCTGAGCCATAAATAAGTTTGAAAAGTCTACCGCGTTACCTTCCGTCTGAGATAACCTATAAATTGATACTATAAAGTTATATGTTTAGTATGTGTAATAGTGTTAATGTGTTATAATGTTGAGTGGTTCAGCAGTACAGTTAGTTATCAAGATATATAATGATCATATTATAAACCCTATTAAAAAAAAGTATGTGCCATCTGGAAAAGAAAAACAATCACATGTCTGTACTATTTGAATAAAGTTGAAAGATTTTCCATTGCTTAGACACGAGCAGACCTAGTTTGTTACTATTTATGCGAGATTCACAAGTTTCCAATGTTAAGATTCTAACTGGTTACTATTTTGAAGGGCAAAAAAAAAATTAAGATTTCCCATTATTTAGAATGATTGCTGATTACGATAAAAGAGGAAGTTGAAAGATTTTCCATGGTTGAATGATTGCTGGTTACTATGAAAAGAGTAAGTTGAAAGATTTTCCATTGTTAAGAATGATTGCTGGTTACTATGAAAAGAATAAGTTGAAAGATTATTCATTGTTCAGATACATAGTTAGTTACTATTTAAGCTAATGTCAAAATGGTTTTCCATTATTTCAATTAATAGCTTGTTACTGTTTAAACAAAAGTCAAAAGGTTTTCCATTGTTCAGATAGATAGTTTATTGTTTAAGCGAAGGTTAAAAGTTTTACAACTGTTCAAATACAGTTTGTTATTGTATTAACTAAAGCTTTAAGGTTTTCCAGTGTTCAGATAGTTTGTTATTGTTTAAGCGAAAGGTAAAGAATTTTCCACTGTTCATATAGATTGTTACTGTTTAGATGAAAGTCAAAAGGTTTTCCATTGTTCAGACAGATAGTTTATTGTTTAAGCGAAAGTTAAAAGATTTTTCAAATACAGTGTGTTATTGTACCAACTAAAGCTATAAGATTTTCCGGTGTTCAGATAGTTTGTTATTGTTTAAGCGAAAGTTAAAAGATTTTCCATTATTCAGGTATACCGTTGGTTACTATTCAAGTAAAAGTTAAAAGACTTGTTCAGGTATAAGCCACTACTAGTAAGCGAAACTTGAAAGGACTTCCTATTGTTGAGATTGATGGCGGTGACTTTTGACGATTGAAAGTGGAGAAAGTTCATTTCTTTATTGATGAAGTTAGTTGAACATAGAAATTCTTGAAGAGAAAATATTTAAATCGTGATGGGTTATCTTTCACTACAGACTAACTGATGTTCTAATTTGTAAATGTATTAGATATTATAAAGTATCAGATAAATGAAAGTTTCTGAAATTATGTAAAATTGTGGCAAACACGACACATGGAAAACTAGAACATGGTAAAAATGTTTTTATATGTCATTGATAGATTGTATTGAGTTACATTGGATTGGTTAAATTGATCTAATTTATTTAGAAGGTTATCACCAGCTCAGTTGAATGTTAAATTTGTTTATCGATTTGCCATTGCATTAAATGGGTATTCTGTAACAATAATTTTGACGGGCAGAGTGTAAGGTTTCACCAGATGCGTGTATGAGGACATACACGTCGTCAGGATGGTCGAGTGTAAGGTTTCGTGATTTTTGCCTGAATTTTTGCAATATGGCAATGAAGGTAGTTTGAGAATTCAACTGGTGGGGATTGTCAATAAAAAGCAACAACGCCATTTTGTGGCTCTCAGTCGTAAACTACACGTCGCTAGATAGAAACGTAAAAGTGTAATTGGGCAATGGGGAGCATTGTTGACGGTGGAAGGTGATCGTTTATGCATAGTAAGGTGGCCACCCTAAACCTGCTGTATGGGTCGCAAGCCCCAGACACTGTTGCAATGTTCTTCCTTGTGCCACGTGGTGTATAAGTATTCCTAGTTGTGTTTGTTATGTAAAAAATAAAGAAGGAGTGATGATATCTCTGTGTTTTCTTCTGAGGTTTTACACTAGAGTGTCCGATTGGGGTGGACAAAATCTTGTCCAGTTCAACCCTTCCAAGACACAAGCGTGTTTTTTTACCGCTAAGCAAAACCCAATACCTGTAGCGCCGCAATTTCAGGGCACATCTCTTTCCATCTCCAAAAGTATAGGGATCCTTGGCGTTGACATCTCCAGTGACGTTCAGTTCCGTAGTCATTTGGAGGACAAGGCTAAGCTGGCGTCCAAGAAGCTAGGTGTGCTCAACAAGGCGCGGCGGTACTTCACTGCTGCGCAAACACTGCTTCTCTATAAGTCGCAAGTGCGGCCGCATATGGAGTACTGCTGTCACCTCTGGGCGGGAGCACCTGCACATCAGCTTCGTTCATTTGACTCGGTGCAAAGACGAGCTGTAAGAGTTGTCAACGATCCTTTACTTACAGGTGGTGTGGAACCTCTTCGCGACAGGAGAGCCTTTGCCTCCTTATGCGTGTTCTACCGCCTGTACAATGGTATGTGCTCTGAGGAATTGTTTGATATGATGCCCACGGCTACGTTCTATCATCGCACCGCTCGCCACAGACAGGGAGTTCATCCTCACACTCTGCGTCCGGAGCGTTCCAGCACGGTTAGATCCGATAGTGTTTTCTTCCGCGCACGCTTAGGTTGTGGAATGACCTCCCTGCCTCGGTTTTCCCAAACGCCTACAGTATGGGGTTCTTCAAAAGGGGTCTTAGAAGGTTTTTACAGGGTCGGCAGCGCGAGTGTGGCGTCTCTGGTGTTGCAAACGTTCATAGGCTGCGGTGACCACCGGTCCTTCTGGTGGGCCGTATGCTTGTCTGCCACCTTAGTGATATAAAAAAAGGGCTTGTCTGCCCCCTTAGTAGCATACTAAAAATTGAAAGCGGTACGCATAAACTCCGACTAATGTTTAGTATCTGACACACAAAAAAACCCATGTGACATAACACCTAACAGACGCAGACTGATGTGCTAAGGCCAGTCTAGCATTTGTTAGACATTTCACAAACACGTCTGGTATTTGTGGCCAAAAGTCAGGGCCAGGTGTGGCCCGCCAGCTAACAGTGCCATGTACCGTGAGCACCACGCTGCGTGCCATTCCCAGGGTCCCGGCTAATTGGACCAGTTATGGCCGTGACGTAACTCCACACCAATCTGTATGGGCATGCTAATCAACTCGAACGTTACGTTCTACAGAATATGTTCTCATAAGCATTAAATACACTAATTACTACGAATTAGAAGGTTAATGAATAGTTTATTGCGTGATGTGTGTCAATGTGTTGTTGATATTAGGTCGGAGGAGTCACTTATATTTGATCGTAACTAGCATTAGCCCAATGGAATTAGGTGTTATAATGGAATAAATCCATTGCAGAACGATTTATCATACTAATATTGTAAATGATTGTAAGTATGTGCAGTAACGAATCCATACATTGTTCCACATCCATACATAAATATTCATACGTATGTGTGATAAGATGTCTGTTACTCAATCACGCTCTAATGGCTGGCAAATGGTACACTGATAAGTTATAGTGAACATTGGTTACTTTTTATTCACTGGCGCCATCTAGTTATAATTAAAGGAAAGAGAGGAGGAAGCCTATACTCACGACACAACAGTTTTGCCCCAACCCCTTACTCCGTACCCGTTATCCTTTATGGAAGGAGTTTTCTACAATGTGTTGTTTATATCTATAAACGTATTGTAAAAATTGTTAACTCATTTAACGCTATGAAACAAACCTTGCGAAACCTATTAGAACATTGAATCATTTAGAAATTTGGATCACCTATTTCACAAAAAGTGTTACGAAAATGTGTATATTTTTATAGTACCTAAGTGATAAATGTACGAACCCTGTGGCATTTTTACAACATTTAACCAAGAAATGATTTATTGGTCGGTGGTGCGTTGGAGTTATTGGTCTGTCCAAAACTATAGAAGGAAAGGGAGCGATTACTGTATTGGCGTACGAGGAGGTCATCAAACTGTCAGGCGTTTCGGAGACGCGCACGAGATTCCATCAGATCTGCTACTTTATTGTTCTAATTGCGTTGATGTATAGGATTGACTTTTGAATCGTTCCATTTGCTGCTACATTCGCAAAAAACCTTACATTCATAGCTTACATAACGTGGTCAAAGTTAATGGTATAAGTGCAGAAGGGTTGCTCTTCAGAAAGGAATCTGTTGCTACTTGATTGAGAAGGAAATTCTCTAACTTACATTTTGACAAGTACCTTCAGTCAGTATAAACCCTTAATATAGAGTGGTTCTCTAAATCATTCATAAATCGTCAAACTAAGATATTTGGGCATCTGTATCTGTAGGGTGCACTAAATACCACCAATGAATGTGTTAAGCGTTCGAGTAAACTATTTATCAGATTTCACCTCTTAATTGCTAACAAAAGGGGACAAAAATATAAATATCTGACACGCCTAGTAATTTAGTGTGTCATAACTTTTATACCCCGCCCCCATGTCTAAAAGACGAGACTCTTAATAGGGCTAATTTTCTTTCTTACAATATGTTGTAGTAATCTACCAATTGTTATAGGTTTCCGCGACACTCGTGTACGACAGTATTTACTGCGGTGACAAGGAAGTGGACGAAATTATTGAAATGTCAACGATTCACTGACCCCTGACATATTTGTGGTAACATAATATAAGTGGAGAGCAAACACACGTGTGTAATTATGTGTAATTTGTAGTTGAGCAGTACCCGCCGCGGCGCAGCACTGGCCAATTATTGGGAGGCTGTAATTGTGGAGTAATGAGTGGCTGTCCACTCTCATGATGCAGAGCTTCCAGTTATTTATAGGGGCACTCCTTTTGTACACCGCCCGAATGCTATTTATAGGCAAGCGGTGGGTACAGGTAGGTATTTTTGTCAATTATTACGGAGTTTATTTAACTATTGTTGAAGATCGCTTTTTGACGTAGGTCTTGAAGGCTACTTGGTAAAGCGTCTCAGGTTTGTTTTGAATGCGTTAAATGTTTAACGCATAATTTTTTTACAATTTTTCTCTCTCCCTTGCCTCTGCCTACTCCGTCGGGGATGAAGGCGTGGCTTTACCTATGTATGTATGACTGTATGTAAATTAAGGAAGTTGGAAACAGAACCACTTAACATTAAGTTCAAAGTTTACATGGATCTTAAAAATGAATAAGATCGCACAGAGCTCACTGCGCCCGCGCACTCAGCGCGCTCCATTAGTATTCAGCACGCGCACTGTCTTCCTCCTATCTATCTCTTGTCAACCCCTCGGCTAATACCTCTGCAAACAACAACTATCTCACATGAAAGTATAATTTGTCAAAGAACTTATAAACACAGAGCTACAGATCAGCAACTATTTGTAGCCCAACTATCTCTGTTTTATAAAGTGACTAGCTGAACCGCGCCACTACGTTAGCGTCACATGAAAGAGAGAAATGGGTATTTATCACCAGGCTCAACGGAGAGTACGAAACTGGAGCGTGAAGAGTCCAAAAGGCAAAAAAATCTGGCGTATTTGCTTTATCATAAGAGTCCTTAAAGATTCTGGTCACATTTTCGGTTTCGATAGCGATATAATAGAATGTAAAGTATGATTATTAATCTCAGTCAGTAAAATGACAAGTGCAACTGTCACATTAATGAATTCAGTATTGAATTTTCATTCAAGAAATATCATTTTACTGACTGAAATTAATAATCATAGTATAGGTACAACAAAAGAACTAGAAAATACTCTACAGTTTTATTCGAGAAGTGTCTTTCTCACTAATTGTACCAATGGAGAAATGGAATAGGCTACAGAGAAAAAAAATAACATAAGTGGTTTTGACGTAACTACACAGCACACTGTTATTTCAAGTGCTTGCGTAGTTATTCAGATTGCCTCAAAATACCTCCTACACTGTCTAATTTTAAAAATGGTTAGTTAACTGTTCCCAATTAAAACATCTACGTAGTTATCTTGACAATCAAATTTATACTTTTAGGATCATCATCTACGATAGTTTAATCTTAACAAATCAATGGACCAACAAAAAGTTTCAGTTCTGGCGAGAGGCTCGTCGCTCGTGTCACAACGTCACGTCACGCGACGTTTGTGAAAGCGGTAATCTGTGGAAACGAATCTGTGTGCGCCGGCGCATGCCTCGAATACTCGCCACTTTATTTATTAATATCTGTTGTTGTTCGACTAAGAATTGAAGTCATAGATTACAGATTAGAATCAATTGTAATTAAACATTCAATATTTACGGTCGGTGACGCTCCGGAACATTATTACAAGGCAAGGATCGCATGACACGCGGTACACAATAAATATGTTGAAATATATTTCCGTAAATTTTTATTTACATGTGAACGACAGAGATAAAGTTAGATTAGCTACTGCACAGATCTATTAATCTGTGTAATTAAGCAATGACTCAAGCGGCGAGTCGTGGATGGGTGATCGCTATTTAGATATCGGAGGTCCCTCGTCGTGGCGTCGATAACTCGTCGCAATATCACGACAACTTTAAAAGACTTGCATATTAACTGCCTCCTTTTATAGCGTTTAGTGTGTTTTAGATAAAATTAGCTCATTTAATTTTGTAAATACTTCCAACCGTGTGCATGTGGCGTGTGATATTGTCACTTTGACGAGACATTTATATACCATAAAGATGGCAGAGAAGCATTCAACCCACTTGATGGAAAGTGGTCATCATAGCTTATGAAAGTTTGAACATCAGAGGTGCTACGCTCGCGCTATCGACTCTGCAAAAACCTCTAAGACCCCTTTTGAATAAAATCCAGGTATTCAAAAAATCAGTTGTACACGAGCGCTAACGGGAAAATTTAAATGTGCTTGCAAAGGTGCTATTTCACAGATATCGACAATCAAGACATTACCGTACGAACCACAAAGCTACGTCGTAGTTATGTGATCGCTATCGACAATATCGACGATCGTGATACATACATGTAACCTGTCTGCACTCCGAGTTGCAGTATCTTATTCTGTGCCATACGCTTCACAAGCACAACACTAGTTCTTTGAATAGGTATTGTGATCAACGCACCCCCGACATTTCGATATGAACGCAATGGTCTACGACCAAATAAGCTCTGCCGGTGGCAATGAGGTAGGCAAAAGCATACTATAGAAAATATGGCACACTAACTTACAGTCGGCATAAGGTGCCAGGACTCGCTCGTTTTGCACACTACGTTATGTAGCGTACACTAAGGTCAGTCTTGAGAAGGGTGACGATTTACAATCGATCGTTCGTATTCGTAAGGTAACTTAAATGTATCGTTGTGTTTACGTAAAACCATTCTTTCTTACGTATGGAAATCATCATGGATGCTATACCAAATTCCTACCGACTAAAACCACTGCCGGGAGTCCCGGATATGCCCTCAAAAGGATAACTCCATGGTTAACGATGATATCAATTGCCATGCAGTACGTCTATTTGGGATTTGAATTGAATCTCTCTGGTAACTGTGTAACCCGTTTTGCTACAGATTCTGTCAGTACTACTCCACAGAATCAGAGTACCTACTCCGCACGAAGGTCCGGAGCGGCGCGGCGCGGCGCACGGTGGGTTGATAAATATACGTAGTGGACTTAGGCACATAAAAAAAAAGTAATCTTATTTTTACTAATTAATGATGCCAATTTGTTCTGCTATTTAATACAGTAAATTATTGTTCTATGACTTTTTATTTTACGGATTATTTTTAGTACTACAATTTTTTAAATATTTTTTTGTATAGAAAAAAACATAAAATCATAAAAATCTCAAAAGTCTCAAAAGATCTCCAAGTGCGATGTATATATAAAAATTGTACTATTTATGAGCCTATTTTCACAACAAATCAGTTACTGCGCTTTGCTGCGCTTTAAAAGAATTTTTTTTTAAATTTTTTTTTTATTAAAATCGCATTTAAGTATACAAAATCTCAAATTTCCTCCAATTGTTTCATAAGTATTTTAATAGTTCATTTTATTTGCATCTAATCGTCTACTGTGACTTTGTAGGTAGTTTGAATTTTTTAGTTTTTTGAACGAAAATATCTTAAAAGTCACCTAAATCTCAGAATTAGCAGTGGGCATCGACGACAGCTGCAAAGAAGATTTTTATTTTATACTCTATTCCACACCACCTCAGATAGAGAACTAGGCACCGTAATATTGCCATTTTGACAATTTCAGAGACAAAAACAAGCCTAAAGCTTCATATGAAGCGCATTCAGATTTTTGTTTTGTTTCTAAAAAGACAATCTTTTACTTTTTGCACGTCCTGTGGATGCTTGAGCAGATGCTTTAATATGTCAGCAACATCTTTATTTCCTTCTGCTTTCAAGATTGAAACATGGGCATGTGACAACTCCTCCGAAGCAATAGCTTGTGTTGTATGTTCCGTACGTCTCTTTTTTTGTTTAGGACCTAATTCTGTAAATGGTTTTCTCGGACTTACTTGGGTTGATGTACCAACAGAGACATTTTCATGAGATGTAGTTGATGTGCTAGGAACTGGATCATCGTTGCTTTTTGCAAAAATGTTCATAAACTCTGGCCAAACTATCTCCGATGCCAATAAATCACTGTATTTACTTCTAAAAGTATGTTCTTTTCGTTTAGCATTATCCCATTTTTTATAAGTATTATAACAATACGTATACTTTGCGCAGAACTTCTTTAGTAATTTATCATTATCATGGTTTAAATCGCACAATTTAGTCTTGATTGCACTATATAAAAAGTTATGATCCTTAATACTACCACTGGATTTCAATTTCACAAACATATGAAGATTAGTAACTAAATCACTAAACATTTTCACAAAATGCACGAAAATCAACTTTTCACAAAAATCAAGTAATGAGCGGGTAGTCCGTATGTAAAGGATGGTTACAAGGAACTGATGTCATTGATTTCAGCTTGCTACCCCAAAATTAAATATTGTTTACCTGCTAATTTACTGCCCCCTGATTGGCCCACGTCACTATCTAATGACGACTCATCTACTGATAAGAAAACCGGTTTTGGTGGTGTGGAATGTAGTTGCACAAGATATTTACAACAAAGTAATAATAAAATAATAATCCTAATAATATGCACCATGCATCGAAATTCTTTGTTTTATTTATACAAATTCAATCTCTGAAATTTTGGGGTACATACCTACTTTAAAGAAAAGTTCCAAAACATAAAAGTATGGTATAAGTATATACTACCCAAATGTATATTTAAAAATCCTTAAGTCCCAACTTCGCGATTTCAGCCCACTGTGCGGCGTGGCGGTGAGCTCCGTACAAAGTTGCCACTTCCCACCTCATCTGCAAGTCTAAGCCGGCATCAATAGCGCTCGGACACATTCCCATTCATGAGTGCATTAGCATCACAAGGAACTGTTAATGCATAACGTTGAGCATTAATAGTTATTAGCGGATATATTAACCCCGGTTTATGCGCCGGACATTCCTGAAGGGCTGGGCGGGGCTGGCGCGCGGCACACTGTACAAGTGTACAACACCACGTTAAACTTAGTTAACTTGGCGTTGTATTATAGTGTAAGCTAAGTCGTCCCTCGGTCATCATTCCAGGGACGCTCACGTTCTGTATGTCTGATGGTATACAAAATATTGTTTTTTTTAAATATCAACGGACCATTTCAAAACGCTCCCCACCTTCTTAAAGTATCGCAAATTCTCTGAAAAGGAAACTGATTTTATAATTTACTCCCCTTTTAATGGCCCTTTTCTGCGGTAGTACTTGCGTACCTACACACAAGTACTACCGCTGTAAACGGTAACCGTATATCTGCGCAAACCTTAGTCGGAGACCGTCCAACACGAAATCACGAAATCGGTCCAAATAAATCCTTGGAGAACAAAATTGGTATTACTTTTTCATTATGAATAGATATCTTCCTTCATTCATAATAGCCAATTTAATAATATGAGAAGTTCTTAATGACATAGTGTGGCTTGACAGAGCCGCCCACTTAAACTCTAACCATGCTACAAATTGCAGAGCCCCGCGGCGCCTTTACGACTCCGTGCGTCGCCTTCGTCATAATCGTCACTTGAGATTTACTAATTGAAAAACATCTAATATTATGCATAAAATGGACCGTTGGTTTTATTAATTACTGTAGGCACGATTTTAAGCCAAATATTGAATTTCTGTTATTAGGTAGAAATCTAAGATATGTTAATAATTGTGTGTGGTCTATAAATTGTACAAGAACTACAATTATAACGACCCCCCGGCTGTGTGCAGATGATATTGATATTAAAATTTTTAATCTTGTAACATGATCTGTCTATCTATTTATTATTTGTGAACATACTAGAGTAGGAATGTAAAATAGCAGTAGACGGAAATTATAGGAATAATAGTACAGCTATTTCTATAACAATAAATTTTACAAGAGAGCGTGGGTGATAAATTGTTTAAAAAACGATCAAGTGCAAGTTGGACTCGCGTATTTCGGGGATTCCGGCCAATAACGGCATTATCATCAGTTCATTTGTGTAGCTATCCCGGTTCCTGAGATACAGCCTAGTGACAGACCGACAGACAGATGGACAGCGCTGTGGAGTCCGCCTGAGTTTTAAATATATTTTTTAGTATGTCCTACTGACACTAAGAGCAGAGTTTACTAAGGGTGTATTTCAACCTGGGAGACAATTCACCTGAACACCATTCTTGGTCTTAGATCATCGTTTTGGCAAAAAGAAACAGAATGTAGCTAAATGAAGTTTTCAAAGTGGAACAACCTAGTTTCTTTTTATAATAGAAAGAAGTTTTAATCTGTAGAAACAATTCATACTGTTTCTACAGATTAAATCAGTTTACTTTAATAAATAATGTACTGTAAGTTCCGTGAGTGAGCAAACACATAAAACAGACCAGTAGAGTTAGTTGTACTGTACCCGACCGACGTTCGCTTCACTCCAACACTACGATTTATTATTATTACATTACAATATTCAAATAAAACACCAAACACGTATCTAAGTAGGTATTTATCTCCGTTCCTCGTGAAGCCACTTCTCAGGCTGGGTGGCAGCCAGCGCAGCCCGTCATTCAGCCCGTCACGACTTCCGCACACGCTGCGAAATACTGTACAATTGATTAGCCCCGGCGAGATAGTAAGATGAAGCACACTGAGTTCTCGGACGGGACGGGTGAAGCGACTATTTACATTTTCTGTTCCCGTTCCCGCCGCCCCATGGGAACTTATTCAAGAGATTTAAGACTATGTATTGTGTTATTCCAGACTATAATCTATCCCTGCACTAAATTTCAGTCAGATTCCTGCCGACTAAATCCGGTGATCTCGGAAGGATGTTCTGCAATCTGTGTGCTTTTGAGTCTAATCCGGTGGTTTCAGCTGTGCGTTGATGAATCATCACCTACATGCCCACATACACATAGACACTTTGTCTACTTTATCCCCGAAGGGGTAGGCAGAGGCATAGTATTCACCCAAATTTAACCTTATAGTTTTTCCCTTAAAAGTTGGTGAACTTTTAATGTGTTAAATGGACAGGCGCAGGTTGTGTGACCTAGTCTTGAAATTTTTTTCAAGGCACTCATAAGACCTTCAACTTGGCTTAACGACTGTCATGTTACTGGAAACCGGGACCAACGGCTTAACGTGCCTTCCGAAACACGGAAACACAGTCACAAAGTAATCACCCATCCAAGGACTGGGCATAGCGAAAGTTGCTTATTGCAGTGTTCGTTCAGCCGGAGACCGCAGGGCCTCGAACAATTCTTGAATTGCGCGTTTGATGAATTAGTTGTCTTATCTACGTATCAATTAATTTTACAGGCTTTCTAAAAAGGAGGAGCTTTCAGTAGAACGTACAGTCAGCCTCATAAGTAGATAAACATTATTGAAATTTACGAACTAGATTCATCAATGAAAAATTACACTCAGTACTTGTTTGGAACAATAATGTTATAAATAGGTGTTTAGTTATAGAAAAGAAAAATTGTAACATACAAGTACTACGAGTAATTTTTCATTCATAAATCTAGTTCGTAAATTTTAATAGTGTTTATCTACTTGTGAGGCTGACTGTACATTTTCAAATTGACATCTTATCTGTTGGCTAGTATATGCCGTAGAGTGTCAAAATAATCAGATAATACTGGGAAGGGATGTAAACCGCTGCTCCGCGCTATCAGAGAGCTGTGATCGGTGGTCGATATCTGCGCGCACGCAATTGTGCCGGTCGATCGTAGTCTGCCATATTTGCAAGCCATTAAGCGGACTAGATACGATCAGTAATGATCAATATGATCATCCCTCTTTTGGTAATAACATTACAAAATATTTGTATCATAACAAGTTCATCCTCACATGGAAAGGTCCGACACGAGCTTTCTTCCGGTTTTCCTAAACGCCTACAGTATGGGGTTTTTCAAAGGGGGTTTTAGAAGGTTTTCACGGGGTCGGCAGCGCGAGTGTTGCGCCTCTAGTGTTGCTCACGTCCATAGGCTGTGGTGACTACCGGTGAGCCGTATGTTTTTCTGCCACCTTAATGGTTTAAAAAAATCGAGTATTACTTAGGCATTTGTGACAACTGAGTGCAATGGAAAATAGATTTTGACAGTTTGCAGGTTACAATTTTAATAACCTAAGCTTAATGTTTAGCTTGCAAACATTTGCTTAGGTTAAATTGACCACTTTAGATCAAGCTGACATTAAATTTGTCTACCACCTTGGTATAATAAAAATTGCAATGCGTACAAACCTAATTTGAAAGAATATGACTAACGAAATGTATGTTTTCTTTCACTATCAGCAGATACGTTTATTTTCATACTCGATAGTTATTGAAATAACATTTTATCGTCAGTATTACTGATCGTGTGGGCCCGCTGCTATAAGCGTCAACAGGGTGTGCACCTGTGCACCCAGTTCTAGTCCAGCACTAAACATTTAATACGTTGAAGAAATGTGTACGTGACTTACATTATGATAAGGTGCGTGATGATAATTATCTTACATTTTATCTCAGTCGTTCAGGCCATGAAACATTTAATTTACCGTTAAATGGCAAATTAATGCAATAAGTAGGATCTTTTGACTGCAATGCTGGAAATGCATTTCTAGTATTGCAGTATTTTACCGTCACAAGAGTATGTACACTCGTACTCTTGTGACGGAAAAAGAAGAACGGGAAATGAAAAGGAAAAGTAAAAAGGTACAAAATAATTAGTCAAAGTTAATCCCTCCATTTTATTGGTACACAACGAGTCAACGTTAAGGAAAATGCAAGTCTTCTATACCGAAGTCACGAAAAGCTGCAAATAAAAACGATAGATTTTCATTTTGATATACCATTAAAGCTTCGACATAACATTATTATTGGTTTTCGTTTAGATATAATAGAAAAGCGTCATCGTCAGCTAGAAGAGATAAAATCATGTGATCCCTCAGCGTGCAATTATATTATACATCCAGAAGTCACGTCTTGTACTCCTTTTCATCTGTCTTTTAAAAATGCTCTGAAGAAGCCTAAGAGTTATTCGTGTTCTGTGTTGTGAAATACTCTTACAAAAAGCATATAACATAATATTTTTCAAGTTATTTCCAGCTCTTTAATTTTCCTTTAGACAACACTCTCGCCGCCTTCTATCAAACAATTACGTGAACTCAGTACATGCAATTACTCCTATTTTGTTCAACGTTATTCAACTGTAAATATCGCTCACGACTTTGTTACAGAAGCCTTTACATCACACACAAAAGAATGCCAAACCGAACAAAAAATTAATATGCTTTTGAGCCATTTAGGCGTGCGTTTGCGCATGTACATCGTTTCAATGCGCTAACCACAAATGGTGCGGTCTTGCGGAGCGATAGACTGTTATGATGTAAAACCGTGTGCATACCTACTAGGAAATACCTTCACATAGCTCATTGTATATCTCATCATTACTTTTGTATATAGGTAACTAAGTACCTAACTAATTTTTAAAAGAATGTAACACTATATAGTACCTATTACCTTACTAAGCTAAGTTGGTTCGCAGATTTCCTCTTAATCCCTCGAATTTTCTACGCACACTGTATCCTCTTAAAATCATTGGTGATCTCATATTGTCATACCAGCGAGATGGTAGGTACATACCGCATCTCAACAGTACTGTCAAGGAAAAGTGAAGGCATATATCGTACGTTCTACCACAGGGCGGAAACTCCAGCTTGAATGTGTGCGTGTGATCAATAAATGTAAGCAAATTGTACGTCAACACGACCGTCAACTCTATTGACAGCTGTGGCGCGACAGGGAGTTGCCGATCTGTATGTAGTACTATTATATTATCTTCGGTTCTACTTTAAAAATGAAGCGGTACAAAGCTGATTCCCGTTCCCTCTTCCCATGAAGACATTATCTCGGGATAAAAGCAGTAGTAGCTTAAGTATGTGTTATTACAGATTATAATCTAACCCTGTAACAAATGTCAGCTAGATCTGTTCATTCTATAAAGTATGATTGGGTTATAAACATCCAAAAATTTTCATAATATCATTCGGGTGATACAAATTGTTTCAAGTTACTTAACAAAAGTTATTCCATGTTTGTTCGGGTAAGTTTGTCTTTCAAATTGTGAAGTCATGTCTGTGTGTCCTTGGCTTATGAGTTTCACTTTTTAAATTGTGTAATGAAGACAGTGAGACCGCACATTAGACTGCGCCTGCGCCGACGTATTGGTAGTATTATTTGATGAGAAAATGGAACAATTGCACTTGTGCTGAGACTACTATAAGGAATTCTACGATTCCAGGCTGAAGATATTTGTCACAGTATGTCTGTGCATACAGCATTATATATTTAGTTCTAACTTAAATATGTAAAGTTGGTTACTGAAAAAACTAAATAACGTTCCTTTCGGACTGTTGGTTCCACTGCTTTACCTACTAGCACCTAATGTACTTACAGGTTTTATTCAACACAACAACAACAACACAACCGGTACATCTGGGGGGGCCGTTTGCTTGTCTGCCACTTTAGTGGTACAAAAAAAAAACAATGTCCATAAAAACGAATATAATATATTTGTCAGAGCAAAATGAATGTATGTTGAATATTACGTGCACACTAATGAAGAGTCAGGTAAACCAACCATCACATCAGGAATGATCGCTTTACACAGTGCGGTACAAGCGCGCACGGGTCGATAAATCTCGCGCGAGGTGTGCGCGTCCGCGTCGTGTAAACAGTGCGCGGGCGCAGCTATCGCGTGAGATCTGCGATACCTCGCGCGTGTAGCCCGGCTGTACCTGCGTTTCCTGAGTTCTTGATACCTTGTATTGGGTGTAGGGACCTGGCTATCACGCAAACATAACGTGGCCACATGTACGAACGTACGTGAGGTTAAAAAGACTGGCGTTTCCAGAATCAGAAACGACTTCATCATAAGTTTCCCACTGAAATATTTTCGATGACTCCTCCCACGATCGTAAAATTCAATATTTCAAGACTTGCCTGTAACTTATACTAAGAATAATTTGTGAACAAGAAAAAAATGTTTGTGATCGTTAAATTGTGGACCTATTTAACCGATTTAAAAAAATCACTAATATATAGTCAAGTTATTCTGAAGTGACATAGGCTATAAAATATCACCATGTTATACTAGCCAAGGGAGTGGAGCAGTAATATAAATGTCAAAAAGTCTGCCAGATATCCATACAAAATAGTAAATACATGCATGTACGTTTAATGAGTTGCTACGGAGTTTGTGGAATGTATCACAGGCGATGCCGTAGTGCATAGCTAGTTATTTATATCTTTATATCTGTTAGTCTAAAACGCAGGTCTTGTTCAGATTTTTTATTAGGCAAGCATCTGCAGGTAAACTTATAGTAGACTTCTCAAAACAGTAAAGTACTTACTACTATCTATGTATCTATCTACTTATTTCACATCCTACCATAACAAGATTATCTGGCAGCTATATCAACTCTTAGCTAACATGAGAAATTAAAATACTCAGATGACTGTTGCATGTAGAACTAGTCTAATTGTAGGGTCTATGTTAAAGGCGGGGCTAAACTTCTCCTGTAAATAATCCTATCACGCACAAGTATTGAATATGAGTTATTACTCGTGATCTCATGAGTTTTACTGCCATTGGTACAACCCGGCACTTGTCGATTTGTCAGCATATATAATGCGTGTCATAACATCGTAATACATCAAACGCAACAGAATTGCGCGTTGTATTTCAACCACCAGTCCATACATCATATAGTAGCTGGTCGTCGTTACTTTACTAGTTTCAACAACTCTTTATCGGATCGATAACGATCTCAGATATCTAATTTACTACCGGTCACCTGACGGTGGTTTACTATTCAAAAGACGTATAAATTATAATACAACACAATATAATAAATAACGAAATGACTATTTCGACTTACTGAAAGCTTTGAAACCTTAGATGAATTTCATCTAAGTTTGAAACCTTGTAGATCTGAAGGCTAATAATCACGGTCGGAGAACAGCATGAAGCCGTTCACACTCCTGCATTTCTGCCATTAGCAGATGTTTAGCCCCAATGATAGGTGTGTTTTTTAAATTCCCCAAGTCGTTTAGGAATTACAGTGACAAATATTTCCACGTAAGCACTACTCAAACTTATAGTCTTCCGCAGGAATGCAATTATTTCAGATCAATTTTGCTTCCATATTCTTTATCTTCTTATCTCCCATAGTATAAATGATCTCGCTCTAGCAATATATTGCTGGAAACTGCATTAAAATAAACTGCATACACTGAATGGTAACTTGAAGAAATAGGTAGCTTCGAGTGCGAAATATTTATACAAACTTAAAATCATGACTGATCGGCTGTTGTTATTATTGACGTTTTACCAAAAAAAGACGCACCTGCTGCTTGCTAGTACTTAGTAAAGAAAACAGATTTTAATCTTTCACGGGAGTTTTCAGAGCATCATCTGTGTGTTATCACTGTCAACAAACAATATCGGTAGATACCTCTTCGCGTTTACATAAGTACCTATTCCTTGACTGACTGTTTACCAAGCTATACCTACTAAGTGGACCTTACCTATGCATTTCTCTCAGTAATACACAAAAATCAATTATCAGTACACCAGTATTCAATTATGCTTTTATTTTATCAACCCCACTCTCTAAGCCACCACCACCACCCACAGCGCGTCACCAAAGAGCTAAACACATCAAGTCTCACTCAAAAAACGTTTAAAACCAACACGCTATCAATTATCTAGTAATAACAAACGTTCCCCTCGCTCTCGAGCCTACAAATAGAGCCTTCGAGTGGAGTGGTGTTATTGTAAGGGTGACGTCACGACCCACTAGCCACGCTCCGTGTCAATGATGGGGAAGGATCAACATCACACATGATAGTCCGGAGACTGTATGAATGGATCTAGTGATAGGGTTGGCGAATAAACTTATTTGAATTAAACCATTGGAGAAAGTCACAACTGCTGCCATTTCGAGTCTTGATTTCGAAGTTGTGTCAAAATGTTGAAAGTGTTTGAAAATCTAAACTAAATAAATCCTAATCTATCCTCGGTTTGTAACCATCGTATTTGGTAGTGTAACCGCTTGCCACGCTGACGCCCTGGGTTTGATTCACGGGTCGGTCCAAATATTTATGTGATCCACAAAATGTTTTTTCGGAGTTTAGGTGTTTTCTATGTATATATTTGGAAATATCTATCTAAGTATGTCTATCAGTCGTCTAGATCCCATAGCATAAGCTAGATGATGTTGTGTGAGAATGTCCACAAATATTAATTTTTTATTAAATGTTAAAATCAAAGTCTAGTCTAGAGTGTGTCAGCCCTAGCAGTGCGCGCGCGCAGCCAGCGTGGGTGCGCTTACATCGATGTTTGCTCCTAATACTGTTCCAAACAAGCCGGTGCCCATCAACTGTGTACTTTATTGGGTTCACTTTGAAATAGATCTCCACCCCCCTTCCTCTTCCCCCAAATTCCCTACCCCTACTTTCTCCAAGCATTGAATGTCTACATCATCTTCGTTTTGTATTCACAAACATGTGTTTACACATTTCTACAAAGTAACAGCTCATTTAACACGAATATTATAAACTTATTTCTACCTATTATTGAGCAAGTACTTACAAAGTTCATGGAACTTTTTAGAAGTACTTTTATTGTTTGTGAGAAAACGTGATATGTGCTGTACTTGGTTAACAAAATGTTTACAGCGCTTGGAGACGCCATAAATATATATTGCAATCAATAATTGCAATAATGGTGTTTTCTTTACGAGCTTTAGCAGCCTTATTAAGTGAAATACCTCTCTACATAATAAATAATAATCAAATTCAACTTCAAATCAATTTATTGTGAAAATGGGTTACATGGTGATGTTTGAGTAATAATATTACATTATTGTAGTTTCGCCATTCTCCACCTCTAAGGCATACAATATACCGTTGCATCTCTCCCAAACCATTTCAATTTTTTTTTCTGCAATATTTATACGTACTCTAGCTGGCATTACTACATCGGCTTAGAATGCAAACTTCGAAAAACGATGAGACTGGAACCGTATGATTCGTGTTGTAGTTACCATACAGTATGGAAATAGTTAGTGGATCATCATATGCCCAATAGCAACATTAGGTGGAAGCGATACACTAAAAGTTATTTGGGTAGGTATTCAGACAGGCGGCAGCGTTGGAATGTTCGTACTCAACACAGAATCATTAATTTTAAGCTATGTTGCAATAATTACTAGTAACATACACAGGCATAATGTTTAAATAAAATCATATATCAATTGTACCAACACGTTACTCAACTACTGACAGATACATAGATACAGTTAACCAATAAAATATCCAAAAACAAGAGATATAATTACCAGTTCCCTACCGTCCATAGATCACGAAAATCTACCGATCGCCAGCTACCAGTCTGAGGCCAAAACAAATATAAATAATTTGTGTACAAGCTCTATCAATTAGCCCCAGCATTCCACCATTACAGTCAGGGCGCTTGCACACTGCCACGATAACCGTAACGACACGATATCGTACGATATCGTAGGAGCGGTGTTTTGATACAATTACTACTTGTTGAATTGTAGTGAAACGCAATGGTTCGACAACGACTAAAGAAGCTTTTATTACTTGACAGTCACCTAATTCCAACAAACATAATAGGTGGCGCTAATACACATTTTGTTACTCAATTCAACACCCCTACTTAACAAAATATTAGACGTACCTATGCATTTTTTACACTACACATGAAACTTCATAAACATCCAAATAATTTCTTATTCGATAAAAAATTATACCTGTTTATTATCGAATAAACCAAACATTTCTAAAAAATTATAATGTTTTATCTTACATAAACCCTTAGTCAGTAAATCTGCAGGCATCTCTAGTGTGGATAAGTATTTAATCTTTACAATTTCACTAGCAACCTTTTCTCTGCAAAAATGATACCGCACATCTATATGTTTAGATCTTTTATGGTGGACAGGGTTGGCCGACAACTTATGTGCTGACTGATTGTCATTAAATATTGGTATAGGATACGTTTCATTAGTTAATTCAAATAGCAAATTTCGCAAGTACACAGCCTCTCTGCAACATTCTGAAATGCCCATGTACTCAGCCTCTGTACTGGACATTGCCACAGTAAGCTGCTTCTTGGTTTCCCAAGATATTGCACAATTTGAAAGCCTGAAAAAATATCCAGTATAGGATCTCCGATCAATGACATTACTGGCCCAGTCTGCATCTACATAAGCTTCCAACCGACTATTACCACTAGCAGAAAACTTTAAACAGTAAGATTTAGTTTTCTTTAAGTATCTAAGAACCCTCTTGGCATATACCCAATGTTCCTGATTGTAGCAGTTATTAAACTGGCTTAAGAAATTTATAGAAAATACAATATCAGGACGTGTGAGCACAGCTACATACATAAGAGAACCAATCAGTTTCTGATAAGGTAAAGCTTGGTCACATTTCTCACTTTTCGTTAAATTTAGTCTAGGTTCAATTGGTGTCTCTGCAGACTTACAATCAGAAATATTGAACTTTAACAGTAACTCTTCAATATAGCTTTCTTGGTCTAAGGTTATAGTACCATTCTGCTTATCTACAACCACTCTCATGCCTAAACAATTTTTGACACATCCTAAATCTTTGATTTTAAAATTCGATGACAAGCTTTCTTTTAACAAAATTGTTTCCTTTTCATTATTTGAAAACACAAAGAAATCATCGACATACAATGCAATAATGATTTTTACATCTTTATCAAACTTTGTGAACAGACATGGTTCTAGTTCAGATTTTTTATAACCTAAAGATTGCAACAGTTCATCAACTCGTTGGTACCATGCCCTTGATGACTGTTTTAAACCATAAATAGCACGTTTTAGTCGCAAAACCTTGTCTACATCATCATTAGTACACTGAAAACCTGCTGGCTTCATCATATACACTTTTTCACTTAAGAAACCATTCAAGAAGGCAGTGTTAACATCTAAATGACAAATGTCCAAATGAAGCTGAACTGCTAAAGCAAATAACAATCTTAGCGTGGAATGCCTGACAACAGGTGAAAAACATTCATCAAAGTCAATGCCTGGCCTTTGGGTGAAGCCCTTAGCAACTAACCTAGCTCTGTACCTGACTTTATTATCATTATCAAGCTTACGCTTAAAAACCCACTTACATTGGACTATGGTGCCACAAGGAGGAACATCGACTAACTCCCAAGCGTCATTGTCTTCGAATGATTTAAATTCACTTTGCATGGCTAATTTCCATTGCTCGCTTTCTGATCCGTTCAACGCTTCATCTAGCGATATTTCACTTGGAATTGTTTGACACACACTACTGAAACCGTATCGATCAGGCTGCTTGCGAATACGCTTAGCAAGCTTCTCCTCCGAAAACTCGGCAGAAATACCTGGCTGTGATATGTGATCCTGCACAGGCTCAACAGTATCAGTCCCTTGCATATCTGTGGAGTCTTTGAATTCCTCTTCTTCAGTATCAGAACTTTCTTCTTTGGGGCTCAGTACCTTTTTTTGTTCCTGATCTTTCAATGTTCTTGTGTGTTTCATGTCCCCTACTTCTCGGGTACATTTTTCTCCTTCTTCCTTCATTGAAAAAACCTCATCAGCATCCTTGCTAATGTCGAAGTGTATTACATCTTGCTTCTGTTCAATCCCCTCCTCAATCACAACAATATCTCTTGTTATACTGATATTGTTATTGTTGGGATTGTATACTCGATAACCTTTTACATTGTTTGAGTACCCAACAAGAATACACTGAGTCGCTTTTCTGTCAAATTTTAATCTTTTTTCTTTTGGTATGTGTACCATGGCTTTACTTCCAAAGATACGTAGATTGCTGACATCTGGCTTAGCTCCTGTCCAGATCTCTATAGGTGTTTTGTTGTTAAGTCCTGATGCAATTGATCTGTTCCGCAAATATACGGCAGTGTTCACCGCTTCTGCCCAAAAACGCTTATGCAATCCTGCATCGAATAACAAACACCGTGCTTTCTCAATTACTGTACGGTTAAACCGCTCGCAGAGACCGTTCTGTTCAGGTGTGTATGGACAAGTTTTTTGATGGATAATTCCCGAAGATTGCAAGAACTTTTCAAATTCTTTACTGCAGAACTCCGTACCATTGTCTGTCCTAAATACTTTCATCTTTCTGCCTGTCTGATTTTCTACTAACATCTTGAATGCCTTGAAATGTGAGAATACTTCATCTTTCGTCTTTAAAAAATATGTAAATGCCATCCGACTATAGTCATCAACGAATAACAAGAAATATTTCTTCCCTCCTAAAGATCTGGCTTCCATCGGTCCACAAACATCTGCATGTACCACCTCGAGAAGTTCCTTGCCTCTGTTGCCAACATGACTGAACGGCAACCTAGCTTGCTTTCCCTCACAGCACACTATGCAGTTTGTTATACTGACCTGAGCCTTGTCCGAGTATGACATTCCTTCTACAGCACCATCTCTCATCACATTAAGATCTTTGCTGTTAAGGTGACCAAATCTTCTATGCCAAACATTTCCGGATACTGAAGTCAACAAACAATCTACTTGTTTGATTCTCAATTTATAAACACCTCCAACCAAATCTGCAGTTGCCACAAGTTTCATATTTTGGTTATAAATATAACAGTGCTTCTTATCAAATGTCACTGTGTTTCTTTTGCTTATTAACTGGCTAACAGATAACAAGTTTGTAGCCAAGGTTGGGACATATAACACTCCCATCACTATATTCTCATGCTCGGTATCTCCAACAACTGTAGTTATTCTTACATCTCCACAGCCTTCAACAGAAATTTTCGTCTTATCAGCGATGATAATCTCCTGCACTTGGTGTCGATTTGTTGTGTTTGACAACCAATCTTTATTAGACGTTAAATGGCAGCTGGCACCGCTATCGACGTACCAATCCGTTTGATTGAAGTTACCGCTGAGAAATACTGCACTGAATGCATTGGATTCTTTGCTTTTTGGTGTGTTTTCACATTTATTCATAAAATGCCCAAACTGTTTGCATTTAAAACATCTGACATTTGTTTTGTCGTTTTGAGATGACGTATGTCTATGCACTTGCGATTGTTTTTTTTTATTGTTTTTCCAACCTTTCGTCGCAAATGCATTCTGTGTAGAACTCGTACCTCCTTCACTTCCGTCCTCCATATCTAGTAACTTTGATTTAATAGCGTCAGCTGTCAACACAATTCCTGAATGTTCCACTGCCATGATCATAGGCTCAAATTTTTCAGGCAATCCTGCTAACAGTAAGGAGCCGACCCATTCGTCACTGATCTTGAATCCTGTATTATTCAATCGCTGACTCGTTTCTAACAAAGATGTTACATATTGAGACATTGACTCACAATTTTCTCTACGAATTGATATGAGGTTCCGAAGCAATGCAATGCGCCGCGCGTAGCCATTATCATCAAATAACTTCTTTAACTTCTTCCACAGTCCCATTGCAGTTGATTCGCTCTTAATATGCACAAACAAACTGGGATCTATAGTTAAAACTATTTTGGCTTTTGCTTTTGCGTCATTTGGATCTCCGCTGGTCGTGATACATTGTTGCATGTTTTCTAATACGAGGTAGTTCTCCACGGCAAACGCCCAATCTTCATAATTTTCTCGACCCCTAAGCTTTGCAATGCTTGCAATTAGATTTGTCGACATTTTTGCACTATTATTTTTACCAAAAAAATTTCAAAAATGGCGTGCTACGCACATAACCTGTAGTGAAACGCAATGGTTCGACAACGACTAAAGAAGCTTTTATTACTTGACAGTCACCTAATTCCAACAAACATAATAGGTGGCGCTAATACACATTTTGTTAGTCGAACCATTGCGTTTCACTACACTACTACACGCTTTCACACTGCCACGATATCGTCACGATATCGCACGATATCGTGGACGATATTTACTGTCGTGACAATATACAGATACTTACAACAGTAGAGTAACTTCATAGAAATGTGCGAAACGGCTCACTCACACAGACGTGCGCATCTACTGACCCGTGACATTCCTGGAGCATAACTTGTAGTGAGCTACAAGTCATGCTCCAGGTATCGTTTTAGGGGTTTTTTTGGTATGCTGAGTACGAATCACGTGATAATTTTGCAATCCAATATGGCCGCCGCGCCGTAATCACGACATTTTATGATGGGTTTTTTGGTATGCTGAGTACGAATCACGTGATAATTTTGCAATCCAATATGGCCGCCGCGCCGTAATCACAACATTTCATGATGGGTATCGTTTAAGAGGTTTTTTGGTATGCTGAGTACGAATCACGTGATAATTTTGCAATCCAATATGGCCGCCGCGATGTAATCACAAATTTTCAAGACACATCTTGTTCGAAGACAGAATTAAACAAACTTGTCAGCTCGTTGAGAACCGGAGCCCCCTCCCCCCCCCCCCCCTCCCGCCTTCAGTAGTTCAGCTGCAATTCCATCCGTAAATATAAAAGATAATATTATATAATAAAAGATAAAGTTTTTTTTTTACGGACATCTCACACAACGCTATCTGATCCCAAAGTAAGCTAGGAATAACCTGCTTGTGTTATGGGTATCAGACCACAGATATTAATACTTACTATATAATATTAATATCTGTGGTCTGATACTAATATACTTTTAAATACATACATATTATACATAGGAACACCCAGACTCTTGAGACAAACATTTATGGGTCACACAAATATTTGTCTCCGGTGGGAATCGAACCCACGTCCTCCAGCGCCGCAAGCGGTATCACTACCGACTGCGCCACAGTTATTAAGTAAACGTAACGTTACTTGTTCACTGCTGCCATTATTGCTTCTGATATTTTAATTAGCTTTAAGAATCGCGCGGTTACCTTTCCTGGCGCAAAGCTACTAACCGAATAACAAGCTGTGGTTTATACTGTGTCAATTTCGTTCGGTATATCGTTCCACGATATCGTACGATATCGTGGAACGATGTCGTACGATATCGTGGACCGATATCGTACGATATCGTGGACGATATCGTGCCACGATATCGTGCAATGTGCAAGCGCCCAATGATACAACACACAAATTATGATAGTACAATCACACACTCATCGCGACATTGTCGACAAATTATGGGATTAAGAAATGGAATACGCTTTCTACGCGTAGTGATTTGTAGTCAAACATATCATTTTTAATGCAGCTTTTAGAAATAATAAAATATTTTAATGGACGCGGGCATTTGATCGAGGAAACTGAAATTAACGCTGGTAATTTTAGACGAATGTAATGGTTACAATTTTATATAGACTATCTGACTTTTAAGAAGCTAAATAGTAAAAAGATGATTATTTATAGACGTCTACAATTGCTTCATACTTTATTGCCGTAGGATATATGAGCTGGTCAACTTTCGTGTTATACTGGATTGCGAAACTGTATTATATTGCAGGTGACTTCTTTATCAATTTTTTCACAAGTTATTGAGTTTATATTATAAAAATAATGTTTTAGTAGACAAAGCGTTAACCTTTATTTACTTATGATTTAAATATATCAAAGGAGAGGTAAGAAGGGACATACTCTTCTCTCGTTAATGATATCATTGCAACCACAAAAAAAAACAACTAGGTACATAAAAACAAAAAAAAAGAACAAAGGTTGCCTGGAAGAAATCGCACTTAGCAATAAGGCCGCCCATTGTACATTTTAAACACTGTATTCCATATACATGTAAATGTTAATTAGTGTACAATAAAGCATATTCTATTCTGGTGGTACTATTTGCTTTGTATTCATTGACGTGTCGCAAGTCCCTATGCATTAGGATTATGCGAAATAAATGTTTTTTTGAGTTTGAGTTCTATTCTATTCTATTCTAATAATAAGCTCTTCGATCAATACTACTTTCATGTTATGTGGCTATTCAAATGGGCAAGAAATACTAATGAAGAACTTTCCATCATACCAAATCGTTAAACTCACATCGTCGTGTCGACTGATTCCAAGCCAACATCCTGGTGACGTCAGATTATAATAAGGTTAGTAAGTAACCTATAAGCGTGTGCTGCACCATAATTTGGTAAAAAAGAGCATATCACTGATAGTGCCCGATCCTGTTGGCTAAGTAGTTTAGTTACGCAGGTATTGCAGTCACCCGACTACACAACTGTATCAGAACGACACACGAGGGATCCACGGCCACAGGCTAGTCTGCAATGCTAATTACAGTCAATTTTAGAAGATGCTGTAGAAAATAGTTAAACAAGGTACAATATTTGCAACGAAACCGATATTCCGTCAAAACCGTTCCGTTATGAACCATGGCGGCGGGCGCTGCGCTCGCGCATCGCGTGTTGCGCTAAAGGCTGCCACTTAGTATACGACATGTTGATTATAGCACACACGTGTTATTACGCGGAGTCTTGTAATCGATCTACTATTGTTATACGTACATCCTGAAGATTATGGGCGTCATGATTCTCAGAATATATTATAACAGCTAAATGTTGTCCGTCAAACATATACCCAAAGATCTTGGATAAATTAATCTTTTAGCAAAAAATAAAGCTAACGGGCTTTTAGCATTGTAATTTTAGCAGCCTCAGCTGTTATACTCGTAGTTATCTAGTTGTCATAACTGACCAATCTTGTGAATAACGGTCCCTGTTACATATTCGTGCACGCTTTTATTTCATTTAATAAGTATTTAGTTAGAGTACAGTTTTAGATAGATATTTGAAAACAATAACTAAAAGATTGTTTTCAAAAATCGTGAACAATTGTTACTTGTCATACTCCTAACCAATTATTTGTTGTTGCTGGTATCTTGTAAGGAGGAATTGAAGATACCTATTATAAAAATGAAATCTTTTCCGAGAAGATTATAGGTAGGTATATATTCCAGACGTACATTGGGGGTTGGGGTTTAAAACGACGATGAGTAACATACTTGTTGTATACCTTCTCCAATAATTTACATAATCATTCGATCAAGTATCATGTTATTCAAAAGCCTATGAAATTCTAAGACCTGATTCACAGTGCCTATCTCTATTAATTGTACATTTATACGAAAAGATTGTTTGTTTCATTGAATAGGCTCCGAAACTTCTGAATTGACCTATTGAATAAACTATTGAAAAAATATTTCGCTGTCAGGAAGCTTTATTACGACAATCCCCGGGCATAGAGCAAAGCGAACAGGTATAGGATATTGGCTATTTATCATTCCCGTTTTCTTGTATGCATATAATAACCTCATCACTTTTTCGAATCTCTTGGTTCTGGTATTAAAGTCCTTTGAGTTCTCATGAGTTGATAGACCAGCCGTACGTGGTGAGTCTTATCTTGTAGAAGATAATTGGGCCCATACTTTCTCCACTACAGCGTTGTACAATTAAAACGAGATAAATAAATATTGTCAGTAAAGCAACAATGAAATAAATATGTAGGACCGCCACACTGTGGTTTACGGGCGGATTACGGCAATGTCTTTGAGTTTTAATATAAAGGTTAGCTACACTTGCATACACTCAGAGATTCAACAATACTTTATTCGATCTTATAGCACAAAAAGTTCTACGTCCCAGTAGTCATCATCTTCAGAGTTATGTCACATTGAAGACTTCAGGTAAAAAGCTGCAAAATATGCTTGAGAGGTGCCAGAGCAGAGAGTGCTTCATAAACTATAAATATTTTTTTTATTTGATAAGTTCTGTTTTCAAGATAAGGGTATAAAGCCTCTCGACCCGTGGTACAACAAACGATGCCGGTGTAATTTAATGTACTTACAACAGTAAAATATTACCGAATCGATTGATAAATTCAAATTCAAAATCGTGTCGTGTGACGGTTTACAAACTGCTGTTGATCCTCACGTGTCAAAGTAATCCATTTACTTGTAAATTATTATTATCCGTGTTGTAAAACGTATAAAAGAAATAAAGAATGACATCAACAACGGTCCAGCACTGGCTTAAGGCTATCTAATCTGCCTAATATTATAAATGTAAAACGATTGGTAATTTGTAAAACACTAATATAGCGGACAAAGACCTTCGACATTTATTTTATTCAAGTAATTTCTATGCTCGACAATTTTGCACATCTGATTCCAACTTATGAACGGGTTAAGATTTTAAATTATTGTTGCAGCAGATGGGCAATACATAGCTCGAATCTGATGCTTCAATAGTTGCATTCTAAATTTTTAATGCATCTCATCTCCACCATAGCGAAGAATGAAAACCATAATCCCTAATGGAGTGCCGACAGAAGTAATAACTTGAATAATTATGTGGGTAGATTTAGGCAGCCAATGTTTTTTTTCTTCCATTCAAATTCAGAATCAAAATGAACATCTCGACAATTCAGAGTTAATAACAGTTTCCAGGCGACGCTTTCAGGATGTCGGTGAGCATAAGTAGCGCTATTTCAAGTATTTTCTCAGTAGGGTGATTTGGGGATAACGCACGATGTCAGGTGAGGCGGCATGTCTTAGAGTCGGCAGCGCGAGTGTGGCGCCTCTGGTGTTGCGAACGTTCATAGGCTGCGGTGACCACCGGTCTTTCTGGTGGGCCGTATGCTTGTCTGCCACCTTAGTGGTATAAAAATAATTTCTCCTAGCCGGACCCTTCCATGGGACCTGGAAGCGAGAGCCATTGCGTCTCTAATTTTTTTTTTTTCTCGCATCTCTGCCATGGGCAAAGCCTAGTAAAAACAGAGTTCTGTCTAGCTAACTATATATTATTCGATCTAGCCCCGCAGGGCTCATTTATCTACTTCAAGAGATGGCGGGGGGCAGGTGTACCCGTGCCAGGGATTGTGCTCTACGTTTATTTGGCTTGACACCCAGTAGTGTCGGCCTCATCTGCTGCTTATTGCAGCTGATTGCGTAGCACCCCGGCCCTCCGCCATCTCGAACCTAGCTAACCTAATTCCTCTTTTACCCAAATTCTCTTTATCATTCCAGTTCTATCATTTATGCTTCTCGCACTTTCACGCTATCCCGACCTTTCATTCTTTTATCTAAGCTAGCTAATTCTTAATTCTATCATCTTTTATTCTTATTCCTCTAGTACCATACTTGTCGCGCTTTTATGCCTCTCGCACTTTCACGATGGCCTTTCATTCTGGGGATATTGAGTGTCATTCCTTTTTGGGATAGGGTTGTGGGTTTAGTATTTATTTAATAATTTTTAAAGCTTATATCACTATATTACATTACTAGCTGCTACCCGCGACTTCGTCCGCGTGGAAATTATGTTATAAGCAAAGTTTGAACCGTATTCTATCGAGCCTCTAGGATAAGTCGTAACCAAAATGTGGGAACAAATTTAGGACATCCTCCAACTTACCCGGGGAGTTACGCGCTAGATGGGTTTTTTAACGTGAGGAAAATCCCACATGAATGTACTATGACTCCTACTGACTAAAAACCACACGTATCCTACCTAACAGCCTACGGTTAGGAACCCCGGGTAAGCCCTCTAAAGAATACCCCAGGACTGCGCTAGATGGATAGGAAGAGACGGATGGATGGGTCCAAGGCCGGTATGACGTACGTGTTTATTAATTATCCCCTTTAATAATAAAAAGAGTAAGTAGTATGGTGAAGCGCGAATACGAAACGTTTGTTAGATTAGGACCACATACTGAAAACTTTAAGCATAACCGGAAGAGTTGAGACGATACCACAGATTAAATAATAGTTACTACGTAACAGATACGTCACTTCCATACTTAACCTCAAAAATATTAGTTATAACATATCGCTACAGTGGAAAACATTCTCTACGACGTATTCCGAGAGTCGAGATTCGTGCGCACACCGTATGATTGCGTCATCGAGTGACAACTATTGACAACATTAGGGTTGTAACCACAGAACAAAAATACATGTAACTACAAAAAACAATAAACACAGTGTCTGAAAAAATACTTTATTATATTTTATAACTTCTTCTTCTGTATATAAGAATTATATTATAACTAGCTGATGCTAGCAGCTTAGCCCGCGTAAAAGATTGTTCCTTTTCCCGCTTCCAATGGCAACTTATTCCCGGGATAAAAAGTAACTTATGTATTATTCCAGACTACAATCTATCCCTGTATCAAATTTCAGCCAGATCCGTTAAGCCGTTAGAGCGTGAAAGAGTAACAAACATCCACACATATACACATCCGCACTCAAACACTTTCGCATTTAATTTTAGAATATTAGTACGAAGTAAGATGAAAAAAAGCAAGAGTAAATAAAGCGAAATATTATTTTACGCGGGAAATGTACATTGCCTGTGCGCACTTCGCTCGGTCTGGCGTGTGGCAGCCCTCTGCCGGTCGGCCACGTTAGTTCTGCTACATAATACTTAGGAGTAGGTGCTTATAACACGACTTGTAGCGAGTGACGGAGGCCTGACGATACCACTAACGCTGACGGTAGCCAGTAAATGGCAGTCGTTAAACCAAGTTGAAGACCTTATAGATTTAATAATTTTCAAAGTAGGCAGTACCTACGCCTGTCCATTTCAACACGGCAATGCGGCTCACCACCTATTACGTTACGTGGGACGAATTATAAAAAGGTAAACATATAATATGCCTCGATATGTACCCCTTCGGGGATAAAGGCGTGACCGTATGCATGTACTTATTATGTTTAAGGTGATTTTCCAGTAAAGTTATATTTTTAAGAATGTTCATTATAAACAACGTTTGTGTGGCGTGTTGGCTTAATCATAAAAGAGCTTAATGGTTAAGGCTATTGTAAAATAGAATTGTTTTAGAATGGACTTAATCTTTAAGCTCCTTTTTGATTAAGCAAACAGGGCAGTTTCATACGCTCCAATGCACCTTATGTGGCGTAAACAAAGTTGCGAGGGTCAGCTAGTTTAATTTAAATTTTTCATGTCTGTCTGTCTGTCTGTAACCCGAATAAGTATCACGCCGAAACTACTGATTCGATTTGAATGAAATTTGGTACAATCTGAGCTTATGATCCGAGAAAGGTTTCAGGATACTTTTGATCCCGATATTTTGCGCGGTTCCTTTAGGAGAGGGGATGAAAGACCAATGGTTTATTAGTTGTGACTTCTCAATGCGTGGTCCGATTCCATTTTTTTTTCAGTTTCATAAAGGAAGTACGTAAAGAATTGTTCCACACAAGTTTCAATGTTGAGGGTTTTGTAGTTCAGGAAGTAGAAACATCAAAACTTAGAATTCAAGGATCCCTTTGAATGTGACGGTAAATCTAAACTGGCGTGTTAGCTTAATCATAAAAGAGCTTAACAATTAAGGCTATTGTAAAATAATTCAGTCCGCGCCGAAGGCGTGGAATGAATTGTTTTAGAATGGACTTAACCTTTAAGCTCTTTCATGATAACGGGAGAGAACTCTCCCACCCGAGCTCCGCAGTCGGCGTCTTGGGCGCCGGTCTTTGCCGAAGACTATCGGCCTCCATGACCGGGGGCCTGAGGACGGTGAGAGGCCTGCTCACCGTCCTTACAGAACCAAGCCCATGACGGCAGCGGCAGGAATTCACGCACGCCCCCCTTAGAAGCGGGATCGCACCCGAACCACCTCCTAGGCGAGGACGCAGTGGCGGCCGTGGGTCTGCTGGGAGTCCTGGGACATCCTTCTGAGGGCTTACCCGGGGCTCCCAACCATAGGCTGTTACGCGTTACGTGAGGATTTTTAGTCGGTAGGAGTCCGGCATAGCATCCACGATGGATTTTCCTTCACGTTAAAAATAAAGTAAAGATACCTATAAACTACATATTACATGGCTTGTACAATAGTATAGCGTAGCCTGAAATTTGATTTCTATTAGTGTGAGCTATGAGATCTAGAAAACTGATAAACTTACTAATTATGTTATATACTAAATGCATAATAAAAAAAACACGTAAGCTAATGAATTTGATTATTGTTCTTTATCAAGCCTATAAATTACTACTATTAATCTTCACAGTTAGGTATTTTTGATTTTTGCCCGTAAATACATTAACAATTAATAAATTTTGTGTCTGTCAAGCCGTTAGAATAATTAAATGAAAGAATATGAAATATAATTTCATTGACTGGCTCTGTGGCGTAGTCGGTTTAGTGATACCGCCTGCCGCGCCGGTGGGCTTGGTTCGATTTCTGGGTTGTTCCAATTATTTGTGTGATCCACAAATGTTTGTTTCGGAGTATGGGTGTTTTCTATGAATAATAATGTATGCATTTTGAAATTTATAAGTATGTATATCAGTCGTCTGGATATCATAGCAAACACAGGATTTAATTTTTCTCTATCGGGCCTCCAAAATATTTAGCGTGATAATGTAGCCGGATTGTAAAACCGATCTCTTACTAATATTCCTGCAACGTTTTAGTTTAATCAATCCATATACTTACATATTTCACTACCCTCTGCCTAGTTCCTAGGATACGTAGCACGATAATATATAGCCTATATAAAGATCCTACCTCTAGATTGCTATTCAAGTAAAAGATTAATTAAAATTATTCAGTAGTTTCTCTATTTTGCAAAAATATACGAAAAGATTTTCATTGTTCTCTGCCGAGCTCTTAAAATATTTAGCGTAATAATATGTTGTCTGAGTGTAAAACCTAACTCTTACTAATAATCCTGCAACGTTTAAGATAAATCAATCCACCGGTTTACACATTTCATTGCTCTCTGCTTAGCCCCTAGGATATGTAGCGTGATAGTATATAGCCTATTTTAAGACCCCACCCCTAAGTAATATTTGTGCAAAATTTAAACCAAATCTGTTCAGTACTTTTCGAGATCCTTCCGGACAAAGCAAAGCAAACAGACAAACAGACAAACAGATAAACAGACAAACAGACAAAAATTTTTCTGACTATATTTTTGGGTTCGGTATCTTACGTAGAACACCTAGCGAGTATTTTTTTCTTAATATTTCCAATGTACAGTTTTGGCTTTTCTATCATTTTATTATATGTATAGATCTTTTACAGTACAGTTTTACTTATTTACTATGTTTTATACCTTTTATTTATTTACATTTAGTGTATCTTCTTTCTCTTATAATTAAAGTTCTAAACACTTCAATACATATTATGCAACAGGTATATTGTACTTTAGTGTATACATTATATTATATTAATTGAAAAGTTACCTATGTTATCTTTTATTGTTATTACAATTACCTCTTATGGATATACATTACAGTTCTAGTTACTACCTATATATTTGTTTATTTTTCTATTTTTACATGATTTAAGACCCAGTTGTAAATTTAGATTTAATATTTTTAATATGCAGTTCCCCTTCGTCTTATCTTCTTTTCATATTTCATTTTATTCATGTACAATATTCAATTATATTGGAGGACAAAGTTTTTAAGACCTATTTTTTAGATTTACAATCTTAATAATTTTTTCCGAAAATTTTAGGAACAGCACTTTATAATTTTGTATCAATAATGGAAAATTTTGCGTCTCTATTTTCAGACCTGTAGCTGCCTCCAAATCCAGCCTGTATACTGCGTGAATTGGGCAGTCCTGCAGCAGGTGAGCGACTGTCTCCTCCACCCCGGGCTCACAGGCACACGATGGGTCCCCCTTACACTTGAAACGTGTCAAGTATTCAGAGAACCCACCGTGTCCTGTCAGCAGTTGGGTTGTGGTGCCGGCGATCGTCATCTTGCGGACGATCTTGTACGCCTCCACTGCGCATGGGAAGAAAAGCTTGGTGACGGAGGCCTGCTCGCCATCTCTGTACCTCTTGTTTCACTCGTCAAGCGTCCCCTGACGTAGGAGACGCTTCACGAATAAAACCGGGTACAGACCGTAGTCCGGTGCCTTCTTCAACTTCAGAGCCGCTTCCTTTGCGAGTTCATCCGCTCGCTCGTTGCCCTCTAATCCTGCGTGGGCCTTGACCCAGAATAAGGATATCTCCTTACCCTGGGCCCTGCCAAGATGGATTGCGGCTCTGGCTTGCACTGCCAGGGGATGGAGGGCATGACGGTTTGTAACCGTCAAGAGAGAGGCTCTGCTGTCGCTGAAGACGCCGAAAGTGGACGCGCCTCGCCTGAGGACCTCACTGGCCGCTTTGCATAGCGCCAGGAGCTCGGCCTGATAGAAGGTGCAATGGCAATGGGGCGACAGAGCAAGTTTGAGAGCCTTGATTTCGGCCCGGCTATTCCAAAAATGATAGCGCGGCACCGACACGGCCCTCAATCTTGCTCTCGTCCGTGAAGATGCGAATATCAAAGCGATTCGCATCTTCAGCTGCCCCTCGTCTACCAGGCTTGTGAACTCCAGTGGCGGATGCTCCGCGGTGTGAGGAGCCTCAATCGCTGGAGACATTCGCTCGACCTCCCAGTCTCCCAGCCATGACTGGCTCACTCCTCTCTTGGCCTTGTATAACGAGGCCACCTCGCCAAGCACTGGCAGCGTACAATATCGTCGGCTCCACAGCAGCGAGGTAGATCGCCCGGATCACCTCGGGGTGAAGCCCCCAGCTGATCCGGGCCATCAGCGCCAACTTACGGTAGATGCCGATCGCCTTTCTGCATACATTGGTGACGTGTGTGTTGAATGTTAGTGCTTTGTCGATGGTCAGCCCTAGGATTTGGATTTCCTTGGACATGCCAATGTCTATCCCACCCATTTAGAGGCGTGGGACATCGTACTTAAGCTTCGGCGTTCTTAAGAGGCAAAGGCACAAAAACAGCCAGTATTACCATCGCACTGGTTTTGTGCGGTGCGAATTTCAGCTTGTTTCGGATGCCCCACTCCCGCACATACACGAGAGAGGCATTGGCGTGTTGCGTCTCTAATTAAATTGCGCAAGGAAGGGCTGGAGCGGGGCCAAAGGCCTGCGTCTCGAGAAATCGAGGCCCAGAGATCCTAGCTCCACCAGGAAACCGTGAAAACATGGAAGATGCGACTTGAGCAACAAAAGGGGGGATTCGCCACAATCGCGGCCTTCAGACTGGTCATGGACGAGTAGCTGGAGAGGAGACACGGTGCTCTCCCCTACCGGTTGTCACAGATACTTACCGGGCATGGTAGCTTCGGTAAGTATCTGTTGTAACGTTGTGCAACAACGTGTGCATAAATCAATAAAATTAGTCTATTAAAAATGAAATTTTAGTGAAAATAAATGAAAGCGCCATCTGCCGACAACTAGTCACATCAACACCAGCACTGACGTAACCAGAGTGACGTTGAGTGACGTAAGACGTAGGGACGCTAATTGCCGCCAGAGGCGCTGTCCAAAGCTATAAATAGGACTGCGCGCGAAGTTTAAGCAACCATTTTCACAAATTTGAATTATACTCGTCGCGAAGGTGTCTGTGTGCAAAGTAATTTAAAACTTATTATAGTTTTTATGGGGAGCGAAGTTCTCCCTAAGTGAACAGTTGTTTAGCTGCAAACGTCAAGTACCCCATCATTGGGTGAGTTAAATCATTTGTAATGTAATCTAAATTTTAAACAGTGAAAATTAACGGCTGTTGGTCAACCCTGTTATAGGGGGGTAGTAACAGGGGTGTGAAAAAAAACATATCTGTAAAATTAGTACTGTAAGCAGACAATGTAAGACTCCCGATTCCTGCAATGGTTAGCAGGGGTCGGCTGTCTTAGGCAATAGGCGGGAAAAAGGGTTCCAGCTAACCCCTCATCTGGAACATTCCAGGGTCCACCCATCGGGTTCCACGAGAACCATCCACCCATCGGGTTCCACGAGAACCGTCCACCCTTCGGGTTCTACGAGAACCATCTACCCTACGGATTGGGAAAATTCACCCTTCGGGTTCCACGAAGGTGAAGACGCACCCTTCGGGTTCATCACGCAATCATCCACCCTACGGGTTGGAAAACACCGTGCCAGCCGAACTTGTGGACGGCACGGCTACCTCGCGGACTGCATCACCATCAAGGAGCCACAAGATAAGTCGAGCCCTAAAGGCCTACCGGAAATCGCAAAGCCTTTGCTGCCCTATCACGAACCACGACCCCGAGTTTTCAGTTCATAATAAAGCATCGTTTTATATTTTAAATTTAACTTTTTATTTCTCTCTCCTTTCCTGAAAGCCAACAGCTTTTCAGTGGCGCCCATATCGTGGTTTCGGGTAGCGAGAAAGCGATTTCCGACGGGAGTCGGGAGGTCATAATTATAAGATATTTTAATTTGTGTAAAATAGTCTTAAGAGTGCCCGTTAGCGGGGTAGTTTCCCTCCAAATTATCACAACTACCCAGGAATTTGGCTCTCCTGACCTCTGCTGCCAACTTGTTCTTTCCGGCTTATTTTGTGTGTTTTTATTAATTTTAGACAGATTTCGGCATAAACAAGAACAAGGCAAAATTTGAATTTTTTCTCAACATAAATTGTAATTTTCCAAATTTTAAAGGTCCCCATTATTATTTTTCACACCCTCAGATATTTATTTTATGGTGGAAAATTTTTAAGTAAATTTACAGCAAAAGTTTTTGTGGTTCAATTCTAAATATTAAATTTGTTAAAGTTCTGAAGTAAAACGTCAGATTTGAAACGCTTACATTAATTTTCGTAAGTAAGTTGTATAGCATATATTCATCGTAAAAAGTAGTCAAAGTATATCACCACCACAATTTTTATTTTTACGGCGTCAAACCGCCTCAATTTGTGTATTATTTTGTTGTATTTCCTATTTGTAAATTTACAGCCAGACCAACAGCCGATAATCACACTTCTGGGTAACAATCCCTATTGAATTTTCACTTCAGCAAAACGGTGGAACAAATATTTTACGAATTTGCACTTCGCGTAAATAATAAAAGATTTATAATTGTTTCACTTTTCGAATTACGGTGAATTCTGATACACTGAAATAAAACTGTAAGAAAAAACATTCCAAACGTAGATCACGCAGTGAAAACATTCTTGCCAAAAAACAATTTTAAACTAATAACTTTGATTCGTGTTCTGAATAAGTAACGGCAGATTTTGCTTTCATAACGTTTACGAGTATGGTTATTTACTAGCTCGATAGTAGCGGAAATTTTTGGTCATAGAAACTGTGGGTGGAAGTGAATAGAATATACTCCTGACACCAACAGTCTGATACAAAATAGTTCCAGAATCGTCCAAGTACGAATCGGTTTTTGCACAATTCGAAATATTCAAGGGTTCCGTAGTAGCAAGGAACAAATTACATAAAAAAGTAGTTACTACTATATAGTTTATTTCCAGAACCGTCCAAGTGCGAATGGTCTTTGACACAGTTCGAAATATTTAAGGGTTCCGTAGTAGTAAGGAACTATTTAAAAAAAAAATTAGTTGGAACGAGTTAATATACAATTAACTCTTGGCACGTTCGTGGGAATTGTTACATTTATATAATAACAATATTAAGGTTAAAAATTGCATTAATCGATTAAAACTGTCAAACATTTAGCTAATTTCATCAACCCATCATCATACACCTCACTTTCACTACTTACTGCTTCTGATTAGATTATATTCAAACACAGACAGACAGACAGACAATTAATATCTAGAGGGTCCAATTTTTATTTGAGTGAAGGAACCCTAGAAGGTAATATTTCCAAACTTAAGTATTTCCTAAAGCAAATACTAAGTTTCATAAAGGTTCAATTTATAATTCGGTTCAACGAACCCTAAAAAGAACAAATTTATTTTTCGTTATTCTGCGGGTGGGTCGAAAAATATTCACATTCCTTAACATACAAAGACGAATGCAGATAACGGTAAAGGCCGTAACACACTGCATTAAGATGCGTTTGCGAATAGCTTACATAGCATATCAATACAGAGACACAATTTTGTTTCTAATTATTAAATTGATAGGAAGGTTAAGGGTGTCAGCACACCGTCATATAATTTTAATACTGAGGTGGCACATTAGGTACCACATTTCGTGTCATGTTACACGCATACATATTATCATACGGAAGTTTCACAATTACACTTACGTAATAATTAGGTAGTAGATAGTCATCACACATTCATCTTAATTATCTTCACACACAATTCCCAACACTTAACAAGCAGTTTTTTTTTACATAGTGACACTTGCATTGCATGTTGTATGACTCCCAAAGGCGGAAGGAGGGGGCACACTAGCTACAGGCGAGTCACATTCGTAGATTAGAGAAAGTGACTCAAATGTCCTAAGTTTGTTTCCCGACTAAAGCTGACGGGTTAATATAGCATGACATGTAGTGTAACACTAGCCTTAGATGCAACGATAAATAACACGTTTACATCAACATTATTACGTCAACATTTTATTCGCAAACAAAACAAAAGTTACACAATTTTGATTTCTTACGTACACACATACATACTATACAATGATGGACGCACATACATTTTATACTACTATGGTAGCACACAAGGGCCCCATCATTTGTTAGAAATTGGCATTATAGCCAAAGATCATTAATTATACACGCTTGACTTCTTACGCACACACATACACATGATACAAACAAACACATTCATTTTATACTACTATGGTGGCACACAAGGGTCCCATTTTTTTTATATAATTGGCATAATGGCCAAAGATCAATTATCTTCGTTATTTATTAGGGTTGACATAATAGTCATAGTCAACAGTCTACTACTAAGGTTGCGGATAAGCACTTAATTTTTGGGATTACTACTAAGGTTGCGAATAAGCACTTAGTTTTGTTATTACTACTAAGATTGCGAATAAGCACTTAGTTTTTTTTTTATTTAATTTGTTAAATGGCTAAATAGCCTAGTTATTAAGTAGGGACACTATACATTGACACTACACATCACATTCAAGTGACTACCAACGTGACAAACACATGCAGTGTTCGTCATGGGGACATAGGGGTTAATTAGCATCACGAAGGATTCTGCAAGTTTTTATTTTCTATCACTTTTCGGTTTCATGGTTTAGTTGGGGAGTTACTGTTAGTTGGAAGCATGGGTCTATCCCTAACAGAGTTCGTCGTTTACTGTTAGTTGGCAGCATGGTCTTGCCCTAACAGAATTAGGTTGTAGGTTGTTACTGTTACGAGGAAGCATGAGGCTTACCCGAACAGAATTATGGTGTACTCTTATTTGGCAGCATTTGTCTTGCCCGAACAGTCTTAGGTGTAGATCACCGTTATGTTATTTTATTTATATGGCTACTCCTACCACTCGGAAGCTAGAGGCTTGCCCTGGGGGATAGTCCATCCTATGATTCGGAAGTGTTACACTAGCCCTAGTAGGATGTTCTTCTCTGGGACGGTTGTATAAATCCCAGCCTTCAGCAAAAAGCCTTATTATACACACCCCACTTTCAGGCGGTGCGTATTACCTGAACCTTCAACCCAAAGCCTCAAATACGTCTTTTCTCTTTCTGTCCCATAAGATTCTTCAGAATCACCTACATACATCCTGCGAGTTGGTTTCATTAAGGTTAAGGCCAACTCTTCGCTATACCCAGCATCACCTCATTCACACAGCACACTAACATACACACACACATAGATGAGTAGTAGGTCTTATGTTAGGGGCGTTCGAGGACGAACGCAGCATTTGACGTGTTAGGGTACGTCAAACGCTCACCGGAGCGGGGGAGTATGTAACGTTGTGCAACAACGTGTGCATAAATCAATAAAATAGTCTATTAAAAATGAAATTTTAGTGAAAATAAATGAAAGCGCCATCTGCCGACAACTAGTCACATCAACACCAGCACTGACGTAACCAGAGTGACGTTGAGTGACGTAAGACGTAGGGACGCTAATTGTCGCCAGAGGCGCTGTCCAAAGCTATAAATAGGACTGCGCGCGAAGTTTAAGCAACCATTTTCACAAATTTGAATTATACTCGTCGCGAAGGTGTCTGTGTGCAAAGTAATTTAAAACTTATTATAGTTTTTATGGGGAGCGAAGTTCTCCCTAAGTGAACAGTTGTTTAGCTGCAAACGTCAAGTACCCCATCATTGGGTGAGTTAAATCATTTATAATGTAATCTAAATTTTAAACAGTGAAAATTAACGGCTGTTGGTCAACCCTGTTATAGGGGGGTAGTAACAGGGGTGTGAAAAAAAAACATATCTGTAAAATTAGTACTGTAAGCAGACAATGTAAGACTCCCGATTCCTGCAATGGTTAGCAGGGGTCGGCTGTCTTAGGCAATAGGCAGGAAAAAGGGTTCCAGCTAACCCCTCATCTGGAACATTCCAGGGTCCACCCATCGGGTTCCACGAGAACCATCTACCCATCGGGTTCCACGAGAACCGTCCACCCTTCGGGTTCTACGAGAACCATCTACCCTACGGATTGGGAAAATTCACCCTTCGGGTTCCACGAAGGTGAAGACGCACCCTTCGGGTTCATCACGCAATCATCCACCCTACGGGTTGGAAAACACCGTGCCAGCCGAACTTGTGGACGGCACGGCTACCTCGCGGACTGCATCACCATCAAGGAGCCACAAGATAAGTCGAGCCCTAAAGGCCTACCGGAAATCGCAAAGCCTTTGCTGCCCGATCACGAACCACGACCCCGAGTTTTCAGTTCATAATAAAGCATCGTTTTATACATATTTTAAATTAAACTTTTTATTTCTCTCTCCTTTCCTGAAAGCCAACAGCTTTTCACTGTGGCGAAGATACCGGGAAACCACGGCCAAGTGTCAGCACTGCGAGGACCGCAGCGATGACACAGCCCTCCACACGCTGGTGGAGTGCACGGCGTGGGCTCAACAGCGCCAGGTCCTGGTGGTAGGTCTGGACGTGGATACTCTCTCAGCGGAAGTAAGTAAGACTGCGCCGCCTCTTTCTGCGAGCAGGTCATGCTCGTGAAAGAGACGGCGGTGCGGGAGCGGCAAAGAACTCTCACACCCAAGTTCCACAGCGGGCCCACAAGCCGCCGACTGTGGAACTCGCCGACTGTGGCGGCTTGTGGGCCGCCAACGTGTCTACACCGAAGGATCGCCCCCCCCCCCCTCCCGTAAGAAGCGGGATGACACCCGAAAGCCCCCAAAAGAATAGCATCCACACCACCCCCTAGGCGAGGCCGCTGTGGTAGCCGTAGGTCTGTTGGGAGTCCTGGGACATCCTTCCAAGGGCTAACCTGGGTCTCCCGACCGTAATCTGTTAGGCGGCGGCTTGTGGGCCGCCAACGTGTCTACACCGAAGGATCGCCCCCCCCCCTCCCGTAAGAAGCGGGATGACACCCGAAAGCCCCCAAAAGAATAGCATCCACACCACCCCCTAGGCGAGGCCGCTGTGGTAGCCGTAGGTCTGTTGGGAGTCCTGGGACATCCTTCCAAGGGCTAACCTGGGTCTCCCGACCGTAATCTGTTAGGCGTTACGTGGGGTGTTTTAGTCGGTAGGAGTCCGGCATAGCATCCATGAAGGATTTTTCCTCACGTTAATAAAAAAAAAGAATTTTCTCAGTACAACAGCAGGCTTAGCGCTCTAAGAAGGTTTCACTTCAGTTATTCTGGTGACATCTTCATCTCTAGCTAAATAGTTATATTTAGAATCTTCCTGTCGATAAGTCTACATTGAATGTATTCGCAAACGGTACTCTTTCCTCACGTAAAGTTTAAAATACCGTTCTGCAGCCCATCACCTGGTTAGATTTATGTCCACAATCAAATAAACAGCCGGTATTAACACATTTGATTCGATGACAAAGTTGTTTGATTATTGACGCTGACGTGATTGATGCTCATGAATAAGCAAACAAAAGCTGTTCTGGCTAACTTAACACGCGTGTTTATCGCTATTTGACTATTATATTACCAAAATTGAGCAGCTCCATTGACGATCGCGTCTGTACACACCAAACACCAACTATAAATCAACACCCACAGCCAGCTTTTAGAGTTATGGACATTCTATAATTAGATTATTTGATATTCAAAGGTAGGTAATAACGTGTAATGGAAATAAATCGGTATTGATAACCATTTTATTTTATGGCAATGAAGTGACTACTGGGCCAATGAACTCATTCTCTGTCCCTTTTAAAACGTCTCGTCAAGTTCACAATACATAGATAGAAATTTGATTTGTTTTCTGTGTCAAGTTGCTCTATAACTCCTCTTTGGAGGGTTGTTCATCGATATTGTTTGACACAATTTCCGTGATCCCTGCTACCTCCGTCGCCTGTGTACATTCTTATCTGATGGTCAACATGACACACAGCCTTTCCCAAGTATCGTTATCTATTTTGCTTATTTGAATTCATCACAGGAGTTTGTAGACAACGTCTTAATGATTACAAAAGAGAAAATTTATACGCGTGGATGTCTGTTATTGCACTCTTTCACGCTGTAATGACTGAACGAATCTAGCTTAAATTATTTGGTACCGGCATAACTTTCAATTTGGAATAACACATAGGCTTTATTCTTGGAATAAATTCCCATGGAATGTGAGCACGGGAACAAAATTTCACACGCGACAACCGATGCAGAGTGCACTTTGTATGGGTGAACTTATCTGACATAATTAAACGTTCCTTTTCTGAAATAAATGAAGTCTTATTTACATTAAAGTCCTATTCAACATGCCAGCTTATAATACTCGTATCTGCTAGTAAAATTGGTCCAGGTATTCGGACATTGGGATATGAGAGATTACAAATATACTCTTCAATCTAATTTATTTGTATAAACTAAATAAACAGTTTATAATTATGTCAATGCCTAATCAATTAATCATCATCAATGTTCTGGTACATTTATCACGGTATCTTATAACTGTGAATTGGGTGTAGGTAGAAGTGTAATAAATATTAAAGTATCTCTTTAGAATAGGTATGTCTAGCTTATATAGAAGCTTGTTCTTGATTGGCCATACGAGCTTGTAATTAAGTTTATAACGGTAATAGACTTGAGATATTTTGCGTGGGGTTAAATAATATAAAACATAAGTAAATACGGCCTAGCCTCCCCTTACTCCTGCTATATTACTTCTTAGGGTTCCTTAGATATAATATCTTCGTCTGACAACATCTGTCTGTCAGTCCGTAACTCATGCAGTCTTAGTACCAGAAACCTGTAATTTGCGCAAGGCACGAAAATTTTTTCTCCTTTTTTTATTTTTTAATATAATAATATACTTCTGAAAGAAAGTGTTGTAATGTACATTGTTCTGATAAATAGATAAATGAGTTATTGTAAAGAAAAATAAGTAGAATATAGGTAGTCCTGGGACATCCTCCCGAGGGCTTACCCGGGGCTCTCCTAACCATAGGCTGCTGGGCGTTACGTGAGGTTTTTCAGCCGGTAGGAGTCCGGCATAGCATCCATGATGGATTTTCCCTCACGTAAAAAAGAAGGTACCTGGAATCCTTACACTGTGAGGCATCTCTTTCAGCAAAGGAGAAGCACATAAGGCTGTGTTGTCAAACGAACTTGTAAACACGATTCAGCCCTGGATATATTACCAGTCAAACATACATTACCTGCACACATGTTTAGGTGCTAACTTACTGAAGTTTTGCATTTTCAGCTCTACAAAGACAATTCAACGTTAAGAGCAACTCGTAACAGATCCTAATTCCACTTGAAAGGAAAGCACATCAAAATCAGATCTCCCCATTGCATCTGTTACGAATTTTTTTTTTTATACCACTAAGGTGGCAGACAAGCATACGGCCCACCAGAAGGACTGGTGGTCACCACAGCCTATGAACGTTTGCAACACCAGAGGCGCCACACTCGCGCTGCCGACCCTGTAAAAACCTTCTTAGACCCCTTTTGAAGAACCCCATACTGTAGGCGTTTGGAAAAACCGAGGCAGGAAGATCATTCCACAACCTAAGCGTGCGCGGAAGAAAACCCCTACCGGATCTAACCGTGCTCGAACGCTCCGGACGTAGGGTGTGAGGATGAAATCCCTGTCTATGGCGAGCGGTGCGATGATAGAACGTAGCCGTGGGCATCATGTCAAACAATTCCTCAGAGCACATAACATTGTACAGGCGGTAGAACACGCATAAGGAGGCAAAGTCTCTCCTGTCGCGAAGAGGTTCTACACCACCTGTCAGTATAGGATCGTTGACAACTCTCACAGCTCGCCTCTGCACCGAGTCAAATGGACGAAGCTGATATTCAGGTGCCCCCGCCCAGAGGTGACAGCAGTACTCCATGTGTGGCCGCACTTGCGACTTATAGAGAAGCAGTGTTTGCGCCGCAGTAAAGTACCGCCGCGCCCTGTTGAGCACACCGAGCTTCTTGGACGCCAGCTTGGCCTTGTCCTCCAAATGACTGCGGAACTGAACGTCACTGGAGATGTCAACACCAAGGATCCCTATACTTTTAGAGATGGAAAGAGATGTGCCCTGGAATTGTGGCGCTACAGTAATTGGGGCTTTCTTAGCGGTGAAGAAACACGCCTGTGTCTTGGAGGGATTGAACTGGACAAGGTTTTGTCTACCCCAGTCGGACACTCTAGTAAGAGTAGCCTTGATTTCAGACACAAGCTTTTCACGACTTTCCTTCACGGCGTCCCGAGTCCCGAGAGATACCGCGATAAAAAGAAATTCAATCTAGTTGTATCATTTGGAGCACACGAGTCATGTTTGTGAATTCCGAGAATGTCGTAAATGCGACAACCTTACAGACAAACACTTGTGTTAACATCACACAAACTTGAAATCTGACAGCAATCAAAATACGTACAAGTACGGTGTAGGTATTTTAACAGCCGTGTCAAATCAACGATCAAAATAACTAATTTAAGCGAGCTTCGCTTGTAGCAAACAAGTCAATATAGTGGAAGCTAGAAGCTCGTTCGGTTCTATAATACACAATGAATGGTCGAGCAAAGCTCCGTATTATCGAGACAGCTGTAATGAGTTGGACGCAGAGTTCAGGGGCCACTGGAGTGATCTGCATAATCCGAATATTTAGACCTCTCGTGCCGCGGTGCTTTCGATATCATCTCGTAATTGACTTAATAAAATATGCTCTCGAATAAAAAATAAATAAATGTGTGTATAAAAAATAAATAAACGGATAAAAAAGCAATGTTATTGGCATGATATATAGCGGGAATTAACGGTGAGGCGGTTTAAGTATCGGTACAGTTGCATACTCAAGCGTTTGCATAATTCTGTTATTTATAATAATAATATACGACTGTAAATGTTGGTTGTCACCAAAATATTTGTACGTATGCTAAATTATTGCGCTGTTAACAGTAATCGGTGACTATTCGGAATATATTGAAATGGATCTGAGTGTCCTCACCCATACTTTATTGTTAAGATTTCTTTAGTAGACTGGCTGATATCACATAAACTAGCAGACGCCGGTGGCTCCTCCCGCGTCAATACTTTATTTGATCTCTTCCAGGTACAGCGCTTCTAGTAGAGTAGTTCAATCTATGTTTCCCCAGAACCAATAATAATAAAATTTCATTGCATGTAAGTAAGAATAACCTATTTACTTGAATCAAAGGAGTATAGACAAGAAAGAAATAAATAATAGTTAAGGATTATACATCATCATTCATATAGTTAAATTGGTTACCTACACGTGTAGTCTACTGTAGGGTTCCGTAGCTGCAAAATTGTACCAAAGATTTACTGTAAAAAAATGTACTTGGAATACCTATTAAATTTATTTAGAATTTTTCAATTCGATTCAATGGTATACCTATGTCCTAGTCAATCAATAGCAGTCATCTTATATTTTTAAGAGACCTATCAGCTACACCGCTTCCAGGCAAGCAAACAGACAGACGAATATGAAGAAACTTGTGTACTACTAATCCTAAACATCGTATTCGTATAAATTTATAGCTATTCAAGAAAAAATGACTGGAATACATAACTACATCTCTCATAATTATGGTTGAAAATGTTATACGATAGGTACTGTTATTGACCGGAAACGGATCAGAAATCAATGTAGGTACTTATTTATTTTCAATGTGCTGCAAGTGTGCTTGACTGTACATACTTTGTTTGCCATTTTTCATAAATCAAGTAGATTTTTATAATGAAAATATTTCCATTAGCCTTATACGAATACCTACTGTGTAAATTATTGACTTTAAGCTCTATATTTCAGCTGCGATGATCACTCGCAGGTTGTAGTGACGTCGACATTATCATCATCGTCCGGGCGTTACTCCCGGTTGTACAATTGAAGCTCTCGGGTTGGATTCCACTTTCCTGCTTCTGTTGCTTCTGTGTTCTTTTTCTTGGTCTACAACATTCCTGAAAATGAGTTCATTTAGAAACATGTCATTCTGTAGAACATGAAACTTGCGCTTTTTTATTTTAATTCCCTGATAACATTCTTGAAATACCTACATTTATCTCCGTCAGAACTGAGCGTTTCAAAAGATCGTTCCTCTGCCGAACTATACAAACCTGGAACAACCTGCCCGCACACGTGTTTCCCTCATCTTAAAATCCCGGGTTCTTCAAGCTAAGCGTGAAGAGGCACATCACAGGGCCGCCAATTTGAGGACCACTGTCAGAAGTCTTACGGACTGTGAGAGTGGCCTCCAACCGCTAGATGTGCCATCACTTTCCAGCAGCACTGGCGACGTCAATTTGGCGAGCATGGAATGCTATTCTATTGACATCTCCAAAACAAGCACCCTTGAGGAATATGAACCTCCTTTTTAGCAGTAACATATTTGTTCAGCAACCCTCATGGTGGTAAAAGAAGTCGGTAATGTTGCCCACAGCGTGCGATGCCGCCTCCGTTCAACGAGTTCGGAGTGCCCGCTGCGCAAGAGCAACTCGCGCAATGTTTTATTTAAATTAGGTGAGACGATTAACGGCAGAGGGCCGGCGAACTCTTGCGCAACTCTATACACATTAATGCACTATTTAACTGTTAGATTTTAGATAAAATTAACTTGGTTTTGCTTGAATTATATTATTGTTATTTGTTATAGGCGGCACACACGCACTGACGTCCTTCTGTCCAGGTGGTTGAAGTGGCTAGATTTACAATTAGGGATTGACGATATGTATTACGATATGTTTACCTGTTGGTGAACTCGAACATTTATTTATTTAGTTAATATATAATATTTAACTTTTTACCCTTATCTGACTCAAATAGAGTTCTATAATAATAGAGAGTACATAATTTTATGTGAGACCATTAGACAGAGTGCGAAGAGGTCCTAACAAATCTTCGGGACCAAATCCGACCTCACCTGTAAATGATGATGCTGGAGGTAAAGAGAAGAACTCGTTATAAAAGCCTGTGCTAGCTAGTCTGGCTAGCACGTAGTACTACTATAGCATAAAACTAAGGGGGTACCTGCGTTCAGCAGAGGACTCTGTTATGGTCCATTGACTTGGTAGTAGATTACACTTACAGAATTGCTGTAATAGATGTACATTCGCTGAAGTAAAGCGAGGAAGAGAAACAAAATTGATAATGAAAACAAACACCTATGTACAAAAATATAGACCTAGAAGTATACTAAGCAAAACTGTGCGTGATGAAGTGAGCATCTTTTGACAGCTAATGTGAATAATAGAAAGTTTGCAGAGCTCGGCTGAAGTGAGTTAGATACGCAGAAAAAACAAGTGCTTTCATAAAGACTGATTGATTGGGAATACCTCGTGTTTATTGTTGCGGCAGAGAACAGAGGTGATGAACTGTTGTAAATGTGATCAGTAGATCAATTACGGGAGTGTTAATTGGTAGCGGGTGTGAGCGGCCCCGGCACAGTAGCTGGATGGTTCTACTGCTGCGCTGCTAACGAGCGGAGTAAATCACAAACGATGATTTAATGTTCATAGATAGCTCGTTAAGTTTTATGCATGTGCTTTGTTGGTTTCTAGGTTGAGTTGTTTGTTGATTGCTGGAGTTTGATCATAGTGCTCTCAATTTCTATAATCGGTTGTCAGATGGAACACTTAAAATAACTAATTTATTTACCCTGAAGTACCTGGTGCTTTTACTCGATACCTGATAGAACTTTACTAAGTCTGGCAATGAAGTTCAAGGGGGGTAGCGGTAGTGCTATCGCATTATCTCCTGTTCAAGACTACATACGGGGCCCAAGTATGCTCCAGCAACGTTGCTCGTCTGGGTCATGCGGGAGTCTCATAGCCGGGACACCGCAGTTCAGATCCCAGGGATGTAATTCGTGGTCACACCCGGTTTTCTGGCCGCTAAAAGCTATGAAAGTGCACCATTTAGGTAGTCGATTCAAATGACGAAACTCGCTTAATAGAGACTTCAGTTAGGTGTAACAGAACATTCATATTTCAATTACTAATTTGACGAATTATAAATGGTCGACTTTATGGCGACTATACGACCATGTACCATAATAAATCCCATAAATATTAAATAACAACACTAGCAGATCCCATATATTAAATATTGCACCTTCGGCCCAAAGGTCACATACCGTTAAATGAAATTATTCAGATAAATCTGCCGAACATTTCTTTTATATATCTCCGTACGTTATTATGTCCAACCGATGTAAATTAAGTACAGACTTAGTCCATGACCCTAACCTGTGAACTCTAACGTGTGTGACAGACACACATACAAGCTGATTAATTCTGCGTCTCATAAACCAGAATGCCTTTTATGTAACAGCATTAATATTCGTCCCTCTACAGCTTTTTTTTTCTTTTTTTTTTATACCACTAAGGTGGCAGACAAGCACACGGCCCACCAGAAGGACCGGTGGTCACCGCAGCCTATGAACGTTTGCAACACCAGAGGCGCCACACTCGCGCTGCCGACCCTGTAAAAACCTTCTTAGACCGCTTTTGAAGAACCCCATACTGTAGGCGTTTGGGAAAACCGAGGCAGGAAGATCATTCCACAACCTAAGCGTGCGCGGAAGAAAACCCCTACCGGATCTAACCGTGCTCAAACGCTCCGGACGTAGGGTGTGAGGATGAAATCCCTGTCTAAGGCGAGCGGTGCGATGATAGAAGGTAGCCGTGGGCATCATGTCAAACAATTCCTCAGAGCACATACCATTGTACAGGCGGTAGAACACGCATAAGGAGGCATAGTCTCTCCTGTCGCGAAGAGGTTCCACACCACCTGTCAGTATAGGATCGTTGACAACTCTCACAGCTCGCCTCTGCACCGAGTCAAATGGGCGAAGCTGATATTCAGGTGCCCCCGCCCAGAGGTGACAGCAGTACTCCATGTGTGGCCGCACTTGCGACTTTTAGAGAAGCAGTGTTTGCGCCGCAGTAAAGTACCGCCGCGCCCTGTTGAGCACACCGAGCTTCTTGGACGCCAGCCTGGCCTTGTCCTCCAAATGACTGCGGAACTGAACGTCACTGGAGATGTTAACACCAAGGATCCCTATACTTTTAGAGATGGAAAGAGATGTGCCCTAGAATCGTGGCGTTACAGTAATTGGGGCTTTCTTAGCGGTGAAGAAACACGCCTGTGTCTTGGAGGGATTGAACTGAACAAGGTTTTGTCTACCCCAATCGGACACTCTAGTAAGAGTAGCCTCGATTTCAGACACAAGCTGTTCACGACTTTCTTCCACTGCGTCCCGAGAGATACCGGGGCGGCCTGTGTAACAAGTGTCCCCTGTACTGTCGTCCGCATAACAATGAATGCCGTCAATAGACAACATGTCATTGATATGCAGCAGAAACAGGGTAGGGGACAACACTGAGCCTTGCGATACTCCAGCGTTTATGGCCATGCAGTCAGAACAGCTGCCGTCAACAACAGCCCTGATGCTTCTATCGGCCAAAAAGCTGGACACCCATCCGCATAATCTCTCGGTCAGTCCGTAGGAGGGCAATTTTTTAAGAAGACCACGGTGCCAGACCCAGTCAAAGGCTTTAGAAATGTCGAGGCTCACTGCTAGAGCCTCGCCCTTACTCTCGATAGCCGTCGCCCATCGGTGTGTGAGGCACACGAGAAGATCGCCCGTCGAGCGACCGTGACGAAAACCGTACTGCCGGTCACTGAGCAGGTCGTTTTCCTCAAGGTACCTCAGGAGCTGTGTATTAATTACACGCTCCATCACCTTAGACAATAGTGAGGTGACGGCTATAGGCCTGTAATTGGCCGGGTCGGTCCTATCACCCTTCTTGGGCACAGGATGCACATACGCGATCTTCCACGACGCCGGGACTTGTCGCATGGAATAAGAAAGCGAGAAAAGACGTGTAAGTACCGGACACAACTCTGGACCACACTGCTTAAGTACTACCGCGGGTATACCGTCTGGCCCACTCGACTTATGAACGTCCAGAGAACGAAGCTCCCGTCGGACGTCCCGCTGCGTAAATTTAACTTCCGGCATGGAAGTTCCACACCACGGAACGTCCGGCGGCACGGCACCCCCGTCGCTCATGGTCGAGTTAGAGGCAAAGAGAGAACCCAAAAGGTCGGCCTTCTCCCTGGCACTCTGGGCCAGACTACCGTCGGGTTTAAGCAAAGGTGGTAAACCTGACCGACAGAAGTTTCCCTCGGCAGCTTTGGCAAGCGACCAGAATTCACGACTCCCTGAAGGGTACCCTGCTAGCCGCTCACCAATTCTGCCGACGAAATCGAATTTACGAACAGCTATATAAATAAGTACTCAGGCAAAAAATTAAACTATGTATTTAGTAAAAGTAAATCATATTTCAATCCTTTCAGAATCTATACTAATATCATAAAGAGAAAAGATTTGATTGTTTGTTTGTTTGTTTACATACAATGGGCTCCGGAACTACTGGACCGATTTGAAAAATTCTCTCACTGTTGGGAAGCTACACTCTTTGCGGTGAACATAAGCTATATTTTATTCCCATATTCCCACGGGAATGAGAACTACGCAGGTGAAACCGCGTGACGTCCGCTAGTATATTATAATTCTTCAAGTCGGCACAGAAACGTACAAGTGTGTAATAATGCGAGTGGGTGGTGACAAATCCAGATATCTGCAGAGGCAATGAAAATGAAAAATCTTTATTCATACTACGCCAACAGGAATTGTAGAGGCGTCGAGCTCTAGCTCCAGCGACGAGTTTGTGACCCATATCACCCTTATAAATTTGGGTGATATGGGTCACAAAGTAACCCTTATGAACGCCAATATGATTGCTTCTACATTTACATTTACTGCCAGATTCGCAACGCAATAAGTGGTGTCGGAGAGATATGATCCTGGCTATAAAACTCACGGCCACTCTTGTCCTTTTTTTTTAAAGTTCCAGCAAAGTTGTCAACCATGGGCACCTTTTCTTTACCCCGGCTTCTGGGCGCAAGGAATCTGGTTTCTGTTGCAAATGTATATTCTGTAATCGTCAAGCAATTAAACATTTATTTCAAAACCATGTTACATTTTAAATACATCTAATTTAGGGTATTACACGAAGTTAAACACAATGTTCTGCCGCTTCAGGCATGCACTTTTTATAAATCTAAATATTTTGGTAAGTACTACAGCTATTTTATTAGATAAATAATATTTTTATTATAATAATATACAATTTAGTTATTCATTCGTTTTGCATGTATCAAAGGCTAATAGACTCTAAATATTTTATGAAAATATAAATTTGAGTAGGATTATTATTTTATTGAGAATACACAAGCTGTGACAATTTAAAAAGTTAGTTGTCCCTTAGCATTGCTTGTATGAAAGGCTAAGTTCAACGATACGAATCTAAATACTTGATGCAAATATAATTTTAAGTATTCATAGATTTACCAACTATCTCAGCGTGAAGTGCCGTCTCAGTGAACTCATAAAACCTAAACACCTTTTCTGTGACCTGTCCAGAATGCCCACAGTGAGAAACGTTGAGTACGTGCTCCAGAGGTCACGTCTATAACCAATAACATTTACCATTGGCGTTACTAACTCCATGTTTCAGTAATGTATGGTAATTTGTCGATAGCGTGAGTTACCGACACCCACACTCGGTCAGCGAGTGTCACAGTCACAGTGCTGGTGTGACACGTAAGGTTTATGTTAGCGATGGTAGTTATGGTGCTCGTTTAACCTTTCTATATCCATTCTTTTAATCTGTGGTGGAGATAACGTGTGGAGATTTGTGGAGTGGCTCCCTTGTCAGTGCTTTTCATTATTTAATTAGGTATTAGTGTGACTTAGTGAGTTAGTATAATCGACAACCAGTGCTAGTGTTGTATTTTGTTTAACTGGAAGTTAGTTCGTAGCTCGCTAGCTCGAGTTAGTATAATCGACAACCAGTGTTAGTGTTGTATTTTGTTTAACTGGAAGTTAGTTCGTAGCTCGCTAGCTCCGTGTTTTGTAAACGATCACTGCGATAACCATCTTACACTGTGGCCGGTCCTGAAATGGTGGCATTTCCATTTACGAGCGTTTCCATGCTTTGAGAGGCACGTTAAGATGTTGGTCCTGGTTGCCAGGAAAATGGCAGTCGTTAGTTCAAGCTAAAGGTATATATGACCACTAGAATAATTTTCTACAGTGGGTAAAGACAACTTGCGCCTGTCCGTTTTAGGGCCATAGACTATGACTACCTATTGGATAAAGCACATGGACAAAATGCAAATTCTAAAATATGAACGTAGAGTATGCCAGAGCCAATCCCTTCGGGAGTAAAGGCGTGAATGAAGATAGTCATACCTATTATTAGGTAGGTTCCTAATTGGTCACAAAGATTTATAAGCACTTCAGTCAGAACCGTATGTTATAAAATCGTACCTAGGTAGGAAATCAGTTCCCTGAGTTTGAGACGAGAACTTCGTGCTTACCGACAAATTATAATTATGAAACCGTACGATCACGTTGCTCCTCAAAATCCAACTTGTCTGTGCAAATAAATAGCTTACATAACTCAGGAAATATGATCTCAGTAATTATATCCTCGACAGAAACCGGAGCCCGTCCGCAGAGGACGCGGGGCCATTCCATTAACCCTCGCCTGCAGATACCATCGTTTAATTGGCCAGCGCCAACGCTTATTAATTGCACTTCCTAGTGACCGCGTGGCAGGTTGCTCGGGCGACTGGTGAAAAATCATTAAGATTGCGATTATGTTGAAGGGTTAAGTTTGCAGTGACGCTGAATGGAGGCAGATTAAGATTTTGGGTATCTCATGGCTTTGATTTTTAGGCACCTAGGTGTAGGAAAAGGTTCGTTCTCAGTTGAAACATCGAATAAAAATAGGAAACCTTAAGTTTGTGTTTTTGATATGTGTTACAGCACCCCACCGGAAAGTGACAATTTTGTTCACATTTAGATATTTTTCCTAATAATCAAATATTAAAGATCATTATTTTCTCAATCCTTTTCCATAAGAATTAGGCTAACCTGTTTGCAGTCCTTTAAAAGTACAACAACTTTCTATATACACGCTAGAATATTAGCGTGATAACCTAATTACTTCAGCTACAGACAACACATAGTCCAAGCACTTCATATTCATATTCATATTCATTTATTCATTGTTTGTTACAGGTTTTTAAGATGTTACAAATTTACAATTAATGATCTACCGTAACATGCCTTACTGGTGTACAATAATATTTTTAGGTACAAAATTTCTTATGTGTCAAATTCATTAATACAAATTTCAGTTTCACTTGAAAACCATTTGCACATTACATTACACCAAATTCACCATTTCGTAAACGCATTCCAACAATTAGCCGGCCCCTTATCTGCGCTATAATCGCGAGGTCCGCCTCTATCCACGCAGAGCTGCGTCCATGTTTGTAGTCGCGTTGTGCAACAGACAGACAAACAATAGCACTGAATACGAACGTATTGGAAAGTGTTCTTATCTGTATTGATCTCATCGGGTGTCGAAAAGACAAACTCGGTAATGTGGCAATTACATATAAGTGCACAGAGCTGGCAAAATACGTGGTTTCCCAATGATGCAAACCAACAAATTCTCACAGAGGTTAAGTTATAGCACAACATCATAATGATTCTGTTTGAAAATCAGACGAATTGTGCTGCAGAGGGCTACGCCAGCACAGCAGTCGAGTAAGAAACTTCACGTGTGGTGAAATTGTATTACTTAATTTAAGTATGGCCTACTATTGTACTGGGCTACGTCTACCAGTTAACAGGACATTGGATAACAATACATAGTGGCTCACCACTTCTTAGATTTGGTATTATGTATACACCTACATACATACAAACATACATGTAGTCACGCCTTTATCCCCGAAGGGGTAGGCAGGCATATTATAAGCCCACATTTCCCCTTATAGTCTCATGTCCCACGTAATAGATGGTGAGCCTATTGCCGTGTTGAAATGAACAGGTGCAGGTCGCCGCAACCCGCAGTTGAAAATTTTCAAGCCGCCCATGAGACCTTCAAATTAGTTTAACGATTGTCATTTTACTGACTACCGGGTTTAATTTCGAGTTTTACTTTTCTGCAATGGATCTTTATGCGATAGTGTTCCCTTAATCGCCTCTTACCACACCCTCGGCATGTATCGGGGTGGCGACATTTTGTTCTCTTACTCGTCGCAACACGGGACCCCGTCGCCACACGGGGCCTGTATACACCTACAACTATAGAGGAATAGGGTTTACCCTACATAGATAATAAATTTGTCTAACGTACAAAATCTCATATTAAATAATAGTTTGCTATCACTGCGCATACCCGGTTAATGTCCCATACAGCCTTCAGCCACACAACAGTGCGGCATAACACGAATGTTTAATTAGACAAGTATGCGTAACACAAACTAGTCGTGTTATTGTAGCGCGCATGACACGACTTTCCAATATTGTTTTGTTTTTAAAGCTGAGCCTCTCTCTGTGTAGTTCTGTACAAACTGACGGGGCTAGCCGGGCGACGCAGCTAGTCGACCAGCCGACCCCGGTGGTCGGTGGTCGGCCAAGTAGGAGCTTTTTAGTAATTAAATATTCCACGACTTTTCTTTATGTTTTGATAATAAAGATAAAAGCGATTCACGTTTGAATTTTAAGACGCGATAGCTGAAATGAGTTACTCTGTTAAGCAATTATGTCCAAACGCTATGAGATGGAGTTCCTGTCCAACGCATAGGTTACAATATTTTTGCTGCAAAACAGATTATGAAATTTAGTATTGGACATAATATTAGGATTTGCAATTTATTACAATAATCTTTTACATTTACATACTTTGATGGAGGTCCTCAATTAAGTAACGATGAATTTACTTAATTCCAAATATCAATTTGACATTGCAAATCCTTTGATTCCATAGTCTATTAGTTATGCAAATTCACGTATAATATTGTTATAATATTATCAGGTATTATTTTAATTTTCTCAGGTCATTTTAAAGTCCTAATTTATTGTATTCACATGTTACTCGTAACTCAACATTTTAAATACATATAATTTAACGCAGGTCATCCAGAGGAGGTTAGCTAATGTCCTTAAGTTTCCCAATCAGAGGGGTCCAATGGTAGCTAGAAATCTGGATCTGTTGGTTTGAATTTTCTTAAAACGTGAAGTTGGCGGAAAACTTGGATTAATATAAAGTAAATATATTTTAACAATAGGTACCCTAGCTTAGCTAAATAAAAGTAAAGTACAAAGGTAGGCAGAAATGTACGCCCACATGTCACTTTATATTTTAGCCCCTCTCTATAAAATAGAGTGCAGAGGGGCTTATGGCGAGACTTTGTCTGTAGGCCGTGACTCTGTCGCATTAAACTACGTCACTAGGTCACGTAGATCATTTGTTCAAAGTTTGAAATAAAACAAAAATGACAACGTCAATCGGATTAAACTTTCACAATAAACGTGTTAGAGAGGGGCAGTCTGGTGAGAACGATCTCACGGCTTTCTTGTTTTTAACGGAAACACTAATTGGAATTGGTTCTACGGTTGAGTCGAAATTTTAGAAAGTATATAGTAATATTTTTTGCGTTTACATCGAGTTTCGTACTGATTTTCCTCTTCCACCCATTACAGAAACAATCCGTGTCCTACCACTGAACCTTCGACCTACTCCATATCACTCCGTGAAACACACAAACTGACTTATAAAATGTGAATAAATTTTCTGTTCACATGTTGTCGTAATGTAATACGTTTGCCAGTCACAATTACCCGTCTAATTCACATGTGCTTTATATATTTACACAGAAATGTCACCCAGTCTCAATTCTCGAGCAAACAACACAAACAGCCGCACACAAAACATATTAATTTATGCGTCGCTGATACACAGAGTGATCAGTGCAGCCTCATTAGAGTACGGTACGGCCGGTAGAGTTCACTGGAGCTATTAAGATTGCGCCCGCGCACCTCGCTCGGACGAGCTGCTGGTGCAGCAGAGTTGCAACGCTTTAGATAATGGTTGAATTATGTGCAGCTTTACTGAGTTTACAGTGAGATTTACAAATTAATTTGAATGCATGATGTTTTACACCTTCACAGCAAAAGAAGAATTTATAATTAACATAACGGATATAAGCGGCATACGATAAATTTATTTTACTTAACAATTTTCTCTCATAAGTTAAATGTATCTCAAAGGCGAATTTTGAATAAAAAATTTTCTTTCTTTCTTTCATCTTACCGTATTGTACCTATTTCTTCTGCAAGTACTTTAAAAAACTGTTAACAAAGCATCTTTGGAACGAGTGAAAGTTTGTTTGTTTGTTAGGTTCTCTCACTTATCTCATCACGTGACAAAACGGTTGTATGAATAACGATATTTCTTTTTATTTAGTAGGGGATGGGATACAGACTCTCATTCAAAAACCATCATCATTTGAGGTGGTTATATCCGAAGCGAGGGCATCGGGGTCACCATTCTTACGCTTTAGGAAAAAATAGGAAACAGAATCCCGTGATTATTACCACCGGTTACAATCCATACTAAGTTTTATTTTTTAACGTGAGGGAAAATTCTCATGGACGCTATGCCGGACTCCTTCCGACTAAAAAACCTCACGTATCCTGCCCAACAGCCTACGGTACGTAGCCCCGTTGATCGCAAACTTCAGAACCATAGAATGGTTTCTACATCACAGAGGTCAAAAGAAGAAATAAACCATGAACTTTTAGTCACATCACAACACATTTATATCCTGTTATTTGTCGCATACCCATGTGATACGCCATATGTATCTTGACTAAATCACGATAAAGTGTCAAGACTTGATTAAAAAGAACGAATAGCAATTAGATAAGTGGAAGTCACGCAGTTTCACCCGCGTTCCCATTGGAATACGGGAATAAAATATAGCCTATGTTCCAACAGTGAAAGAATTTTTCAAATCGGTTCAGTAGTTTTTAAGTCTATTGAATACAAACAAACAATCAAATCTTTATTCTTTATAATATTACTATTGACCGCCACTAATTGCAGATAATCACTAAGTACGTATTTATAACTATCATAAATATAAATAAGGCATGAACAGTGGACAATACAATTAGATGGTGAACTTTCACGCATCTGTCCTTAGAGCTATCTCGGCGAGATTTAGATAATCTTTGTTCGATCCAGATCCAGCACAAACCACGAACAGATAAATATGTCACTGTACCTACGTTTAAAGCAGCAACACCTCCTATTGGGAATGGTAACGGAACACCTACTGTCACCGATTTGCACTAATTTAACAATCTACGTAGATAGAAGATAAGAATAGATTTAAATCCTACTACCTAGGTAATATTATAAATGTGAAAGTTCGTGAAGATGTTTGGATGTTTGTTACTCAATCACACTCTAACGGCTGAATGGATCTGGCTGAAATTTGGTACAGGGATAGAGTATAGTCCGGAATAACCACACAGCCACATAGGCAACTTTTTATTCCGGGAAAATCGTTCCACGGGAAGCGGGAACGGGAACCAAATTTCACGCGGGCGAAGCCGCGCGCATCAGCTAGTAATAATAATTAATGTCCCAGGATTTGCGACAGTTATTAAAACCCCTAGTGTCATTATTTTAAAGATAGCACTGTTATGTCTACCCGCGAAAACCGTAGATATATTATTCTAGTTAATGAGATATTCAGATCTTGAAGATTACCATATTTCTCTTAATAATAACTAAGTGTCTCGAATGTTCAATAACCACAGGCCGGGTCTCTCCATTAGCAAATACACATAGTGAATCGTTGTTGTACTTCGGTCTTTCATAATTTTCAGTTAATTTAAGCAGTACAACTGCTCAACCTAAAACATAATCTTAGTAGAAGAGTCAAGCACAATAGTACCAAACCACGAGAACTGCGACATGCACCTGAATAATTCCAGCCAGCAGTCATAATATATCTCTATCTACCTAATTAATAGTATAAACGTATGCTTTGGAATCTACATAACTTATACTTATTTATTTTTGACATGTAGGTACAACCTACATTATTATAAATAGAAAACAACTTAGAAGAAAACATTCTCAGAAATATTTGTTTCAACCTGAAATTCGAACATCGCGCGCACACGCAGTAAATACGCCACTGAGCCAGTCAAAATAAATATCTTGTAATAATCAAGACATATGGATAAATTTTATACCATCATTATGACTACGAATCACAACATCACCGGCAGTGATGAATATTTCATCTCAATCAAGCGCGTCCCACACGTATTATGTACACGTACACGCCACCACCTTGTCAAACGTCAAATTACTCAACTCGTAAGCAAATTCGAGTGTTCGCCACGAAAACAAGCGACGCGTGATTACGTACTACACATAAATTGTCCCAGAGCCCAGTGCTCCACCCGGGTGGGCCGGCCTGCTCTCGACGTTCTCACCAACAGCTAAACGGACACGGAGAAACAAACACAACAACATGCATACAAATTATAGAAAAACATTTACTATCGGATCTCGGAAGTATCGATTTAAGTAATCGAATCAATAACTTGATCCGCTGCGTGCTATCGATGCTATATCGTCGTAGGGGTTCTGTGCTGGTCAAGATTTAAATGTGTTGTTCGTATGTAAAGTCGTTATGTTAACGGTTTACGACTGTAAAAGCTTGTAGACAATCAACACAATTGAAGAGTTTCAATGTCGCTTGCATATTGGTGGATTACCCTAGTATGTGTAGGTATAGTCTTCTCCATTGTTCCTGTCCTGTTGTAATATTTGTGTTGTCTCACATAATAGGTGGTGAACTAATTACCGCGTTAAAACGGAGAGGAGCACTTTGCTGATTGTGCCTCCCCGCCGCCGCGCCGCGCTGTTACAAGCCCTGCAACCGTCATGTGACACAACAGGAACCACAGAGCGGTGTAACATGCCTTCTGCAGAGCGGAACGAGTAAAACGTAGTTTCAAGAACATTCATAAGCATTAAAATAAATAATATTTCAAGAAAATGCAGTGTTTTGAAAAAGAAGTATAATCACAAAATGCATGCATAAAAATGTGATGAACGTAGCATAACTTAATTTATTTAGAAAACTTTATTTTCTAGTTTGTTGATAATAAACCTGGCGTTTGTTACCTGAAAAATCTGTGAGCGTACATATCGGTCTGTGATATAATTTAAATACTAATTAAAGTAACCTTTACGTTGTAACAGATGAATGGTGTTTTATCAAATAGGATCGACTAGAACAGATCGCAGGCGCACTCTCGCCGCCTCACGCTCTCGGCTGAACTTTTGTCGCGCCAGATTAACATCTTCATTTCTTCACCTGGCATCATTTGGCTGTCTGCGAACGAACGTCCGATGATAATGCCCGCTTTGCCGATAACCCCATGTTTTCTAACAACGCACAATGAATACAAAGAAACATTACTTAGCGATCGTTATCGCGGTCCGGCGTTCGATGTCCGATCGGGCAATCTGGCCCATGGATGGGCAACATAATTACTGGTACACGCGGCTATTGACAACAATGGTCAATCACTACGCGACCTGCGAACTTTGGACCACGAGCGCAGTGATGGGAAGAGCGAGTAGCGGCAAGCGGGCTAAGAATAACTAGGTTAATGCAAATGCTCAAAAATATACATATACTAGCGGTACCCTGCCACGCTTCGCTGTGACTTTTTTATAGTGGTTTTATGTACCTATGAGAAATGAGTAACAAACTAAATGATGGGTACATTTAAAAAAAAATGTGTGCGTGTACTATTGTACACACGTAAGAAGTGAAACTTCTTCATGACCTTATTTTTTGAAAGAAATATCATAAAATATACATAGGAGTTAGTAGTAGTCCAAAAGTTCAAAAGTTCAAAAGTCCAAAGTCAAAAACTCCAAAACTCCAAAACTCCAAAACTCCAAAACTCCAAAACTCCAAAACTCCAAAACTCCATAACTCCAAAACTACAAACTCCCAAACTCCCAAACTCGCAAACTCCCAAACTCCCAAACTCCCAAACTCTCAAACTCTCAAACTCTAATACTCTAAAACTCGAAAACTCCAAAACTCCAAAACTCCAAAACTCCAAAACTCCAAAACTCCAAAACTCCAAAACTCCAAAACTCCAAAACTCCAAAACTCCAAAACTCCAAAACTCCAAAACTCCAAACTCCCAAACTCCCAAACTCGCAAACTCGCAAACTCCCAAACTCCCAAACTCCCAAACTCTCAAACTCTAAAACTCTAAAACTCTAAAACTCTAAAACTCCAAAACTCCAACTCCAAAAGTCCAAAATGTCAAACGCCCAAAACTCGAAAAGTCCAAAAGTACAAAAGTCCAAAGTCCAAATGTCCAATAGTCCAAAAGGCCAAAAGTCCAAAGTCCAAAAGTCCATAACTCCAAAGTCTAAAATTCTAAAAGTCCAAAAACTCCATAACTCCAAAACTCCAAAACTCCAAAATTCCAAAAGTCCAAAAGTCCAATAGTCCAAAAGGCCAAAAGTCCAAAGTCCATAACTCCAATGTCTAAAATTATAAAAGTCCAAAAACTCCATAACTCCATAACTCCAAAACTCCAAAATTCCAAAAGTCTAAAGTCCAAAACTCCAAAATTCCGAATGTCCAAAAAGTTCAAAAATAACATGCAAAACAAATCTGACCTCTTTATTAGGTGCGTACTCTCTTTTATTATTCTGAATGCAAGGAAGCCGCAATCAAACTTCTCTTAAAAAACATCAATCTGGTAGGTACCTTCTAAATAGGTTGTTTATAATATTTTGTTCTGAAGCTGGCAGAATATAATTTAAAAAAAAACGACCAACGCCATCTATTGGTAAAATCACTTTTTAAAGCTATTTTATTCTTATTGCTGTTATGATAAAGTGTATAAAGTAGCCTAAAACCATCTCTGAATCCTATTGTACATCGTGTCCAATTTTGAGCTCAATCGATTCAGGAAATTTTGAGTTTTTGATAGATACACAAACGCACACAACATTTTTATATATATAGATACACGCCTATACCCTCGCAGGGGTAGGCAGAGGCATAGTATACGTCCACATCTCACCTTATAATTTTTTTTTCCCCCGTTATAGGTGGTAAGCCTTTTGCCGTGTTGAAATGGTCAAAGATATATATACCTACTCACATTATTTTGTTTTTACCGGGTAGGCAGGCGCGTACTACCTCTGTTATGTTGTGAGCCTATTGCCTATTGCTGTGTTGTGTTCACTCATCCAAGGAACGAACGTAGCGTGGGTTGCCTAACGCAGTGATCGTATACAAAAAACTGAGCCAACCATCCTTAATCATAAGTGGATATTATTGGTTTTTAAGAACGAACACATACGAGTACTTAAGTATTTAAATTTTCTTACCAGTTATTAGTTATCTATTAACTAGTTATTTTATACAGTTTTCGTTTCGTTTTGAGATAAATGGCCTATAACAACATGACATACACCAGTATAGTTACTACAGCTCGCTACAGCACCCGCTATCTCCACCACACAGTGCACAGCCTTTCTGCCGATAACATCTAAGCAATGCACTCTGGTAAGGCACATTACACACTAATGTAGCTAATAACGAGTACCACACATCAGTCAGTTAGGTACCTACGTAGGTACATCTGACAGTTCGGGGATTGTAACTATGGGCGTTGTTGGTTGGGAGCTATCGCATACATACATTCATAATCATGCCTTTATCCCCGAAGGGGTAGGCAGAGAGGCATTGTATACGCCCACATTTCACAATATAGTTTTATTTCCCACGTAATAGGTGGTGAGCCTATTGCCGTGTTGAAATGAACAACCCGCAGTTGAAATTTTTCAAGCCGTCCATAAGGCCTTTAACTTGACTTCGATTGTCATTTTACTGTCAACTGGGTTTCATTAAGAGCTTTCCTTTTCTACGCAATGGATCTTTTTGCGAAAGTGCTCCCGTAGTCGCCTCTTACGATACTCTCGGGATGTATAGAGGCGGCGATATTTTGTACTCTTACCCGTCGCAACGCGGGACTCAGTTGCCACACACATTTGAACATAAAATATAAGCTTTAAATAGATGTTTTTGTCACTGTACACTGTACAGTACACTATATGGTGACGACGTGCTCTGGGTTCTTGCAGGTGGTGGCAAGAGAAACAGCTGGTTTCTTGGTGAACTTTATAATAACGGTTCTTGTACAAATCACAGACGTATAGGTAGGTAGATATAGGTGCGCGTGTTGAGGTGACGGTGTTTTTTGACGTAGTGACTGACGGCCGCACAGCTGTTGCTCGGTGAGCGGGGCGCGTGGACCCCCCGCGTCTTGGATGCCCCTGCGTCGTCCTGCTGGCGACGATATGTCTCCGACATGCTCCCGGGGTTGAAGACTTGTCTTCAAATTCAGTGTGTGACTGGAAGGAGACAGATAGTATTATAAGCGCGTCGAACGATACCTGTCTTAGTCTTGATATCGGCGACTCTAGCTATTCCGTCTCTCCCGGGTATGAGACGAACAATGCGCCCCATTGGCCACATGAGAGGCGGCGTGTTTGGCTGCTTCAGGACCACCATAGATCCCTCTTCAAGGGTTCCTTCGGAGTGCGCCCACTTGGTCCTCTGTTGGAGGTAAAATATGTATTCGTTAGAAAACCTTTTCCAAAATTGTTGTTTTAGGTGTTCTATGCGCTCGAATCGCTTTAGGTTGGCAATGTTCTGGCTGGTTACTTCTGGATGAGGCAAAGCAGTGAGAGACCTTCCAATTAGGAAATGGGCAGGAGTTAAAGGGTAAAGGTCAGATGGATCTGTGGATAAGGGTGTAAGAGGACGAGAGTTTAATATGGCTTCAACCTGTATCAAACACGTAGCCATCTCTTCGAAGGTAAGATGTGTAAGACCTAGTATACGTCGCAAATGTCCTTTAACGCTACGTACTAAACTTTCCCATATCCCACCGAACATAGGAGAATAACTTGGAATGAAAGAGAAATTAATACCTGACTCTGCCATTTCGGATGAGTAGTCCTGCTTTAAAATGTCAGCCAGCGCGTTACATGTTCCTACGAAATTAGTACCATTGTCAGAGTAGATGGTTTTCGGTTTACCTCGACGAGCAATAAATCTGTTAAGTGCTGCAATAAAAGCTTCCTTGGTAAGATCCGAGACAAGCTCCAAATGAACTGCCCGTGTGGCTAGACAAACGAATACACAGATATAGGATTTAATGAGTCGGCATCCTCTACCTTTACGATCGGCTATCAGAATTGGTCCGGCGTAATCCGTGCCTGTCTCGAGGAAAGGAAACTCTAACTGAACCCGTTCCTTTGGCAGATTACCCATCATAGGTTGAACGGTTTGACCCTTGATACGTTGACATTTGACGCATTTATGTACTGTGGATTTTGCAAGGTTCCTGCCACCCAAAGGCCAGTAGTTATGTCGTAATGACGACAATAATAACTGTGGTCCAGCATGAAATAATCTTAAGTGGTAGGTATTGAATAGCAACTTAGTAATATGATGCTGACTACATATAAGAATCGGATGCTTTACATTGTAATCATAGTATGAGTTGTCCAGTCTTCCTCCTACACGTATGATTCCTGATTTGATGAATGGTGATAAAGAAATAAGACGGTTTTTCTTGGGAAGAGATTTTCCCGATGAGAGCAGATCATACTCCATGGGAAACATTTCCCTCTGACATGTTTGAATAATAAAGTCAGCACTGTACGACAATTCTGAACTTGTTAGAGTTGAGCCTAGACTTAAATTATTATTACGAGCCTTATTTACAAATCTAAATAAATATGCTATAGTACGTTGTAATTTAGTGTAATTAGATGAATTGTTGATTAAATTCAAAATTAATTGATTATATTTGATTTCATTGGACTGAGTAATTGTGTTTGTATGAAATGATGCATTGTATTGTGTGTGTGATCTCAATAGCTCCGGTAGTGGAACATTGCTGTCTGATTTAGGTGTAGACGGCCACTGAGAGGCATCAAGAGACAGATAGGAAGGACCTGACCACCACAAGGAACATTGACCTATGAGGTCAGCGCTAAGACCACGTGAGATCAGATCAGCTGGGTTCTCTTTTGAGGGCACGTAGCGCCATGTGTGATCACCAAAACCTTCCCGGATCTCGGAAACGCGATGCCTGACAAAAGGCTGAAGAGAAGCCGGGGACGATGACAGCCATCCCAGAACTATCATTGAGTCGCACCAAAAGATACAACTATCAGGTTTTATTGTTAGGGATTCCAGAACTTTCGTACATAGTCTTGTACCGAGTAAAGCTCCGCAAAGCTCCAACCTTGGGATAGTAGTAGCCTTAACCGGCGCGATCTTGCTCTTGGAGGTAAGTAGACTTACATGAATGGAGCCATCGCCTGCCACGGCGCGAATGTAAATGCAAGCGCCGTAACACCGTTCGGAAGCGTCGCTAAAAATGTGTAAAGCTATAGATGAAGGATTGTCACATACAACCCACCGTGGGATACTAAGTGTGTTCAGATGAGGCCAAGTTTCAGTAAGCTTTAGCCAAAGCTTTTTAACCTCTGCCGGCACCTCTCCATCCCAAGAACACCCATCAATCCACAGCCTTTGGAGGATTAGCTTGGCCTCCATGATGGTTGGTGAAACTAGTCCTAGGGGATCAAAGATCTGTGCAATTATAGACAGTATGTGACGTTTTGTAATGATAGTGTTTGTGTGTAATGGTGAATTTATTGAAAAAGTGAGTGTGTCTGTGTTACACCGCCAATTGAGACCGAGAGTTTTACTAGGTTCGTCAATGCTTAAACTCACTGTGTTAGAAGAAGTTGTAGTCTGATTTGTCACTGAATTTAGAATTTCGTGGCTATTAGACTGCCACTTCCGTAGAGTCAACTGTGCTGACCCCAAAGTTTTGATGATGTCTCTGCCTAGGGTGATAGTGGAATCGATGGAGTCACTCCCCGACAGGAGATCATCCACGTAGAGATCATGATGAATAGCGCGTTGCGCTTGTGTAGTAGATGCCTGCTTCGCGAGCTCAGTCAGACATCTTGTACTGATGTATGGTGAAGCTGAATTCCCGTAAGTTACTGTGTTCAAAATATACTCTATAAGGGGCAGAGAAGGATCGCATCGCCATAGAATCTGCTGTAGAGGCCGTTGAGATTCCTCAATATTGATTTGTCTGAAAAACTTCTCTATGTCAGCTGATATGACGTATTTATGTTGGCGGAACCGCAATAGAATAGACATCAGATCATCCTGAACTCTAGGGCCTACAGCCTGAATATCGTTGAATGACTTGCCTGATGTTGTAACCGCTGAGGCGTCGAAGACGACTCGCAATTTGGTGCTTGTACTGGACTCTCGAAACACGCCGTGATGTGGAAGAAAATATGAGTATGGTGATGAATCTGAGAGAATAGGAGATTTAGTCATGTGACCTAATGCCTCATACTCGTTCATAAAATCCACATAAAGTTTCTTAAGTTCCGGTTCTCGGTTGAGTCTACGCTCTAATGACAAGAAACGTCGTTTGGCCATGTCATAAGAGTTTCCTAATGCTTTAGGGGATGCTTTCAATGGAATGGACACAATGAAACGGCCGTTGCTGTCTCGTTTTGTTGTGTCTATGAAGTTCTGCTCACATAGGCGTTCTTCGGAAGTGAGATTGTATTTTGGTGAGATTGAATCTAGTTCCCAAAAACGTGTGAGGTCTGTGGTGTGTGTGTGTGTTGTGTGTTTATCATGTGTAAACATGCACAATAATTTGCTATCAATTGACTGTGGTAGTGCGCCTGATATTAGCCAACCGAGCTTTGTTTCGAAAAGCGTTGGCTGTTGTTTACCTAGCTGTATGTGACTATGACCTATCACTGACCAAAAGACTTCTGCTCCCACGAGGATATTAATTTCAGATGGAATGTTGAATGACGGGTCAGCTAGGTGAATGCCTGATGGTACAGGTAAGTTTTGTATGTCAATGTATGAATGCGGTATGAATGGTGTGATTTTCGGCAAGACAAAACAATCAATGTCAGTTGTGTATGAACCGTCACAAGATTCTAAATGCAAGGAGCAAGACTCTGATATGATTGACGTTTGACTGTTTATACCTGCCAGGCTTGAGCTTACATTACGAATAGGTAATTTAAGCTTACCGCAAAGATCCTTGGTAATGAAATTGGCCGTGCTTCCATTGTCTAGTAAGACTCTGGCGCCGTGCGACCTTCCCAAATGATCCGTCACCTTTACCCATGCTGTGGAAAGTAATACATTACATGATGAGGAAATTGGTTTAAATTCGTGATTTGTGCTCGATAATGCTAAGTGTTCACTATGGGTACTAGATTCTTCAGCGTGGGAATGAACGAGAGAATTATGCTTTTGATCGCAATATTTGCAATTTCCCAGTCTACAGGTTTCCTGCAAATGGCCTGGACGTAAGCAGTTCACGCATAGTTTTAAATCTTTGACCTTTCTAATGCGTGCATCAATGGATAATGCCCTAAACTGATCACAGCTAAATAAATTATGTGATTGCTTGCACAATGGACAGGAAAGTGAAAATCTAAGTCCCGGCTTAGCCTTGCTGGAAGCTACTACGAAACTCTTCGGCTTATTGTTAGTTGTGACCCTAGCATGAGACACCCTTGCCTCCTCGAGCGTCTCCAACAGGTTACAGCGGTTTGAAACGAAGGTAGTGAATGTGCTTAAAGAAGGGGGCTCAGTCAGAGAATTCCTATGTTCCTCCCATTCCCTATTAGTAATTGGATCTAGCTTTGACGCCATGATGTGGATAATTAATGAGTCCCAGTGTTCAATAGGTTGACCCAAGGTTGCTAAAGACCTCAGATTTTTTCTTGTTTCATCCACAACCATACGCAGGCTTTTACTACACTCTTTGCTCACCGACTCAATGTTAAACAAAGCTTGTATGTGATTAGTAACTAGTAGCTGTTTGTTGTCGTACCTGTCACATAATAATTTCCACGCTTCCTCATAGTTGCTGCCTGTAAAATCTAAGCTCCTAATTACCAAGGCAGCAGCGCCGTGAAGAGAACTACGTAAATAATGATCTTCATAATTTTCTTCGAGTTGTTGGCCATCACATTTGAATCTTTCTCCTAAGGGTTCCGGAATTAGCTTTTCCATGTTTCCTGTTTGGTTGTAATTGTAAGTACTTATGTACCATTATATTAGCAATGCGAGATGAAAGGCTATAACATAACTTGGCTATAACTATGATATTTCTTCATTGTAAAGTTTTTGTTCGCAGTTATCTATCAGACTGACGGAAGGTTTACGTTCTTATAAATTATAAACAGTTAGCTTCCCTATCGCCGTCCACTACCTAACACACAAAACATCCAATTGATGCAAAGAGCCCAATGTCTAAATACCATAACATACCCAGTACCCACATCACTCAAACCAATAATCTCCATGATCGCAGACGAAACTCTACGTCATCAACGACATCAACCCGAAATCGAAGTGGTCCGTCCGCTCTCACGTGTGTTTGTTCGTGTGTCCCAATATTTGTCCAGTCCCACCACAAACACGCTGCAAACCTCTCTCGAGACCCCGCGCCCCGCGGCCCCACTCGCTGTGTCAATAATTAATATTCAATTACTCATGTTGATCTCTACTGGCTAGTCAAGTAGACTTGCGCCCCATAGAGCAGTAGTAAACCGGGCTAGTTCATAGGCGAGTTCGGCTCTGGGTAAGTGTTTAGGTGGAAACTAGTTACATAATTGTGTTTGTAATACTCTTGAAACGTTGTGTTTGTAATAACCACGTACTGATAATAATCTGTTATGTGTTACCTGTATAAGGGCTTGTGGTGACACGTTTTTTGTTTACCTTAAAAAGCTGTTGGTAAGCTTTACGTAATTACTCCGATCTACCTCGCTCCTTAACCCTCAACCGCTGTTGGTGATCAGTGAGCTAGTCTCAGCGTTCTTGTGACTATCAGGTGGCTTTTCCTAAATATAAGGACAACTTCTCAGAATGGCAATTTTCTCCCAACATTCCGCGTGGAATATTGAGACTGAGTTTTCTTTTCAGTAATACCACAGAGATACAGGGCCGCCAACTTGAGGACCACTGTCTGTGGCGACGTCAATTCGGCGAGCTAAATATAAAAAAAAATAGATACGATTAACTGTGATAAACGCTTATAGCGCGGTAATGTATGGTACAAACGCGCTACTTGTCCAGCAGTGGCAAATATGGTAGCATTATTAACAAAATATAAACTAGACCCAGTGGCAAATAGATTTTGGTTGAGCTAACCCTCTATTTCATAATATTCATTATTTAGTAAGTTGAAAATAGTAATAGTTGAAAATAAGAAAGCTTTGAAAAAATCTGCCAAGTGCGAGACGAACTGTCATGATGTGTCACTGTCAACTGTCTGTTCTGTTGCAAGTTTCTTTAATTTGTTTCTGTTTTTTCTTGTAGCGGCAATATGAATAGATCGTGAAAATTTGAACTGTCTAGCTATCGCAGTTCATAATACAGTCTGATCTGTGAAAATTTGAACTGTCTAGCTATCGCAGTTCATAATACAGTTTGAAACGTATTGTTAAGAGACACTTCGCCGATTTTAACTTTGTAGCCACTATAGATTATTTTGATTCTGTATTTTATTGCTGCAATAGCAGCTGCCGACATGTGCATTATGCAGTTACTTAGTTACTGCCTACTAGTTAGTAAGTACAGCGCGTATCCGTCGTCCAATGGCGCTTGTTAGCGCTCACAGCAGCAGGATGGATTGCAACAGTCGAGTGGAGGGCTCAATTCCCAACATCGTTTAACATGTCAAAGCTTGTAAAGCGATCGACTGCTACAGATCCATATATCTTGGGCCCATGCGCCCGCGCACCGTACCGTAGGGTTGATGGAAATCGTACGTTGTTTTATTGCCAGATTGAACTGATGTTTACATATCTACCATCCTAGCACGATTGTCAAAATAGAATTTTTGATCTAATATATACCTAGTTCATTTAGAACTATCCTACCATCGTGCACAAGGATTCATAACGCCTATCTGAAACGTTTTAGGTTACGACAATATAAGCATCATACTGAAGTCGGTTAGTATTTCTAAATTTCTGTATTTTACATTCTATGAACTACATCAAGAAAAGGATTTTAAAAGTAACTTTTCAAAACGGCTTCATTATATTCTTTAAATCACAAATAGGTATAATAAATAAATAAATAAATAAATAATCTGAGATATGAATGAGAGGTATGAATATAATGTTTGTATATACATATGTGAAAATGTTTTTATTTTGTGTATTTATAAAAACTCATCCAACATGATGTGGCGACCCTAGCACCGTTGTACTCAATAATTAGATAGTGGCTTCATCAATAAATGTAGTTATAAATAGCAGTGAGCGGCGCCCCCCGGTGGTGGCGGCCCCCTGCCGCTCCTCCGCCGCAATGAGGGAACCCATCACTCACCAAGTCGTGCTTCTTGCAACGCACCGACGTCCAACCACCTAGCTGTAATTGAGGCACACGTACTTATTGTTAAATATTATTACAGATCAATAGCTACAGGGTTGTTCCGAGGGCTTTCCCAGGACTCCCTGCCGTAGGCAGTTGTTTTAGCTGGTAGGAATTCTGCATAGCTTTGATGAGGATTCGCACACGTAAAAAGCTAATAGTTTGGGTATTGCAACATTTGCAACGCCCTTCATCCGTCCTTGCCTAAAATGAGGGAATCAACAAGACACTGAAGCAAAAGACTGAATCATGAAGTAAAAGTCGTCCTGCCGTTTCCCAAAATATGTTTCATCAAATTTCACTTCACAAAAAACTTTTTGCATAGTTTCATTTCACAAAAGAATCTTTAGCAAATTTATATTTCGCATTTTAATCACATCGTCAAATTATATTCATTTGGCAACTTTTTAATTGCTCAATATTTATTTAGTCAGATATATTATAAAGCAAATGCTTTGTTTCGTAAAAAAATATATTCCAAAAGTAGGTAAGTTCGTTTAAATTTTGATTTTACAATGGGTGAAAAATTGACAAAACATGAAAAGATCAGATGTAAAAGTGGGTTAGGTTAGGTTAGAACTGTGAACAGAGCGCCAACTGAGCGAGCTAGGCGAGCGTGTCGCGGTAGCGGCCGGCTATTCGCGTATAATAGCAATTGGCCAAGTTTTTAATGCAATGAATTTAGAAATGAAACTAAAGGAAATCATATGATATGTAATATTTTGGGAAAGTATGTTGTGCCAAACCGTATTTGACTACTTAATACTTGGTATTTATTTATTTAAAATGAAACTTTGCCATATAATTTTTTGTTACACTATAAATTGCCAAAAATAGTATTGCTAACTGTAAAATTGCGAAAAGTTGTTTTGCCAAATGAAAATTTGGGAAACATACTTTGACATGTGTCACTTTGGGGACGTTTTTTAGGAAACATTAGTAAACCGGGAGCCCCACTTAAATTTTTATTTTCGGTTTTTAATATCTATACTTATAATAAAACTGTAGAGGGTCGGGAGTCTGTACATGGAAGATGTTTTGAAAATTTTAAGTGTAGGGCGTTCTCTAATCGATACTGAAGCCGAAAATGTAATTTAAAATTTTCATGTCTGTCTGTCTGTCTGTCTGTCTGTCTGTCTGTCTGTCTGTCTGTCTGTCTGTCTGTCTGTATCCCGACTAAGTATCACGCCGAAACTACTGAACCGATTTGAATGATACTTTGTACGATCTAAGCTTATAGTCCGAGGAAGGTTCTTAGATACTTTTGATCCCGATATTTTGCGCGGTTCCTTCAGGAGAGGGGATGAAAGGCAAAATAGGTTTTTAGCTATAACTTCTCACTGCGTGGTTCGATTTCAAATATTTGTTTGGTGTCTGAAAGGGAGTACTTTAAGCATTATTCCATACAATTTTCAATATTGAGGGTTATGTAGTTCAGAAATTAGGGGCATCTCAACTTTCGGTAAATCTAGAATTCAACGTTTCTTTTGAAAGTGAGTCTAAACGGGCGTGTTGGCTTAATCATAAAAGAGCTTAATGATTAAGGCTATTGTAAAATAATTCAGTCCGCGCCGAAGGCGTGGACTGAATTGTTTTAGAATCGACTTAATCTTTAAGCTCTTTTATGATTAAGCAAACAGGGCCGTTTCACACGCTGCTTGATGAGTCTCATGAAGAAGTACTCCTCCATTCGTACACCTTATGTGACGTAAACGAAGTTGCGAGGGTCAGCTAGTCAATTAATATAGCCGCAACGTAACTACCTAGTTTAGTTAAACAGTACGAGTCAAAAATACTTACAGTGCTTCTTTTTTGACGTTTCCTAAAATGTATGATCGTACCAACATTATTTAGAGCTTATTTAAATTCAACATCCCTTGTGCGACGGTTACGAAACTTCATCGTGTAACAGCTAAGTAGCTCGTTTACTTACAAATGTACTTTATGGCGTACATTAAAGTTTCCGCAGAGCACTTGTACCAGCTGTTGTTGAGAGCAGCCACGACACCAATATCCGCACTAACTAGAAAATGGCCTACCAGGATAACAGCAAACGCAACAACTCGACTTTGACAGTTAGCGTACTAATTCTAATGGTAGGCTACTAGAATTTAATGGTGAATATTAACAAAGCAGGTAGTCTAATATTTAATACTAACAAAAAAATATCGCCCTCCTATTTTATGTTGTTAATGCCTAATGATTTACAATACTTTAAAAAAATATTTTACTGAATAAAGCTCTTTAATCAATCTCTGGTTAGTCTCGGGCTATATAACAACGATTTCCTGCCTGTAATGGTTTCATTGCATGGCAAATATATTATGACTCTACAATTACATAAATCTAGTCGGGGGTAGAGATCACGTAATAAGGAGTACTCACGATAACATTTCCCTCGGCCGGTCTCGAGATCGCGAAGGAAAGTGCTCAATAAACGTCATCAGTATTTATTGTACTCCCAATCCATAAAGTCATGTTGTATCTTTTATTGCTAATTCTAATTAATTAAGACAAAAATAAGGCTCGATACCCAACGTATTGGTTGGAACAATTTCGTGACTGTTAGTGGCCAATTAGGGCCAGCAAATGCACGCAGCTAATAGGTGCAATGAATCAGCACGGGCGCGTCTGCCCGCCGCGGCACACACCACCACCATATTTCTTCCTGTAAAAGGACGCGCCTGCGACGTCCGTTCGTGTATTAAACGATTAAGGAATTGTTCACCTTGTTTGATAGTATTTACATCATTATTATCGACAAGTTATCATTCTTGTAAGCTATCTTGTAAGGGCTGCAATTAATGTTTTATTTAAAAGGTTTATGATTTGTGACTGAATCTTTTCAGACCGTAGATGTGCAATAGGTTTGCATGCACTGTGTGCACTTTGACTTAGACTAGAATATTCAACTGTAGTTATATAAATGAGGCATTTCCAAGCTTTCCGTCATAAATGCTGGAGTTTTGGTATTTTCAGCAATATGACCCGTTCTGTTTTTTCCGTCAACTTTTACTGAATGTTCCAAATTTTGCTTTACTTAGTAAGTAATTAACCCTTAGGGGAACCTGTTGTGAAAATACTCACTGTAAATTGAACAGTACAAAGTACATTGAAAGTCTCAGTTTAAACGTAAATAAAGAATTACTCAGGTCAGACCGGTTTTGATGTAAATATTAATAAATAGCTCAAAATTGTACATGAATAATTAAAATAGAAAAATATGATTGGAGTTCTTTTGCATTTTCTGAGAAAATTTACCATTGTGATGTAAATACATTTTTACATCATCCAAAACAAGAGATATTAATATTTTATTATAAAGTGAAAAAAGACAACTTGGCCCAGGCGGGACTTGAACCCGCAACCTTTGCCTAATCCAGGGCAATGCTCTAACCAATTGAGCTACGGGAGCCGTACTGATACAAGTTGAAATTCTTCACCTTATTGTAACCGCCATTTAAGAGTATGGCACAGAGCCATCTATCGAGCTACTTAGCAACTCTGATATCAATGAACGATATTGCAATCATTTTTATACATTGATTTGATGTCTCCGACTCAATCTATAGATTTTTAATATTTAAAGCAATTAGTATGCTAACTTTTTCATAATATTTTATAACTTTTAACTCTTAAATGGCGGTTACAATAAGGTGAAGAATTTCAACTTGTATCAGTACGGCTCCCGTAGCTCAATTGGTTAGAGCATTGCCCTGGATTAGGCAAAGGTTGCGGGTTCAAGTCCCGTCTGGGACAAGTTGTCTTTTTTCACTTTATAATAAAATATTATGAAAAAGTTAGCATACTAATTGCTTTTAATATTAAAAATCTAAGAGATATATTAAGTAACAAAAAACCCACCATTTTTTTAAAAATATCTGATATTTTGACAGGTGATTTTTCGATTGAAAATTTCAATGCTTTTGCGATATTGAGTCAATAAAAGGACAAAAAATAAACATTTTGGATCAAAAAAATTACAGAGCATTAGGAACATAAAAAGAAAGGTTTCTGCCAAATTTCATGAAAAAACAAAACATTTTTGTAATAGAAAAAAAACAAAACTCAAAATCTGGGTTTTTTGAGTTTATGACATACTTACTTTTTGAGGTTATGTCAAAAAAGTGTAAATCCAAAAGTTGTAGATTTTTTTTATTTCCTACAACTTTGCCATTAAACATTTTTCCATAGGACTTGTGATTTTGTCGGAAATCGAGAAAACCCCTTTCCCCCCCCCCCTTTAAACCCCCATTTTTTTCACTTCCCGACCTCAGATCGCCCAAAAATTATTATTTCTGTTATTTTTTTCACATTTCCTTCCTTTTGCAATAGGTTTCATTCTACTACTATTTTTTTATATTTTAAAAGCTATCTGCACTGGTCTATTAAAGTTTTCTGTTCTTTTTATTGTCAAATTTGAAATTTCAGAGACGAGACCAAAATCGGGGAAATTGGTGGACAACTGTTCACACAGATAAAGATGGGTCCACGGGTACCCACATTTAGTTTGGAGACAGTTAATACTTAATAGACATTACATTCAAAGCTATAATAGGGTTTATCGCCTAAAATAGCTTTAGATATGTCCGAGATTTGCTCATCACACGATTTCATCTAACCGAAAGTTTGTATCTATCTTCATCCTTTCATATTCCAACCTTTAGCCAAAAGAAACAGCGATGGGGAAAGTCTTCTAATAAGTTGTTGCATTGCAATAGATACAGTGTCATTGTAATATTATCTGTGCAACGAATAAAATCTCATCGTTTCTATGAGCCCATTAATTTTGAACACTTCTTCTAATGAGACGGTTACGCTCACACTATCGACATCCAGCACAGCAATTCTTTCTTGAAACTGTTAATTATAATAATCTTCTATTGGCTTTGGCCTATTAGTCGACGCTTTATAGGGCTTTTATCATAGTTTATGTAGACAATAACAGTAAACGCGAGTAGTCGTGAGTGAAACCCGCAAGTGTCGGTAAATGGTGGCTAAGTGCCGGCGCAATAATAAACATTCAGATAAACCGGCGCGCGCGCAATCAACGAGATGACTCCCTAGACCTATGTAGAATTGCGTACAAACACGCTTCGTGACCAAATTGGGATTTTTTATTATTATATTGTATGTCATATATCGTAGCGGCATGCGTGTAGTAATTAACTTGCGTATAATTGCTGCCTTTATCGCGACCTACGAATCTACCTCTTCATTTAGTTTACTTTATGCAATCCTGAGATTTACGATTAAACTGTTGTAATAGTAGGTATACATAGTCAAATCCTACCCGATCTGGCAATAATTTAAACATGTCATGTTTTGACAATCGTTGTCTGAGACAGATGAGTAGAAAAATATAGTATGACAAATCATTGAATTTTGTACTATCCTGAGTAGGTATTTTAAATGAAAATAAACTTTCATAAATAAGTTATTTGGTGTCGAAATGATTGTAAGAATACTGTATGACTCCTGGATACTGGAATATAATCAGGGTAAATATTCAATTGCCAGTAACTATGGATATATAGGATCAAATGTGTTTGTTTACATTTTTGCGCGAAGCTATTGAAAGACAGTATTCTTACTTTGCGAAGAAATTAAGCTTATCTTTATACTTACCGATTGCCATTTCTTATCAAATATATCTATGTTACTTACCTAGCTACGCACTGTAATATTTTTTTCTGACCTAATAAAATATCAACATGATATTATCCTGTTGCCTTCATGAGACTTTTTGTAATTAAAAGTAGGTACAGTACAGACATAGAAATAAAAACGGTATGACGTTTTCCACAAAAAGGTTTATCATTATAAACCCTTTTAGAAAACTTAAAAAGGTTTTCTTTATAAAACCTTTTATGGATAACTTGACATCTTATTTATTTCTTGTATACCTATAACGAAACTCAAGTATAATTAAGGAAACTATCGCCGTTTGTTGTATTTCCTCCAAGCAAAATACATGCTAGTAAAGTACCACAAATGTATGACATTGCGTACCCCTTCTGAGAAAAGGGCGTGACTTGTGTATGTACAGTAGTAGTAGGGGAGAGTTGGGTAATACCGCGCGCTTGATAATTCCGCGCCTCCGCGTAGTTCAAAAACTATCCACTAGTTCTGCGATACAGCACGTATACATCGAAGCAGGACATGCCTACACCCTCCCCCGGGCACTGCTATTACGGCCCGCGCGACGACGGAGACAGTGCATGCGGTAGAGGTTTTTTTCGTCACCCCTTATAATTCTTCGTGAACTTTCGATAAGAGGTAAGTAAATACTGTTATATTGTAATACTTTGATACTATACATTTTTAATGCTTGTGTACTGTTGAATTTATGTCCTAAAGTTTTTACGTAGGTACTATAATATTTTTCATATAATTTTGAGGTTAAAAAATAAAATGTCCAAGTTTGATAATTCCGCGCTGGGGGCGCGGTATTATCAGTCTAGAGCGCGAAATTGTAAACTATGAAAGATATGTTTTATTTACATTAACTTATTATTACTTACCTCGACAAAAAAGTTATTTATGTACATCTGTTTGTGGCATTTTATATCTTAAGCGAAAATACCTATTTTGATGAAATTTGAGTAGGTATTTTTAAGTACCTAAACACTTAAATAACTTAAATACGTACTCAAATTTAATCAAAATAGGTATGTATTTTCGCTTAGGATATATAATGTATATTTATATATGACTTATTTTATGAAAATAAATATAGTACCTATATAGAAATTCAGATATAGCTTTATAATATTATCTTTGTTTCAGATTTACCAATCTGTGCCAAAGAAAAAGAAGAAGTCATGGAATCCCGAAAATTTGAAGGCTGCACTTGAGGCTATACGAAACGGAAGTAAAATAAAGACAGCTGCTAGAAACTTCAGTATCCCTGAATCAACAATTAGGGATCCCTATCTTCACGTACTTAAGAAAATTACTTAGAATGGTGTTATTTTTTTTATTATTACGTTTGTTACTTACCTATTTGTGTACAATTAATGTGGGCACGATTTTGTCAAACCTGGGCACGATATTATCGGACCAGTTTGACAATACCGCGCATTAACTTTTTTTTGTAAATTGACCATAATTACTGTTTCTTTAAATTTCGGAAGTTTTTGTCGTACGGTATATGTACCTAAATAAATTTCCTACTAATTACTCCTTTTTGTTTTTTTAAATATCAAGAAGTTTTGTAATTATAGGTGCAAATCCTTATGGGCTCGGTATTACCCAACTCTCCCCTACATACGCATTTATACTGAACTGAACATTCCAGAAACCTAGTAGTGAAATGATTGTAAGCAATTTACTTAAATTGTCTGATAGGGTCGGCAGCGCGAGTGTGGCACCTCTGGTATTGCAAACGTTCATAGGCTGCGGTGACCACCGGTCCTTCTGGTGGGCCGTATGCTTGTCTGCCACCTTAGTGGTATAAAAAAAAATGTAAGAAATTAATTTAGAAATGTTTGCATTATTACCTATAGCCTCACATGTCAGAGATCGTGAATTTGACATTCATAAAAGTGTTACTTTGTGACCTGAGTAAATAAAGATATTTTCATTTTTCAAAGAGTAAACACCCTGTTACTGAAACTCCGCTGACGACTGTCTCTAACTCCCACTTGCCCCATTTTTAGTACTATTTCAAGTAGTGAAGCACTGTTTGTAGATGCACTATGCCCACGGTACCGCTCTGTATCAATTCGCGCTATCCAGCCTCGTGACGCGCTCATTAAGATACTGGCCCCAATCTCAGTACCGGCTGTAATGGACCCGCTGCTCCGGCCACACAGACCTCGTGTGCGGTCCCAGTGTCCGCGGGACCGGAAAACTTTCCCAATAGTTGTACTCGAGATACATTTACGAAAAAGCGTAGGTTAATTTAGGGTATAATAAAAAAAAAATCATATTATCCATCGTCTCCTAGCAACATAAAGGATCAAACAAACACACTGTTGCTATCTGTATATAAAGCGCCATTTACATGATACCATTTTCTGGTACATACAAGAGCAATAATTGAAGGCAATAAAATAAGCGCAATATTGTCCTTCAAAAATTGTAAGCAACTGTTTACACGCGGATATTGTAAAAAGATTGCATGCAATTATTGAATGCCAGTATTGACAAAAAAATATTGCAAACCTCTTTTGTTTACACCAATACAATTATGTTTAGGATATTATTGCTTACAAGTTTTGAAATGTCTAAACACAGGCTTGTATGTGCGTGTACCATTTATTAGCGGGTTGCTTCAAGTATTCCATGTATTTGGGTCGGTGAATATTTTATTCAATTGTTTTTTTTTATGTTGGGATGAGAGAATCCAGGCGAATACAAGAATTGCTTAAGCAATTATTGCTGTGTTGTTTACACCAAGAAAATTTTTTAAACAAAATTTCTCCAATAGATCAAGAATGTTACCTGTTGTTTAGATAATTCAAGTCATAAATTGCTTCAATTTAATTGTATACAACAGTCAAGAAAATGGTATCATGTAAATGGCGCTTTAAAGCGCCATTTACATGATACCATTTTCTGGTACATACAAGAGCAATAATTGAAGGCAATAAAATAAGCGCAATATTGTCCTTCAAAAATTGTAAGCAACTGTTTACACGCGGATATTGTAAAAAGATTGCATGCAATTATTGAATGCCAGTATTGACAAAAAAATATTGCAAACCTCTTTTGTTTACACCAATACAATTATGTTTAGGATATTATTGCTTACAAGTTTTGAAATGTCTAAACACAGGCTTGTATGTGCGTGTACCATTTATTAGCGGGTTGCTTCAAGTATTCCACGTATTTTGGTCGGTGAATATTTTATTCAATTGTTTTTTTTTATGTTGGGATGAGAGAATCCAGGCGAATACAAGAATTGCTTAAGCAATTATTGCTGTGTTGTTTACACCAAGAAAATTTTTTAAACAAAATTTCTCCAATAGATCAAGAATGTTACCTGTTGTTTAGATAATTCAAGTCATAAATTGCTTCAATTTAATTGTATACAACAGTCAAGAAAATGGTATCATGTAAATGGCGCTTAAAGTTCGCCATTTTTTTTTTGAACGATTCTTATGTTGGTTTGTTATTGTCAGAATATCAGATCAAGTTTGCTATTCAGGAAGTATTTTAAAAAATCAATCAAATTTTAGTTTGTTTGGATGTTACTAAACTACGCTCTAACGAGTAAACTAATTTAGCTTAATTTGTTTTACAGTTAGCTGAAACCCTGGCTCTGCATCTCGAAAACAAGTTCCTGTGGGCAAGGGGGACATACGAGAAAATTTTACCACGCGGCGGGCGGCACAGCTGGCACCAGCTAGTTTTTATCATTAGTAATTTAAGTAAAATTCAGATGAAATTAAAGAAGTGGCAGTGTAGCGGACGAGAAAGGGCAACGACAGAGATTTGTCACAAAGTAATGTTTAGAGTTAAGTATAATACATCTATGGTTAAAATTACAGTGAAAAATAATTATTACATATCTACATTATTAATAACTAAACTAACATAATTTAGGCCCCTGTGGCATTGTGCCCAAAAGCAGCCTTTGGGTCACCAGTCGACTCTACTAGGTATTATAGCAAATTCTTAAAAATCTATGCATTGGGCCCCCATGGACCTAGGGTCTCGACGTCGACGCCGACTGGAAGAAAATTAGTTCCTTATTAAAGTTAAGTCGATATTATAAAACGGGTATCTGCCGCTAACACTGAGACCGCGCACCAAATCGCATCTCAGTAACAAAGATGCTTTTGTATAAATTAAAGTCCGGCTGTTACGTTAAGTGTAACGATCATGAGTACCATTTATTATTTGAAAGGCATTTACTTAGCGCACTTCATATTAATAAAAGGTTGCAGTCGTTCGTTCAGTAACCCGTTCTCTTCTGAAGACGTTGTACCATTTGCGCGGAAGAATGAACTGAGGCTTAAACACTACAATTGCGAGTGGCAAATTTTCTATCTGTATAAAGTCTGAGCAGTATTATCACAGATAATATTGTATGTAATATATGTATTATGTAGTCTTCTATGCTAATCTAACAAAGAGGAAACAACGCTTCGTTTAATTGTAATGGAATGGTTTGTCCATTATCATCTCTGGAACTACTGAACCGAAATTAAAATTGACTACAATATTAACGTATTTCCCTATCTTTATTTATAGATTTTTAATATTTAAAGCAATTAGTATGCTAACTTTTTCAGCGTTTTGAAGCGCTCGTGGCCCCGCGGACTCAGTGTTCTGTAAACGATCACTGCAGTAAGCAACTTTCACTATGGCCGGTCCATGGATGGGTGACCATCCATGTGATCACTTTGTGACATTTATTTGAGCGTTTCCGTGCTTCGGAAGGTACGTTAAGCCGTTGGTCCCGGTTGCCAGTAAAATGGCAGTCGTTAAGCCAAGTTGAAGGCTTTATTTCAACAGCAGGCAGTCACAACCTGCGCCTGTCTATTTAAACACGGCAATACGGCTCACAACGTATTACGTGGGACAAATTATAAAAAGGTGAAATGTGGGCATATTATAACACAGTGATGATCAGTGTTACTCACCAACTAGCGCGAGGTAGCTATGCAGAGAACTCTTTCCCAGGGCGCCTTACGACAGAGATTCCAGTGTGCGTGCAAGGGTAGGCCAGGGCTCTGACGAAAACAGTCAGGTAGGGTGTACACACATATATTTATATAACACACAATACTACAGAGACAATGAGATTACATAGATACAGAAAGCACAGACATACATAAGAATATTACAGGTTTAGGTTCTAATAGTACAGCACTACACTAATTCAGCATGAGGAAGTAATTTAGGCGGCTAGACTACACGAATAAGTGGGTGACAAGTACTGGCCTTTGAGACGAGCGGAAAGCGACCCCGTACGTTATCACAGCCAGGTGGAGTTGGCAGGCTCCTCTCGAAATCACCTCGCTTGTGTGGTCCACGTGTTTTTGGGCGTGGTTTCGAAAACCTTGGACTGGCCGCTTTACCCCGTACTAAAAAACCCTGATATGACAAGTAAACGACAAATTAAGATGCTGATTATGTGTATAGACAGACGAAAATCAACCCGCTTTGCAACAATAAAGAACAACTCACCAGTTTCCTGGGTAAAGTTAGGTTAACACAAAATGTCACTAACGAAGTTACTAATTTTGGTTGTAACTTTAGAAAAACATCAATCAGAGCTTGAGATAAACGAAATTAGAGGCTCAAAAGATAATTGGCAAAAGTCGCGGAACCATGTAGTCCTCAAGCGCTTCTTCATTCTTGCCTAGTCATCTGTCATCGATGTCCATAGACTACCTGTCACTCGCCAACCAAAGACAACTCAAGATAAAAATAGAAGACGATGAATCGACTACTTAAAGGAAAACACAAAACAAATGCTACAATATAATATGCCTCTGCCTACCCCTTCGGGGATAAAGGCGTGATGATGAACGAACGAACGAACGAACTTTTTCATAATATTTTATTATAAAGTGAAAAAAGACAACTTGTCCCAGACGGGACTTGAACCCGCAACCTTTGCCTAATCCAGGGCAATGCTCTAACCAATTGAGCTACGGGAGCCGTACTGATACAAGTTGAAATTCTTCACCTTATTGTAACCGCTATTTAAGAGTATGGCACAGAGCCATCTATCGAGCTACTTAGCAACTCTGATATCAATGAACGATAAGGTGAAGAATTTCAACTTGTATCAGTACGGCTCCCGTAGCTCAATTGGTTAGAGCAGGGGTTCCCAACCTTTTCGTGGTCAGGGACCACTTTTATATTTTTCTTGTTAACAGGGACCACTATAAAGGCATAATTTAAACAAACTGTGATAATCAATCTAAAACTTTAAAAAACGCAGTAGAAAATAGCATAAACATTTATTAATGTGATTTCTGGCTTTCATCTTCTTCACGAGATCTGCTAACCTATGACTAATATTGTTACTCAAAGCTACATGCAAATCATCACTTACTTTCAAACGATTCCTCGCCTTGTTTTTAATTTCCAACTAAGCAGAAAACCTTGTTCGCACAAATAAGCGTTGAGAAAACTATAAAATAGCGCAAGGCGATTTCTCGGAGTTTCGTATTAGAAATTGCTTTTAAACACCAAACCACTCAAGTGAATTTGTTGCGTTCTTCCTGGATTCCTTCATTAACTTCACCAGCGTCCGTGCTGGGGGGTACTATTCCACTTCTTCGAGGGGTGAAGAGACATGCCACCGTCTAGGCCGGCTTCTGTAAAATAATGGTGAGCAGCCAACTCGCCGCTCTCAGACCCTCGGTCATGGTGGACACCCGCGCCACCGACTATAGAACTCGGAAGGGAGATTTTTCTCCCGCTGCATTCTTCGCGAGCATGACTTGCTCGCAGAAAGACACAGCTACGTCACACTTTCTCCCGTTGGAGACTCCAGCGTGAGAATATTCCCAGGCCCGCAACGAGGTCTTGACGCTGTTATGCCCATGTAGTGCGGTGTCCCCGCTGTAGATACCGAAGCACCCGTGCCCGGTAAATATCTGTGACACTCGGTAGGTGAGGTTGCCATGGCGCTCGCCTCATTAGTGGTGAGTTCTCACTTTGGTAGCTCAAGTCGAACCTTCCATGTCTCCATGAGATTCTGGCGAAACAGGGATCACTATGCCTCTATTTCTTTGGGCACAGGCCTGTGGTCCCGATCCAGCGCCTTCATGCAACATTGATACAACGACGCAAGACTGTTTCCAGGTCTCATAGAGGGGTCTTGGCTAGGAGACATGCCGCCTCAACGGATATAGTGCTGTACCCTCACCTGACGGCCATCGCCTTTAGCAGTCTAGCCACGTTGCCGGTCGTCAGGGCCTCCGCCCATACAGGGGTCCCGTATAGTGCCATACTCCGCACGACCCCGAAGGTCTCTTGCAGGGAGCGTTGGGTACTCTTATGTTGGGTACCAACCGCGAGAGCGCCGCTGTTGCCCCCTCTGTTTTAAGACTTAACTTCTGAAATGGTGTCGCTCTGTAATGATACGCTCAAAGAGTTTGCAAACCTCGACGAGGAACACCATCTGTCGGTACCCCGATGGCGTTATGGTTCTGATCCGAAAGGCCGGGCGGACGGTGTCCACCGTCCGCCCGGCCTTTCGGATCAAAACCAGTTTCCCACACTTTAGACTTTAGGAAACTGGTCTTGAGCCAGGATCCACGCTCGGCCGGAAACACATTCAATTGTGGGCAAATCGCAGACTTTGTGTTGTCTTTGCTAGCCGAGCCGGTGGGCGTAGCAACCGCCCCCACAACCCGCGCTCTTCTCGTTCATTGCACGGCGACTAACGGCTCACCACCCGATAAATTTAAAATCCTTCAGGGACCATATTTTCGCTCCTGCGGACCACTGGTGGTCCGCGGACCACTGGTTGGGAACCAATGGGTTAGAGCATTGCCCTGGATTAGGCAAAGGTTGCGGGTTCAAGTCCCGTCTGGGACAAGTTGTCTTTTTTCACTTTATAATAAAATATCTTTATTTAGTTAAGTAACTTAATATATGTATCGACATGTTATAAGTGAGCAGAGCAGTATAAATATGTACAGTCAACTACAAAGCAGAGCAGTATAAATATGTACAGTCAAATACATCTTTTTGTTAGATTTAACTAGTACATCTCTTTGTAGTTGACTGTACATATCAACAAATTTGACAGATTTCCATGCATTATTGTACGGACATAAGAATTATGTGGGAAAAATGGTATGTTACGGGATTCGTCACATGCGAAGCCGTGGGACACAGCGAGTATATAAATAAATCTCAACAGAGATGCGAAAGTACTGTTGTCTGTGGCATAGATTTAGGATTTTTCGTTACTCGTCTATCTGTGGGTTACAATTTCACGCCAATACCACAGAAGAGAGCTTGGGAAAGACCATAGACTACCCACCTCTTGTCTCAACAAGTTTGGGATACGGGTAAGAGAAAAGCTCTCCGCACGTCTCTGGCTGGAGCTGCCATTGGCTAGTGACGAGTATGTTTAAATCCTATTATTGGAAGTCAGAAAATATTTCTTGATCATCGACATGCCCTCGGCTCCAACCTTTCCCACAGGAACTTGTCCCAGGGGTAAAAAGTAGCTATGTCTCATTCTGACGAATAAGCTCTGACTCTACATTTTCAGTATAAATCATTTAGTAACTTTTGCGTGAAAGTACAAGATTAAAAGAAAGAACAATAACAATAATTTGTATGGACAAATTATTGTTTATTTAATTATAAGTTTGATACCTATCATACCATTTTAAACTATAATGGTCTCTTGTGAAATGGTATCAATTCTGATGGATGATGTGATGAGTAATGGTGAGTCATCATTCATCAGAATTCATAATATCATTAATCATGCACCTGGTTTATTCTAATACTATCTTTCATATATTTCCTTATACTAACGATCGATACTCCGATTCATTATAATTATCTGCGTCAATATTGATAAGTTTGTTCATTCTAATACTAGCTGAGCTATGCAACTTAGATTGCTTCATATAAAATATCTGTAGCTAGTCCTAAAAAAGTAAAGGAAATCCATATCCATACTAATATTATAAAGCTGAAGAGTTTGTTTGTTTGTTTGTTTGTTTGTTTGTTTGTTTGTTTGAACGCTAGGATCTCAGGAACTACTGGTTGGATTTCGGAAATTCTTTTACAGTTTGATAGTCCATCTATTGAGGATGGCTATAGGCTATATAACATCACGCTAAGACGAATAGGAGCGGAGCAGCAATCAAGAATGTTTTGAAAACGGGGAATATTTTTTACCGTCTGAGAGCTTCCGAAGCGTACGCTGCATAAATGGTTAAAGTTACGTAAAAATTGTGTACTACAAAATTGTTTCTCTTAAAAAGTTCTAAAAAAAAGTCCGCGACAGCATATGTCTATCTTTTAAGGTTCGCTCACAATAACCTAATTTGTCTATCTCTTAAGGTCCGCTCACAATATTTTAAAACTGAAGAGTTTGTTTGTGCTAGGATCTCAGAAACTACTGGTTGCATTTCAAAAATAATTTTACAGTTTAATAGTCAATTTATTGAGGATGCTTAATGACAATATACCATCACGCTAAGACGAGTAGTGGTGGAGCAGCCATGAATAATGTTTTGAGAACGGGGAAAATTTCTTTCTTCTCAGAGCTTCCATTGGGTACACTGCGTAAATGATTAAAGTTACGTAAAAATTGTGTATTATAAAACTGTTCCTCTTAAAAAGTTATAAATAAAAGTCCTAAACAGTATATGCCTATCTTTTACGGTTCGCTTACAATAACCCACTTAATAAGTTTTAAAATATGAGCGAGGCGACGACGGCAATTATCGTGGTCTGCAGTAGTAGCCAGTCAAATGAACGATAAAAACCGGTCAAGTGCGAGTCGGATCCGTACCAAAAAAGGACGGGCGGAAGTAAATGCGACGGGAAACATTATATTACTTTACATATCAATACCACGCCTCTCTCCTTCTCACTCTCATGTGACGCAACCGAAGTTGTGCGGGTCAGCTCTAATGAACATAAGCGACGGAGTAAGTGCGACGGGAAACATTATATCACTAAATATTTATACCACATTTCTCTCTTTCTGACTCCCATGTGACGCAAACGAAGTTGCGCGGGTCAGCTAGTCATAATAATATATGGATGACGATATGTTGCTGCTACGCGTTGAGACTATGTAATTACCAAATAATGAGGACTGTCTAATTCTTGCGAGTTTTAGGGAAACTTCCGAAAAAAGCAGAGGTGCTCAATACTGTCGAAGAAATTAATAATTTCGTTAAAAATTGCAAACTGCCGTTTGCATAAAGTGTAGCACATTTCGTAAGTAATTTACTTTAATATTATGCAAAATTAGTGAAAAGTGTCAACATTCCACTTGAGAATTGACACTTAAAAGTGGACCCACTACTAAAACTCTCCTGTCCAATAAAACCGGCTGCCTAGGTATTGGTATTGGTATTAATAACTTGAGTAAACCAATCTAGTTTACATGAGTTATGGTTATTCATTTCTAAGTGAACCTACAACAATTATTATGACTTACGGTATTTAGGTTTATTACATAATTTCATTATTAATTTATTTACTTGAATAAGGGGAATAAAAGGGCGACATCTGTTCTTATTACTTAAGCAAATATTTCTGCGTAGTTTCGTAAATACCTAATGCTATTGCACATAAATAATACGAACACGAAACGCTAGCTCATAAAAAGCCTCGTTATTTTGCCTAATATGTCCATAAGATAAAGCACCGCCTACAATTTCTACATAAAAATAATGTCATACAATAGTGAAAAATGACAAATTCCCATAAAGAAGCTTTTAGTTGGTCGTGCGGCGCTCGGGGCTGCATGCTAAGTGTATCGGTGATTATATCACAGACGCTGCTCTCTAAACTTTTCGTTTGTTTTCGACTTTTCTGGAGTGTAGGCTATTGTTAGGGGACATCCATATACTACGTCACGACTTTGTTTCTAATTGCCCAAATACGAAAAAGAACTTCAAAGGATTTTGGTTTTGAAAACCCTCATAAAGGTTTTCAGCCGTTGAAGTGTACTGAAAAGAAATTCAATAAAAATAATCGAATTTTAACGGTGCATGCGTAAAGAAGTTACCGTTTTATTTAAGTCGTAAATACCTACTAAATACTTTTGCTTTGAAAATCTGCGAGTAATTGTTGAAGTAAAGGACTTTATCTCATGAGTTACAAAAAAAGTTGAAAATAGGTAGCGTATGCTCCGCTGTGGTCCGTTTAAGTGAAACATCTTTAGAATGCTTGTTATTTAAAACTAAAAGTAACAGAAATGCGTCTCGAAAAATTATACGATAAAAAATAAAGTGCAATTGAAATAAACTTCTTTTGGTTCGGTGTGAATTGGATTTTATAAAGTTTCACTTCTACCGCGTCTGAACTCACACTCAATTTCTTTCTACAAACACGTGTTCACTCTAAAAAGCGAGTGACAGTTCAACATTTTCTGACTTTCAGAAAGTGTGAACTGGTATAATAGTCTTTGCTACTCTTGTTGCCCTCACCAGTTTCAATCGTTCAACTGTGTTTTAACATGTTAGAGCTCCTTAAATATAGATGTAGCTTTTTGTACTCATTGTTAAATTTTTCATCAAGCCTAAAAATAAGTTTCTCTGTATTGCCTAGGACGTAGTACCTGGCACATCCCTCTGACGCCAAACCGCATTACCGCCAGTTAGTATGCACACTAGCGCCGGCCGCATCTCGCGCGAGATCATGCGCGCGCACATTTCGCTCACGTCCCTAATTGTATTCTAACTGTTCTGTCTTCGAGTGACTGGCTGAGAGCGCTACGATCTCTAACCACAGACGCAATAAATGAAAAACTTGAGTTATGTGATGTTTTATTTATTTACCTGTTGGTATATCGCTGGAATACCACAATGAAATGAATTACGAGGTCTAGCTTCCTGTCTCTAGTAAGTATGAAGTCATCAATGAGAAAATTCTCTATCGTTAAAATGAAAGAAGAAAATTATTTTTCAAGAAAACATGTGCACCTAAATTCAAATTTTCAAATAAGTGAGTATTTCTCATACTAATAAATTATGAAATAAACAATTTTTCACAATATTATTGTAATAGAAATGTTATAATCCTTTATTAACGTGCATACAGCACGTTTTATCCCCGAAGGGATAGGCAGAGGCTCAATATTATGTTTAGATTTCTGTCCCACATAATAGGGGGTGCGCTCGCTGTTGAAATGGACAGGTGCAGGTCGTGACATCCCGCGCTTTATGAAATTTTTCAAGCCATTTATTTATTTTTCTTCAACTTGGCTTCCACAACAACAACCGGGTGACAACCGGGACCAACGGTTTAACGTGCCTTTCTAAGCACGAAAACGCTCCCATAGCAAATAGAAGTGTCACAAAGTGGCACCCATTCGAGGAGTAGTCATAGCTAAAGTTATTACTGCAGTAATAGTTTACATATTACTGAGTCTGCGGGGCATAACAGACAAAAAAATAGAAACCACCACCCTTTGAAAGTCGACTTGAAAAGGGGAGTACCTTTTCGAACCCAGTAGCATTAAGCTACTATCTTACTAGGTGAGGATGACACATCTACCTCATAAGATATGCAGGTGCTACAGGCGTGAGCAAGTAAAAAATCTGTGGTTCATTTGTGCTGATCAGATGTCGTGACGCGTGGGAGAGGTGATACCATTCGTTTCTCGATACAGGACTCAGGACGAGGACAGGAATAAAGGGTTTATTATTTGCATTGACTACTTCATTTCTTAGACCATATAACACGGGACTAGCCTTTGCGAACCACCGCATACAAAAATATTCTGCCAGTTTTCATACAAGTGAAGGGGGAAACACAAAGACATATAAAATTTCATTGCATTTAAAAGGGGTGTAGTGGGGCCCTACCAACACCTCCGGGCCCAAGTCAACCTCACGTGCAAGCTCGTGCACCTGCTGAACAACGGACGAGGCTCTGACGTCGGCGGTCCATTTCAACACGGCGATGGGCTCACCACCTGTTACGTGGGACCGAATTGTACACGGTGAAATGTGGGCCGGTATAGGCCTCTGCCTACCCCTTCGGGGATAAAGGCGTGAGTATATGTATGTATGTATTTAAAAATGTATTAATCGACAAACGCGTAATGGCTGTTGTGTGTTAATTGTTATTGTACAGTCAACTACAATGTAATGTACTAGTTTAATCATATAAAATGATGTACTGATGTACAGGCTTTTCATAAAGCCAAAAGACCAAATGGTCATGTGCAATGGCAGAAAACAATGCTTAAGTAAGGCGCATCCTGTGGTTAGATGATCTAAGCTTCATTTAAGTACCCTTTTTTTAACGTGAGGAAAACCCTACAGGGATGCTATACCCGACTCCTACCGACTAAAAACCACACGTATCCTGCCTAGCAGCCTACGGTTGGGAGCCCCGGTAAGCCCTCAAAAGGATACCCCAAGACCTACATCTGTTGTGCTGGAGCTTGTGATAACATTTTTTTCACTAGTTAAATGCCACTACACTTACTAGGTTAAGGTACCATACCAATGGTTTTATAATAGAAGATGCTAAAATATTATGGGAAAGTCAATGCATAATGTGGTTAATGCATTGCCGTTCTAAACATTATTTTAGACGGCGTGCTAGAGAACTCATTAATATCTGTAAATTTGTATCCAACTTTATCTGCTAACTAACCAGTTATGGCATTAACACAAAGCCCTGTCATAAAACGCTGCAATAAACCGACCATCCCTAGTTGCGGCAATATTCGCTGCACCTCACCCAGCACTTAATGCCGTGGGAACCGCTGCACTGATTAATGGCTTCTGTTCTACGGCCGGCTGTATATCTTATTGCAGCAGTAATAGTCATGACAATATTGCATTAGTCTGCAATTAGCCTTGTTCTTCATCTTAGCGCCGGCACCTGTACATTTGACTTTTAATGTCGCTAATGTCAACTCCCTGGTCTCATTGAGATGAGACCAGGGAGTACCATAACCACCTCGGTCGTAGTAAGTCAATTTTTGTATAGTATTACCTCCAAGTATCATAATTATATATATTTCTCGACATCAACGGCCTCACAACAGGTTTAAGATCTTCTACGGTTAGGTTACTTCAATGCTATTGAATTGTTTCAGAGCAGTCAACCTCCACATAAGACCGTTTATGTTTAAAGTTCCGCAATGGCAGTTAATGAAATCCATAAGGACTGAAACAAAGAACACTGGTAGGTACATAAAGAAAATATCTCGGCAAGGTACAGTCTTTGTTCGCTGAGCGTTATAGGTGTGGTGCTTGTGTGCGTTAATTTCCATCGCGTTTCAATGCTCTCCGCTTACAAAGTAAGTCGAACGAGCGACGCGGCTACGCACGCACAGCATTTCCTCCACAAATAACCCGCGTTCATTCAATACTTACTTACACACAACAATAAAAGCTGTACCGCTGCGCTCCAACGCTCAGCTATTTTAATCGAAGCCTACAAGAACGCAGACGTAACATCCTCTCATCTTACGCAACAAAAACTGAACGAGTTTATACTTTTAATTCTGCGCTTGCGCATGTCGTGAACGGGAATAGAGCGGCCGACCCCGCGGTCACGTTTCAGTCCATTGTTTACGTTCACGACCATTGTTTGAGGGGCGAGCTGACCATCAAAACACTCATAAACTGAAAGCTGCGCGTGCGCCTTTCTAACTGTAGCGGCCAATCAGAGTGCGGGGAGACCACGCCCCCCGCCGCCGCCCCCGCCCCCGCCTCCGCGCTCTAGAGTGCCTAGACCTCCTACGTGACCTCTCTCTCCGAGTGCCTCGGTACCTCACTTATCGTTGCTTTATTAGCGCAACGATCGCGGGTCACAGATCTGGCGACCTGGCTCCGCTCTCCGAATTGGATGTTAACACCTTTTGTTGAGGCTTTCTAGGAATATATAACATCACGATAACGGCACTGTGCGCTGCAAACACTAGATTGTATCAAGATTTAAGACTTAAGTTCAGTATATTGGAGCTTCGGGGGGAGAATTGCAGCTGGAGGTCATTTTAGAACGTTGCCTGCAACATGTAGCCAAGCTGATGACGTTCTGAAATCTTTACCCACAAGTTTAGAGTACAAAGATAATATAATATGGTCATTTCACACTCTGGGTTTGCATTTCCTAATGTATTGTAGTATATTTTATTACTACAATACAATGAATTGCCTAATCGTTCAGTTCTGTTTAAGATTTTAAGCCCTCCATCAGTGCTGTTCTGAAACACTCGAAGTCCTATTTCCTTTTCCAACTGCACCACCACTTCACTGCAGGACGATCTCAGTATGAAAGTTTGTCATAAATAGCATTATTTGGAAAGCTGACCAACTGCGAGCTCGCGCACGGAGGGTTCCGTACCAAAAAAACGCATATAAACATGTTTGTCTTTTGGGAGCTCCCCTTACTTATTATCGGCTTTAGGATTTTTTGTTAGAAAGGCAACAGAAATACATAATTATTAGCTTAATTTAAGCTAGATGATGTGTGAAAACGTTCAATCAAAATCAAATCAGCCTATGGCAGTCCACTCCTGGATGTAGGCCTCTCCCAATTTACGTCACAACACACGGTCACAAATATTTATCATCTGTGAAAATTTCATCTCTCTAGCTATCACGGTTACTGAAATTTAGCCTCGTGACGGAAAGAGGCAGGACGGCGAAGTCTCATGAATAGAGTTCCGTTTTTACCCTTTGGCAATGAAACCCTAAAAGAAACCAAATTAAAAAAACAAACGAATAAAAAGTTCACCTCTCGTAAACTTACAGTCAGTCCTGTCCAAAGGCAAAAGCGAAAGGATTTTCAGCTGGAAAAGCGATAATATTGTATTCCAAACCCCCTCTTCCTCCATCAACCCAAGATCCCCAGACGTACATCGTATTACAACTGATCTGACTGTAGAGATAGGTAATTTTAAAAAGGTGTTGCAGCTCGAAGTAGCTTGAGCACGCATGTATCCCACGTCCTACAAGCCCGAGTATCCGCCAATTAGAGCAATACATTATTACAGCCTATTTCGAGATACATAGTTACCTCGAGATGATAGCGATCTCGTACACAATTAGGTTTTAGATTTGCAAGATATTTCATGTCTTGTGTCTTGTGTGTGTATGTGTTTGATGTACTGGGAATGCCTAAACGTCTACAAAATTAGTTTACATACAAAAGCGACCATAGCAGGCTTCTTGTAGATGGTGAGCAGCGCAATCATAACACCTCTCATATTGCAAAGGTCCACTTCGGTGTTCGATTTTGATCAAGTAGACCATATGCTTATTGGCCACCTCACTGATACAAAAATATCTTTCTAAAACATGTAGAATGAGCGCAGAAACATTAGCAAGCCATCAACAACAAGTGAGGTGGCTCGCTGTAAAGTACTCCACCCTACAAGAGCAACATGTTTATGTGTATCACGTCGGCAGCAGATGGACGGTGCGCGCAGTCACGAGCTCGTAATGAGCAGCCTCTCAGTAAGGGCACCAGTAAATATGCACCGAGGTGTCCGTGAATCAGGGAACGGTATTTCCTCTATACACTTGTGTATCGTAAGCTCACGATTTAGTGTACGGCACGCAACACGATATGTTTCTTCTTCTACATGGCAGTAAACACACTCCGCTTGATGGAAGGATGGATGGCCCTCAAGGTTGATTGTCAACCGTAATACGAACATCATTCAACCGATTCAATGTTAGCGGAGAAGTTCTGATTTATGATGATGATTGTACATTGTTGTGTATGAACCTGGAAAGAGAAACGGCGCTTCGGAATCGACCAACAATAAGATAATTAAACAGAAATGCAATTAGTTAATTCATACTTGAAGTGTAGGATCGACAGTAATTCCTTCCTGTAACTTTATGTAGAGTGAATTGTATTGAAACCTGACCCCTGGCAGGTAGAAAAAATAGGCTTAATTTAAATAGGGGTTCATTTTGTTTGTGGTCCGGTTACCTCAAGTGCGTATATACTTTCTTAAATATCAATAATTATAAGCGTGACCGTAGGTACCGAGCCATTGACAGTAGTACCAGCTCCTTAAGAAATCTCATTTCCTTGAGTGTACCGCCGTAGTCCGTAGTAATTCACTCTGTCGAACTAACAGATTTAGTTCACGTTAGCTGGACCTGGTCGTTACAGTGTTGGTTACAGTTCCGGTCTAGGTACTAGGTACACACATTGTTTAGTACTCACTGGTCACTATTTAGTAACCAGATGCATCGCACCACTATGGTGCAAATTTTGACAAACCTAAATATTTTTTTAAAAATTTCAAAGGCAATAAATTTTATTTTATTTTATATATTTTTATTTAGGTACGTCACCTTTATACGATCTGCGGCGAGGGGGTATCACCGCCTCCATGTTAACTATCCGTACTGTGTGACTGTTGACATAATACAATATTATTTAAGCATCAAGGAATCTTTCATATAGAAGAACCTACCCAAACATCAAGCAATGTTATTTTCTGATGAGCTGGGACTTAATGTTAATGACGTTTAGAAGACATTCAATAACTGTTATTCAGATTTGCATTATATTGAACTAGGCTATTCATTCGCATTATGAGAGTCAATGTTTGGCTCACAGCTCGTTGTCCAGCGATCTAGAATCACTTTAAATTACAGTGCACTACCAGCCTCGATATAATACAGGTTTTATTTGTACTCGTAGCTGGACGAGAAAATAATAAAAGTTGAACGCTACGATGTGAGATCCGGACAAATTAAGAGTAATTCTTAGCGATCGTGGAGCCGTATCGCTCGGTGCAGTTTGTACGGGACCGGGCCCGGTGCTGCGGTGGCGTGAGCGCAAGCCGTTTGTCCGAAGAATTTACAGCCCGATCAGTGATAGCAGCGCCGCTCTGATTGGTACACGAGACCTCCAGATCACTCGATAAAGCCTTATTTCACACGTCGCCGTATCTACTCGACCGGGGCCGGGCAGCGCCGGTGCGCCGGTGCCTCTCACTACGAGATGTGACGATAACTGCCAACACGGATGGAGGCTGTATCTCGTTATTTTATTGTACAATAGAAAGATTTATTGGTTCAACGGTTACTTAGTAAATTACTCCATTGTTGGAGGTATTTTAAATAAGGTTTTGCACGCTTCGGCTGCGGTTCACACGTAATCATTATACTGATTAATTTTTAAGATTACATTGTAAAGCTATCGGCCCACGCTTTGTAGATGAAAATGTTAAACACTTAAGTACATGGCCTTGTCACACCGATATATTATTTTAAAGCAATAATGGATTGTTCTCTTACCAGTGAACTTTGCTTGAAAACCTATCTAAGGATCCTTCTCTGCTTTGATCTGGTGGCGAGGGCGATGAAGTGATTCAAGAGTGTAGTGTCTTTGTCGAGACAAACAATTATTCTGGTTGTGATGTGGTCGACCGAGCTACATGCTACATCCACATCTACAAACGCAATATCATCCCTGCATGCATTTTACTTACCATAACCTCTTTATAAAACGAATATTCTTACACTCTCAGTATAAATGAAATCCAATATCCGCAAAGCAAACAGAATCCATCCTCCATCGATGCATCTGTATTAATCAGTGGTGGCATCCTCCGCGGCCGGTCCCGTACTGCCCGTACGTCGGTCGTGCGCTCGGTGCGCGCGCGCAGGCCGCGTCACGCGCGCTGCTGATAATTTATGAACGACGCCACTTTTTCATTTTGCTCTGCCAGTCGCTGCCAGTTGCTAGGAACGACCGTGAGTTGCCGGTACTGACTCTACTTGTACGAAGACAATGGGATATTTCACAAAAAAAGTCTCTTTATGTGCACTTTACGAGAACCATAATTTCAAATTATTGGAATTGATTTTGATTTGTAATTATTGAAACCAAGAGTCGGTGCTCAGGATCGACAGTAGGTAACTAAACGCGTTTGACGTTGAACGGTGTTTACTTTATTAATAGGCCTTAAACCTCACGAAAGTGAGCCGAAAGCTACAAAAGAATATTGGGACTACTAGACCCTTGTATTATTATCCTTGATTCTAGCCGTTTAATTTTCGAGTTCTCATGTGTTATTGTCCAACCCTCGATGTACGAACGCTTCAATTGTCTAGCTACCTCCTATTACAGATTGAATTAATATTACAGAATTCTCTTTCTATAGAAATAAACATTAATGCATGGACACCCCACAGCTCTGACGTTCAGGGCGCAGCCGGCAGAGGTCGCTACAATCTATCTGTCACGGTGCGCGGGCGCAGTTAGGACCTCGACCGCTGACGAACGAATCGCTATGCGAACGATACCGGAGTATTTACTCACAAGACTTGTATTGCTGCCGGCCAGAAACGCCACTCCAAATCACAGTTGCTCCTTGCCGCCAATCAAAAGAAAACTCGTTACAAATGTGAGGTTTGCATGTACCAGGAAGTCACTGCTAGAATGAAACAGTACTGAGGCAGATCTACCACAAGCCATCCGCTTATGTGTTATCATATCATTCATCCCTCGGTGATGTGGACGCTAGACCACGATATGTCGAGCACGAGATAATTAGTAGGTAGGTAGGTACTTCGTCCTTCGTGTTTTATTTTCTTTCACCACTTTTACTGGTTATTACACGCGATCGGTTAGTTACACGACTACCTAGTTTACGGGATTATTTTTGTAGCAATGAGATCTACAGAACATTTACTAACTGACCTCTGACCCCTTATTTTCAGTGTAAAATATACCAAAATTAGAGGTAGGTTTTTCGCCTCCCTGAGTTTAGTCGGTCAGCATCTCATCATCTAAGGTATTCACTTTACTCTTCCACTTCTCTCCGTCTCTGACATTCTCCACGTTAAATCATCAACTTTCTACTTCTTTCTTGCTTCTAGATTTTAGGCGTTTCTTAATTTGTGTTTACAAAAGTACCTACTATTTTCCTTCCACAGTTTCCTTCCTAACATGTCACAGTTCTTCCTCCTTACCCACCAAGTGTGTATTTTACTTCATAGGAATGTCACCCAATTCTAGCTGGAGTGCGCTCGTCAAACCATAACAATAGCATCAGTGGCCGTGGGCGGGGCGAAGCACCTTCGCGTCGTCGACAACTGATCAGCTATTAAATTAACATAAGAGGAAACTCGTAATATTTGTAGGTTATCGTAGGATATCAACGGCCTATTGGATAATGCGTATTATTCGACATCGCTTTCGTGCAACGAACGGTGAATAACCGATTCTCTTTAGCGTTACATACCTAACTGAACCATAGTAAAAATAATAATATACTCTGACTGAACTCTTCTAATAAAAGATCCCTGTTGTCCGTCTGTTTACCGTCCATCGGTCTGTCAAGATCCCCTCCGATCTAAAAAAGGCGTGCCTACAGGTATTTTTGAAATTAAAACCATATACGAGGACTCAGGTCTACAACTCCTTGTAGCTGTGAACAAATCAAACTACCTAGTTACCGTAAAGAAATAGATACGGCCGGGTTCATGTTAACCATCTATGTTTATAGCAGTGCTCTCTAAGCGCATTGTACAGAATCGCATAGTGAAACGCCAACAGAGTATACCTTTAGCCTAATGAGTTTGAAACTGGCTCAGTAGATGGTAATGATGATTACTTACAGTGTTCTTTTACACTTACCTTTAATCTGTATTAACATCATTGTTTTTGTTGAGTCCCATCAGAAGACGTCCAATGGGCCAACTGAAAAGAAGGGGACGCAACTGAAACGTTGTCTTTAACACCTCTGTGGTTTCGCAGTACTTTACATTGAAGATTCTAAAAGTCAACATGAATACCAGATTGAGACAGAGCAGCCCCGGATCGAGAGATTTTTATAGGCGGGGCAAAATCTGAAAATGCCGCCCCCGTTGACCTCCCCCCGCCCCCCACTTTTTTAACGTTACATAGTTAAAAGCTGAGAGCAGTATTAGCGGAGGTACAAATCTGCGTCTTGTACAACAGACACCTCTATTGTGACGTAATTCGCGTAATGAACCACCTCACCTTTAGGGCTCCTATTTTCCGCGAGAGATGAATGCTCGCGATGGACGTCTATGCCGAGGATGTCTAGCTAGATAGTACTTCAGTATTATTATCGCATACTGAGAGGGTTTTTTAGATACGTATGGAAATTTGTCATGGATGCTATGCCGAACTCTTACCGACTGAAACCATAGAAATCCTATCACTGCCTGCGATCGGAAGCCCCAGGTAGGCTCTCGAAGGATGTGTCAGGATTCCCAACAGACTTTGGCTACCATCGCTACCTTACCTAGGTGATTCAGGTGCTCCCCTGCGTCTATGAAGGTTATTCAAGTGTTTTCCCGCTTCTTGGGGCGTGTGGCGTGCGTGAAACGTCCACGTCACGCTGTCTTCTTGGGCCTGTTTCTGTAAACAACGTGAGCAGCCACCCGGTCATGGAGCCGATAGTCTTGGGCGAAGACAAGTCTGCGGCGAGGGCGCTGCAGTTATCTCCGGTTTCCCGCTCCCTTCCCGACGAAGCCATTTACGAGTATGACCTGCTCTCAGAACGACGCGGTGACGTCCCACTTACTCCCACTGGTGATCACGGCCTCCATGATCACCAAGTTGAGAATTTCCACGACCAGACCTGCTACTAGGACCTACTGCTCTTCCGCCCACACTGTGCACTTCTCCAATGTGTGAAGCGATGTGTCCTGGCTGCGTTCCTAGCAGTGCTGGCACTCAGCTGTGGTTTCCCGGTGTATTCGCCACAGATATTTACCGAAGCTCCCGTGCCAGGTAATCCTTGTAACAACCAGTAGGAGAGGTTGTCATGGCTCCTCTCCTTTTGAAGAGGGGGTAGAGAAGAAAAGGTGATCTTTCAGCTGTAAAGGCAAAGGCCTGTGTTTTCTGGCATTTCAACTACCAGGTTTTCTAAATCCCATTGGGAAATGCGATCAGGTCCGGTCGAAATCCGCCACGAGATGCCGCCTTTTTCCTCTATACAGTCAGTGGATATCTATATATAGTCCTTTAGTAGTATTATCGCATCTACATCTCATAGTTCCAAAAGGATGTACCTAATGCTAACCGGGACAGCCTACTAACAGGCTTACGTACAAAAAAAAGTCCTTTGCTTGTTACGTTATTATCAAACATGTTTGTACCAACGGTTTGTACCTACTATGTATTCTACCCGGATGACAAGTCTTAATTCGAGAATTCGATAGAATTCACTAATTGGCTATTTCTACTCGTTGCTTAAATTTGATGGTCACACGCTTATATTTTCTAAACCGTATGAGTTAGAAAAAAATGTTTTAAGACGGTGGATAAAACAGCTATTAAGCTATAAAATACATGAAATTTGTTGAAATAGAAGTAAATATTCATACCAAAAATCAACACGAAAGGTCAAATTCGGGGTCATTTTTCGCATTCTACTCGTGTCACACTTCCCGATTCAGTTAAACATTAGGTTACTGTTTCACCAAATTTCCATAGATTTTGAAGTAACATACACTAAATTCACCGTAATAACATACACTACACACACAGTATTACAAAAAAAATCTTGTAACTATTATTTAGAACTTAAAACACAATATACGTCGGTCACACGAATGTAGGTACTTTAGATTTGCGTAGTAAACGGTTGACTGTTGATCAAAACGACCGTCCCAATAACAAAACTCAACTTAACTGAACGTTATTGGTTGAATTTTATCGCAGGAGTACGACGTGCATCTCCTGGCTCCATGAGAAAAAAAAATATCGGCAAATTTCTACATTTGACACTTAATTCGAGTACTTTTCGTGGGTGACTTTTTGTACATTGTATAATAGCTATTGAAGTCAGAGTCAATTTATCAAAACCGCAAATAAATTGAGATATTTATGTACTATTTGATTTAAACCGTAACGGCTAAACTTTGTCGGAATTTGAAAAAAAGATATATTTTCGTTACCTTCGTGTCACATCCTTCGTGGCGTTTTACCCACGAAGGTGAGTTTATGCCACGAAAGTGATCTTTGACTAGTTCAGTATGAGTATTCAGTTCAGTAAGAGTGGTACTCGTTTAGATTCGTATTGTTGTATGTAGCGGAATGATAGCAGAACAAATAACTAGGTTTCTTCAATCATGGCAAATGACAGAGCAATACCTATAACATTCCGTGTGATGCCCTTTTATAGGAGTAGAAATTCCACCGGACGTTATGCCAGATCCAAACCACAGTCCATACCGTCTAAAACTCACACCGTACCTACTTACCCGTCTCGTGTTAGGCGCCGCCCCGGGTAACACCTTAGAAAGATGTATCAGGGTAGATGTAGGCTATCACCGTTGCCTCGCCTACGGGTTTGGGTGTTATCTTGCGTCTTTTGGGTTAGTTCAGGCGCAATCTCGCTTGTTGAGGCGTGCAGCATGCTAAGAACTTTCACGTCATGCCGTTGCTTTGGCTCTCGAGGCGTAGACCTGTGTCCCTTCGAGCACCTTTGTGCGCTATTTAAACGAAGACACAACGGCCTTCGCATCCAAGTCTCAAGGCCAGATCCCGGGAATGAGTCATGACACTTAAAGCTTAATTAAGGCACTTAATACCTTATACTTATATCAACTTATATACATTTAGGTAGTACTCGTCGAGTAAATCTCTCCGAGTTTTCCGGCGAAGCGGTTTGTGACTACTCTAGAGAACAACTTGTAAACATGGCTATAAAGAGTGAAACGGTTCTGTAATTCTTCAGCAAGGTCTTGTCACCTTTTTTTTAAAACAGAGCCACCTCACTTCGCTCCACACTTTAGGTGCTTGTACCTGTTGGAGGACGGAATTAAAGAGACTCGTCAGCTCTTTCAGAACTGGAGTCCCGCCAACTTTAAGAAGCTCAGTCGTAACTCCGTCCTCTCCGGGGAATTTATTGGTTTTTAGTTGTTTGCGAGCCGCCCTGACCTCGCCCTGGTCAATATCCGGAATGTCTCTTCGGTATAGTGGCGCGTAAGTGGGGCTCTGTGGTCACAGTCGCTAGATCCCATCGGTTTTTTTTCCGTGATGTATATAGGTCTCTGTAGAAGCTCTTAACTTCTTCGAGAATCTTGAACCACGAGGTAACGGTTTTGCCACCCGTTGTTTTCAATTTGGTCAGACGGGGTGCCTCGACGATGTTCGTGTTATAATGTCTGAGGTCGCATCGTATCAGCTTTCGGATTTTGATGTTTAAATCTCTCTGGTCTGACGAAGACGTATGCATAGATGGCGTTTGCCGTCTGATTCTCATGAGCTTGAGAGTCTCGGGCGAAAGCTTGGAACACCTATTTTTGCTTTTCCAGACAAAAACCTACGGGAGACTTGTTGTAGCGTCCGGACTACAGTGTCGGCCTTATCGTGATCGATGCCAGTGGTTTCCAGCAGATCGAAACGATTTTGAAACTACAATTGAAACTTCTTGGCACACAAAGCTATTTGGAGCGCAGTAGGTCGGAGAGTAGGCTTCATCATCCGGGCCCTTTCGGCGCGGAAGTCTAAATTCAGAGACGCTCTGACGAGTCGGTGATCATTTCCGGTATTAAACCTGTTGATCACTGAGACATCTTTAAATATACACCTCTTGGCAGAATGATGAAGTCTATCTCGTTCCTTGTGACCTTGTCGAGGCTTCGCCAAGTCCACCTTCTATGGGACTTCTTCTTAAAGAATGAGTTCATCAAAAAGAGCCCCTGAGCCTCAAGAAAGTTGATAAGCATACGCCCCCAATAATTTCTACGCCCCACACCAAAGGGTCCGATTTTCGTTTCACGGCGTTCTTGTACTCCCATTTTGGCATTGAAGTCCCGCATCACAACATTGTAGTGAGTCTTGGCAGTACATTGTAATGCTTTCACCACGTCCTCGTACACAATCTCAACTGCCTCGTCAGTGCTTCTCGAAGTCGGGGCATAGGTACACCTGAATCACCTTCAGGGAGTACCTGTTGGTGAGTCTCAGTATTACGTATGCTACCCAAGACGAAACACTGCTGATCTCCACAATGCTACTAACGAGGTCCTTTTTCACCATAAAGCCGACACCGCCCTCGGAAGAATGTCTTCCATCACCTTCCCGAAAGTAGAATAGATCACCCGACGCAAGGGTTAGCGTGTCCTCCCCCTTTCTTCGGCCTGCGCACAACCCCAGTATGTGCTAGTTTATGCGACCCAGTTCTACCTCGAGTTTGGTGAGCCGATCGTCCAGCCGCAGAGTGCTTTCATTATAAGTCGCCAGGTACGGACAATCTCACACAACATTATCTATCTAGCTAGCCCAAATTAAGACAATATAAGCTTATGCTATGGGATCTAGATAACTGATAAATTGCTACTTTGTGCCAAAGAGATGTACTGTGCTATATGGTTCCAGAATAACTTTTACGTCAAAAGCATGTGAGGACCTGGTAATTGTTTTTAGTTAACTAGGTGTTACCATATAACTGCCGAATGAACATATTAACTTATAATTAGTATTTAAATAATGATTAATAATGTCTGTAAAGCTACTGCGTCACCTTCGTGGATCGTCGCGTCACCTACGTGGGATCTAATAATTCAAAACGTTATTCTTCCAAATCTGACTCACAATTTAACTTGTTGAGTTGTATATGTTACTTATCTTACCAAACGCATTGTGTTTGTTCACAAAAATAGTTGAAATAATCAGTATTTAAAATTTACCATGAAGGTGACGATGAGAAACGTAAAAAGTAGAAATAGCCAATTACAAAATCTTTACGACACGCTAGGATTTCAGGAACATTTATTGGAATTCTAAAAAATCTTTTACAATTATTACATTTATTGCGGAAGTTTATAGACAATATATGATGTTATAGCCTTTACACTTCCTCAATAAATGTAGATACGCTTAGACAAACAGCAGCGGACCAGCAGTGAAAATTTTTTCATTACAATAAATTTGTGTTGTCCGCAAATAACGGGGAAATTTTGATTTGTTTTGGAAATATAGTACACGCGACGGGAAACATGTTGACACAAACGCGTTGCGCAGATCAGCTAGTTGGATTATAGTTTTTTTTTTATATATATAATAATGGACCCAAATCATTTCATCAAGCTCAGCCACACGGACAGATCGGAGAGAGGGTCGGTGCGTCTGAGAACCTAATTTACATTTTAATTTAGAGACGACAGGAATTATCGATAAATAGTGATCATTGATTGCGTCAAATTGTGTGACGAGAGAGGTGGGAGGTCTCAATATCGGTAATGGTGGCGTTGAAGAGTTGCCGGCGATGAATAGTTGTGGACGCACACAATTTGAGTAAGTACCTCGTTATTATTTTCAAATGTAGTTGCGGGGGTGTAGAAAATCTATTAACTGCTTTCAAATGTTCCGTGGAATATGAGGAATGCAAGTTCAGAGAGTTCATTAAATTTCGTGTGATTACCTTATTTGGTGATATTTTGTGGATACTGTAATAAAATTTTGTTCATAAAATTTTTCAAAGGCTTGCCAGCAGCTTCTTCGCTTTTCACTCTGCCTATTTATTTATTGTAATATGTGATGATGACAGAACAGATAAAATAAAAAAAAGTCTGTAAATGTGGTCCAGTCCTGGGTGGGATAACACGTGAAAGAAATAGGATGAGGTCAACAAAACGTGAGAATTTCGGATTTGATAGAAAAATACTGGCCTTAATTTCTTAAACTGTCTTGTAGTTCACCGACCAACTAACTAACTAATTCGATAGGTTGTTATACGTTGTACCGTGAGATATAATGAGAGTTATAATTATGTAAGTAGATACCTATAGTGCGCGGTAGTGTCGGTGCACTCGGTGCTCGGTAGTGCACCGCGCTTCCGTAACACTACACGACTTGTACTTACTAATTAGGCCTGCATTTAGAGCACTGCGCGGGCGCACGCAGGGTTAAGTCTAGTTTACTTATTGGTTGTAAGTCGAACTAAACCTAAATGTAATATGTGTGTTTGCTGGTGGGTAATCTTGTGGTAAGTACCCTTCAAGGTACCCGCTTGCCCGCGAGTCAATATACACTCGAGAGCAATGAATCCGGGTCACTTAAAGAATGTTAAAAATCTCGGAAACTAAAAATGATAGGTTAATGCAATAAATTGTATTTAATAGACAATGTAATACTCCTTAAATGAAAGTAAAAAAAATATGAGTCACCATACATTTTATTAACACAAAATTACATAAAGAAAAAACTGCCGATCTCTCCTTAAAACAAAAATAGGAAACATGAAATTTTTGAACTTTATTACGATTTTCTTGAATTTTAATACTTCGTATTGCCTCCTCGTGCTTCCATTACTGCGTTTACGCGGTTTGGCATGCTGTACACCAAGTTCCTTATACGATTTTGGGGAATATTCTCCCATTCCTCTGTGAGAGCAATTTTGAGCTCACGAAGCGTGATTGGGGGAGGGTTTCGTTGTTTTACGCATCTGCCTAGCTCGTCCCAAGCATGCTCGATCGGGTTGATATCCGGGCTGCGCGCTGGCCACTCCATACGAGTAATGTTCATCTCTTGAAGGTAGTCATTCACAATCCTACCTGTATGAGGTCGGGCATTGTCATGCATAAATATAGCATCCTCACCTAAATTGACCATAAATGGACCAACGTGATCATTGAGGATTTCTTCCACATATCTTACGCTAGTTAAAGAGCCGTTTTCTATGATCACCAGCTCTGTGCGACTTTCAGAAGAAATTCCGGCCCACACAAGTACAGACCCACCACCGTAGGCTACTTTTTCTTCGATGCATGCTTGCTTGAATCTTTCCCCTGGTCTTCGATACACTCTGTGTCTTCCATCGTGCTTGTAGAGCATAAATTTTGATTCGTCGGAGAACATAACTTTTGACCAATCTTCAATACTCCAATTTACGTGGCTCTGGGCATACCTTAGTCTCGAAATACGATGCCCACGCTCCAGTTTAGGGCCGTTTGCAGGTCTAAGGGGTTTTAAGTTAGATTCAGCAAGCCGACGTCTTACTGTCCATGCACTTGGGTTACTTCCTCCGAGGCGTCGAAACTGATTGGTGAGTTCAGTTCCTGTGAGAAAGCGATTTCGAAGCATGGTGTTCACCAAGTATCGGTCTTCTCGTGCTGTGGTACACCTGGTTCTGCCCGTTCCTGGTCTGCGTAGGTTAGAACCAGTTTCTTCGTAACGTCGGAGAACTCTTTGTACTGTTGACAGCGACACACCGACAGTCCTGGCTGTATCGCGCTGACTCCGGCCGGTTTCCAGCATTGTAAGTATTCTGGTGCATTCTTCAGGCGTAAGCGACATAATTTCAGCTTGATTAATGAATATAGAGCACTATCAACATGGTTTATGTACCCACATAAATGACAGATTACAAACAAAAGCAACACCAAATGCTGTAATTTCGTAGTTCCATCTTCGAAAGTGGCCCTTTTTCAAATTAGATTTTTTTATGATATAACTTTACAATAACTAAGAAGTTTTAATACCTTCATTTAAGGAGTATTACATTGTCTATTAAATACAATTTATTGCATTAACCTAGCATTTTTAGTTTCCGAGATTTTTAGGATTCTTTAAGTGACCCGGATTCATTGCTCTCGAGTGTATTATAATGATCGCAGGGAAATCCAAACTTGCAAACCTGTTCTATTTTGGTTCATATTCGGTCCTAACCTATTGCCTATTGCAATAGATAGGCGCGTAAGATGTTAAGTGTGACTAAAGGATTTTCTAATAAATTGTCCGCGTCGAAAGTCAGGTAGTTCAGGCGTCCATTGCGAAGAAACTGGCAAAATGATAAATAGACAAGATTCTGTAAAAGTATTTTAGTGTCCAGTTAATAGGTAGATAGGTACAACATAACCTAGAGGTGTAACACTTGTGCTACCTCTCTCCACTTACCATAACCATACATACATACAAACACTATGTTACGGGTACTCAGAACAGGGCGGAAAACGTGTTAATGTGTCTTCGAAACTACGCAAGCGTCAGTAAATGAAAATCCTACAAACTTTCACCCATCTTACGATTTAGTTTAGCAGTCCTTGTTAAGAGTGTTAAGCATAATATTAGTTCAATGGTGTTAAGCCATAGGTACTCTAACGAAGTCCTGCCTAGTAGCAATCCACCTAGGTCTGGTTAGATTGCTACTGGGCAGGACTTCGTTAGTTCAAGCTTAAGTAAATAGTAGGTAGGTATATAGGTAATAAGAAGAAGTCTATTCCAGCAGCTTTAAATTGGAGCGGAAAATCCCGTTAGACCCTCAACTACACTGTTAGATGTAGGGCTGGAGCCGCTCTCTCCGATTAACTCAAATAAGTATAACTCGTATTCGATATTGGCGATATTTCAGTACTGAATACATATTCAATCTTGTCATGGGATCTTCGCCGCGCCACTACATTTTCATAAGATATGTACCAATTGAAATACTCGGGTACAAATACTTACCCGTTACCCACCTATGCAACATTATACTACTAGTAGTTACCTTTCTAATGCATTATTTATTCGGGGCGTAATAAAGTAGGTCCTAACGAGGGCGGCTAATAAGCGGCGTGGCAGCGGCGCGGCACGACGCGGCAATGTGCGTGCCGCGGACGTGTTGTGTCGCAGTCACGATGTCGTTACGGAAACGGTACACTGTTCAGCGACACCCGCCGTTATTGGGAGTGATTGTGGTGTGAATGGCTGCAGGGATGAAACAAAGCAGTGGCCTAATGGCGGCGGTAACTCGCATCGCGGTGTTCGAATGCCGTCAGTTGGGCATTAGGGAACGTCGACATTTTACTTCTAATAAGCGCTTGGTCTTGTTTGTTGGTCGCCAGTCCTTCTACAATGTTACTTTTTGCATAGGAATTTGAACAATCTGTTCTGTAGTAGTGAACTGACTAACTTCTGACTTCGGCCGGCAAGAAAATGTGTTGGAGGAAAATATTGTGTGCTCCTCCTTGTTTACCTTTTGTAGTACCTTTGATTGACTCTCTAAAGAAAGATTGTAAAACACTTTAACAGATCTCGGTATGTAGCCGCTTTTTAGAGCACAAAAATAGTGAACACAACAAATCGTTTTTTTTTGTTCAACAGGTCTTCCAAGAGATGAACCTGACACCTTCTCGTGGAGTACCGATTCTTGGAATACTATTGAGCAATTACTCTAATGAGTAATTCCTATGTTAATGCACGCACATTAGGTACCTCCAATCCTACAGATGACAAATATGTATATCGAAATTTCACAAGTGTCCCTAAGTCAGGCTGTAATAGTGTATATCTACTTAAATTTTCCAACGCCAGTCGCATTGTTCCAGTGCGACAGTTGTAGAGCCGCACGTGACCAACTAGCCTCACAGTGAGGAGCAGCCACATTGATCTCTGATCCGAGCGTGACGTGTGGAGTAATGAGACGCCTGCGCAGGCGCCGCGCCGTGACTGCGGACTGTCGCATGTCACACGCGACCTCTACATGACAACACTTTGTTGTTGGTTCGAGAACTTGTGTCGGTGCGATGATCCATCATTTAACTCGAGTGGCAGCCTAGCTTACAAGGTAATGTTCAGATAACTATGAATCTTCTGTGATAGACGAATTAAATGGCTCCAGGACATCAGACTTTAAAATATGGAATTTAACGCGACACAGTGCATCGACCGACTATTACCCAACACTTATGCGTTCAATAATCATTAAATAACACACATTATATTGTATTTATCACGCATAAATCTTCAAAATCCAATTACAATACGGTAGCCGCCTCCCAAACTCACGATTCGATACGATTGTTCATAAAATATTCTAACGGGAGCTTTAATCGTTCACTATAATTGATAATCGATAAACTATTCAGTGCGTATGCGCCGGTAATCAAGCCGATTTCACGCCGCGCCGCGATGCGTGGTTAAATACTTTAATCGTAGTAATGAATAAAAAAGATAATGTCGTAAGGGGTGTATGTTACACTCAGGGGTAACATTGCACTCATTTTATTATAGCGGCGGACAAGACTAGACCTCACTGCCTCTACGAAAGGTTCATTATCAATTGTGATCATACAAAATTTTACTTTGATGTTTTGAAAAACTAACAATAAATAATTTAGCTCGATAGTTTAATCCTATTTTGTCGCGATCCGCAGACAATGGCACTTGCGCAGCTGACGTCATAAAAACTTGCCCCCTTCGTGGCGCTCTCCCCTCGCGGATGCGCGGGCGCAGCCGGGGACGGCGACAATGCTGCGAGTTCTTTGTGGTCGGAATAATGATGTTGCAACAAGTGGGCAATCGACAGTCTGTGCACGTTTGCACATGTTATTATGAGCTTATCCCAGATGACGTGGAGAGATGTCAGCTCGCTCCGCTCCGGTCTGAACTGAACGGTTCCTGAATAACTAATGAGTTGTTCTCACAGGTTTTATCTCGGACGATGTTAATTACGTTATCAGACTTTACTGCATGCAACATGTCCGCTTCAGGAGACTAATTAAGTAGTTCGTGATCAGATAAATAGTTCATTACCGAGCGACGTTCAACATTTCCTTGTCAATATGTTATACTTAACTAGATGTCTATCTGCTGTTGAACGATACCTGTAGGTATTTAAAAATTAGATGCCTCAGTCGAGTCTTGAGTTTTCCACTTGGATCAAAGGGATAAACGGATGATAAACAGTTGAGGTTTGCCACTCTGAATCGTAACTGATGTTACAAGTTCCCTACCCTACGTGAAAGTTTTGCGTTAATCTGCATTGAAAAGAATGAAGTCATAAATGAGGAATTGTTTAATTTTCCTATTTTCGAGTAGTTAAGTAGAAGCAATAAACACCACACAATCGTTAGCGATACAATTTAGCCACTAGAAATAGAGTGTGGTTAATGGAAACGTCGAAGCAACACAAACTGCACTACATATTATTAGTTCCGTAGCCGGCGCGTTTAACATAAACACTAAGGTAATAGTTCCCTTACAAGGGCTACCTCGGGCCGCAGCCTGGCTCTTTGTTCCCGCGATGGGCGATAGGCGACCCGCGACCCGGCCTTGTATAACCGCCGTGTCTTACAGAACCTTAGACGGGTAAACACTGCTTCATTAGCAGAGCGCTAGGCACCTCTATAAGTTTTAATGGCAAATGATCCTGCTTTCTCACTAAATTCGTTTACACACGCTTTGTAACTAAAATGACACGCTTCTGGGAAGTCCAGAGTGCTCCCAGGAGTTCCCAGGCGGTTCAGTAGTTTAGGTAAGGTATAATTTGTCCTGGAGTCAATAATGCAAGTATTACAGAGTACCTATTATTACTTTTATTTTCACAATATTAAAACTTATCTATATATAACTTATAAATTAGGTACTCATCCGGATTCTGGGACTTCCTTCCTCCAGGATATGTAAAATATGCAATAATGGCTCTACGCCTATATTTTCAACAATTAGTTGCTTACGGGTATAAGCAGTTTTAACCCAAACTTGGAAGCTCATTCTGAAAAGAACAAACAATATATTTTATATACACCCTCTTCAACCATAGATATCCCTAAACTTTCCCTTATTACTAATTTTTACTCCCCATTTTAAAACATTTAATATACAAAAGAACGTTACCCCCTTTCTAAATTTCACAAACGCCTGCCTGATAAAATAAATTTACTTAAAATATTCTTTTTTACATGAAAATTACCCACAATTAATTTACTAAATAAAATTTACGCAATTGATGCTTACCAGAGCTTCCGTTTTCAAATATATAAATCTATTTAAATACTTGGGCTATGTACGCCACTCACTGTTATTTCAGTGGAAATAATTAAAGGAATAAAATTACTATAATGTAAAATTTCTTCGACAGTATGACAGTATGATGCAAAATAATTTTAGTTAGTTCCTGATCTTTTTTTCTAATATTGTGCACGCTTATATATAGGTATAGCGACCCATCCCTTCCAAGGTAGCTGCCCTTCTCATTGACACTAATTAGGATACGCCCATTATACCGACCTAAGTATACCCAGATATACCTACGCTTAATAGCGCCTAATAAACTAATATAGCAAATCTATGTTTTACGCCACAAGCTCTAGGTATAGGATAAGCGCCTTTTTGGATGTGTTCACGTTTTGAAACGACTTCTCAGAAAGTCATTTCCTGCGTCTAGTCGCGCTCATTGTAGACGAGGGCTTTCGTACTGAATGGTATCATTAACCTGCCATCAACCAATGTTTTCAGACTGATAAAGCTTTTGTTTCCTAAAAGCAGGTATGGAAATCTCTCATGGATGTTATACATGGACTTTTACCGACTAAAACCACAGAGCCCTACCATGCTACCATGATGGACGTAGGAGTCAGGAAGGCCACGACACACCTACCACGACCAAATTAATCGTGTGTTAGCAGAAGGTAATGTCAAGAGCCGAAGAAAACGACGTGCATGCATGAAAAGAAAAGTAAAAGTTGAAGAAGCAAGTGAGGTGTGTATGGACCGCCGTGTGGCGCACGGTTCTTTCTGCCTACCCCGCAAAGGATTTGGCGTGAAGATAGTACAGTATACTGTGTAGTATGCCCTACCACTGCCTACAGTTTAGAGTCCCGGGAAGCCCTCGGAAGGATGTCCCAGGATTCCTAACAGACTTTGGTACTTCTGCGGCCTCACCTAGGGGGTTCGGATACTTTACCACGTATTTGGGGGGTTGTTCGGATGTTATCCCGCTTCTTGGGGTGAGTGGAGTGCGTGAAACTTTCACGTCACGCTCCTCTGTAGTCCTGGACAACTACCTGGACTAGGCGATATTTTAAAGGTTGCTTGTGTAGAAAAAATTGTTTATCTTTAATAAATATTAACAATCTTTTAAAAAATAGTCGAGCTACAGTCGTTTTGTAAGAGGTACATCTATTACAAAACGACTGTAGCCCGACTATCTGAAAAGAGTGGCCGTGTGAGTTTTCTTATTTATTTAGGTGCCAGGTTCTTCCTCACAGGCTTTGCATTACGAATTTGGCAGTAAAATTTTTTGCAAAAATTTTGAACCTAAGTACATAAAGATATTTTTATTTTCATTTACAAACCTTAATCTACATTTATCATTTGATAATTTGTGAACCCTGGGCTCCGAGACAAAGACCTCCGGTTGCAACCGGGGTTAGCGCTCGGATGATGATGAATATATGGATATTCAATAATAATAATACACTCCTTCATCCCTCTTATTCCCGAAAGGTTCGTAGAGGCATAGGTACTGTGTATAATTAAAATTACCTACTTACGCCCAAATTTTATGTGTCTGTATACCCAGCGGGACCCTTCGTCTGATTCGATTGAGAACCACAGTTTTACTTTCGTAATATTTGCTACCTTCCGAATAGTGTAAGTAAAATTTTAGTACCTTAACAGTTATTCAGAAAAAACGAGTTTATTTCCAGCAGGACCCTCCGTGGTTTGAAGGTCTTCAGACCTGTAGTGTATGTCTCTGCATAGCGGTGAATTAGTACCTTCAGATTATCTTCGTTTATTTAAAAAAAAGTAATTAGTTTATGAGAAATATACCTACAAAATGTTTATAATGCCAGCAGGACCCTTTTTTGTTCTGGGTCTTTCAGTCCACACTCTCATATTTTCTAGCAGTATTCAATTGGTACCTTTCAAAAAACTTATCACTTAATTCAAATAATTAGTAATAATATGTAAAAAAAATCAGAGAAAATATTCTTAAGACGCCTATACACGCTGGCCGAGCGTTGCCTAACGATGGCCAACGCCAACGTGTGGACAGTCAATTTGTCTTGTCTGGCCATCGCTCGGTGTCGCTTGCCTAGCTGGCCGAGTGAAGGCAAGCGCCAACGTGTGTAGAGCTCATAAAAAATAAAATAACATTACTCCGATATCCGATGACTGACGATGAATGATGCAACCAATGAAATAAAAATCTGTTTCAACTCGTATGTTTTATTAGGTACCTACGTAAATATCAGCGTAAAAAAAAAACAATTATACCTACTTATTTATAATTAATTAATTTATTTATAATTTACTTATTTACTGGCTGGTAGGTGTTGGCTGCACAGAAGCGCGGTGACCTATGCTTATTAAAAAAAAACTAAAGAGCGCGATTTATCTCTCTGTTCTTGTAGTAATACTTCACCAAGCGAAGTTGACGATTCAAATATTACGAAAAATATCTATAAATCGATCGAGTTTTGATTTGTCCTGAACTTAATTTACAAAAATGGATACATGAGCGTGGTCTGCACCCTTGCCGACGGTACTAAGGCGCTTCCGGTAAGTACCTGATGTAGGTGGGAGGTATCAGGGTATCGGCGGTAAGGGATCATTCGCCGCGTTCGTCAACTTCGCTTGGTGTAGTATTTTATAATATTCTGCAAGTATAGTAACTCCTGAATGGATATGGAATGGACCTAAATATTAGAAGCTAACTACGTCGTACAAAGTGGTTTTTCTCATAGAAAGGGAATGAAAAGTAGAGTATATTACTCGAGAGCAAATTATTTTTCCCTCGGGCGGTGTACTTTGAATCCCTCACTGCGCTCAGGATTCTATTCTAGAATCCTTCGCTTCGCTCGTGATTCAAAGTAGCGCCCTCGCCGTAAACTATTTTGCTCCCTTGTTATACAATCTACTGCTCGTTCGCTCTAACTTTGCCGCTCGGCTCCATACTAAAGTCGATTTTTTAATTAGACGAAGTAAATTGACAGCAACTAATGTCACTTCTTCATACAATGTAGCGTATTTTCTATGACGAAGTGACATTAGCTACTGTCAATTTACTTCGTCTAATTAACATTTCGGGTAAACGCCTCTACGCCAGCGGCAAAGTTAGAGCGAACGGGTAGTACTATTGTTTTTCGACGATATTAAACTGCGTTCATAATATAAACACACAAACAGATTTTTATTACATTGGTTGTATCACATATAAAACAATAGATAGTAAGTAAAGTTGCCTTTGGGAATCGGAGTAAATTTCGTATCTTTCCCGCGGCACTACCGTTTGGCACTACCAATAGAGTCACGGGAAATTTTATATTTTTTAGAATATTTTCTCTGATTTTTTTTACATATTATTACTAATTATTTGAATTAAGTGATAAGTTTTTTGAAAGGTACCAATTGAATACTGCTAGAAAATATGAGTGTGTGGACTGAAAGACCCAGAACAAAAAAGGGTCCTGCTGGCATTATAAACATTTTGTAGGTAGGTATATTTCTCATAAACTAATTACTTTTTTTTTAAATAAACGAAGATAATCTGAAGGTACTAATTCACCGCTATGCAGAGACATACACTACAGGTCTGAAGACCTTCAAACCACGGAGGGTCCTGCTGGAAATAAACTCGTTTTTTCTGAATAACTGTTAAGGTACTAAAATTTTACTTACACTATTCGGAAGGTAGCAAATATTACGAAAGTAAAACTGTGGTTCTCAATCGAATCAGACGAAGGGTCCTGCTGGGTATACAGACAAACTTTATCACTGTTATTTTGCCCAAGTGGCAATTGCCGTGTTAAATTGACAGGCGCTGTTTGGAAAATTATTTTAAACTAACATTATTCGAACAACATAATAGATGATACCCAATCCTCTTGTTAGGAACACACACCACCCGCCTTAGATAGATAATTCTAACACCATCTGGCTCGACAGCTAATAGAAATTATAATATTTAATAGTATCTGCGACAAGTAGCGCCCTATTGTATTACAACCGTACCTATACACAACACAAGTATACCGTATGGGGTGGTTAGTTAGTTATGAACAGATTTGAGCACCGCAACCCGCCCTTGTTAGATGCCTCGTTTGACAATTGCGCAATGATAACATGTGAATTTGGTATTTTGTCCATATGGCAGCTATTTGATTTTTACAAACATTTTGTTTTCTTTTTGATTAGCGAGCATAATAGGACATTTAGGATGATTCTTTGGACGGCCGAACAATGCAGACGTGTGCGTGATTAATTACGATATAACGTGGATAATAATTATTTAGAACTAATGTACCTAATAAAGTGCAACGTAAGACTAAAAAGTGTGCCGTGAACGTAAAGTGTGTTGTGGACGTAATAGCGACTATTTATAAAAACTTAAATCAATCTCTGTGCAAAATGATTTAGATTTAAAAAGTGTTATAACATAGACTATGGCTAACCCACAATCCAGCCCGTTTAGCCGTAGTCAGTTGATAAGAAGAAGTCCTCCACCGACACCATCCCGACAGGTTGATGCCCCAAACTCTGTCCAACGGCCGGGAAATGAAGCACCTATGGAAGTCATTTCTACTCCGGAAATCCAGAAATGGTTAGACTCTATTGACGAAATTTTGGACGAAGTTTGCACTATTGTTGGGGACGGAAAAATGAACTCCGATCAGAAATCGCGAGTTGTTAATCTTTGCCGTAAAGTTACGAACGGGACAGCCAATATGGCAGTGGTATACCAGTCGCTGAAGCAAAAAGCTATCCAGGCCCATGACAAAATGATGCACCTACAAGAAAAACTGAATCTGGAAAATTCATTAGAACATTTCAGAGAGGTCATGGAGTCTAAAGTCAGAGCATCTGAGACCTCACTGTATGCAAATATGGTTAAGAAGAATTCCGAGACCCTCATCCGTCCAGCTAACCTTAGTGCTGTTGCAATTTACCCAAGTGATAAGTCCAAAACTAGCGAAGAAACAAAAGCCCTAGTACAAAAAATTATTTCACCCGAAGAGCTCAAGTTACAAGTGCGTGGCCTTAGGAAAGTTCGGAACGGGGGTGTGATTATTAGCACCGAGGGGAAATCTGATATTGAGAAATTAAGAAACTCGACCAAGCTAGTGTCCTCAGGCCTTACAGTCCAAGAGCCTGCCAAACGTCAACCCCGGATAGTTATAATTGGTGTCCCTGTAGCCCTCACTGAGAAGGAAGTATTTGAGCGCATTTTTGAGCAGAACTTGACCGAAAAAATACCTAGTCTTATTCGAGAGTCCTTTTTGGAAACGACCAAACTGAGCCACAAATCGGGCAAGAAGAATTTGTCCACTTGCAATTATATATTGAGGTATCTCCGGCCATCAGAAAGGTCTTGATAAACCAAGGCCGTCTTTTTCTCGATTGGACGTCATGCCCCGTAAGAGACTTCACTACGGTGACTAGGTGTTTTAATTGCCAGCAATTTGGGCACTCAGCCAAATACTGTCGTGAAACTACTCCAACTTGCTACCACTGTGGGGAAGTAGGGCATTCCCATAATGTACTAACAAATCGACGACACCAGTTTGTGCGACGTGCAAGAGATTTAAAAGGAAAAGTGATCATCAGACAGGCGATGAGACCTGCCCAGCACGTAAATACGCCGAATCAAACTATATTAATTCTGTAAACTACTAGCGGTACCCTGCCACGCTTCGCTGTGACTTTTTTATGGTGGTTTTATGTACCTATGAGAAATAAGTAACAAACTAAATGATGGGTACATTTAAAAAAAATGCGTGCGTGTACTATTGTACACACGTAAGAACTGAAACTTCTTCATGACCTTATTTTTCGAAAGAAATATCATGAAATATACATAGGAGTTATTAGTCCAAAAGTTCAAAACTCCAAAACTCCAAAACTCCAAAACTCCAAACTCCAAAATTCCAAAACTCCAAAACTCCAAAACTCCAAAACTCCAAAACTCCAAAACTCCAAAACTCCAAAACTCCAAAACTCCAAAACTCCAAAACTCCAAAACTCCAAAACTCCAAAACTCCAACACTCCAAAACTCCAAAACTCCAAAACTCCAAAACTCCAAAACTCCAAAACTCCAAAACTCCAATACTCCAAAAGTATAAAAGTTGAAAAGTCCAAAAGTACAAAAGTTCAAAATTCCAAAGTCCAAAACTCCAAAACTCCGAAACTCCAAAACTCCAAAACTCCAAAACTCCAAAACTCCAAAACTCCAAAACTCCAAAACTCCAAAACTCCAAAACTCCAAAACTCCAAAACTCCAAAACTCCAAAACTCCAAAACTCCAAAACTCCAAAACTCCAAAACTCCAAACTCCAAAACTCCAAAACTCCAAAACTCCAAAACTCCAAAACTCCAAAACTCCAAAACTCCAAAACTCCAAAACTCCAAAACTCCAAAACTCCAAAACTCCAAAACTCCAAAACTCCAAAACTCCAAACTCCAAAACTCCAAAACTCCAAAACTCCAAAACTCCAAAGCTCCAAAACTCCAAAACTCCAAAACTCCAAAACTTAAAACTCCAAAACTCCAAAACTCCAAAACTCCAAAACTCCAAAACTCCAACACTCCAACACTCCAAAACTCCAAAACTCCAAAACTCCAAAACTCCAAAACTCCAAAACTCCAAAACTCCAAAACTCCAATACTCCAAAACTCCAATACTCCAAAACTCCAAAACTCCAAAACTCCAATACTCCAAAAGTATAAAAGTTGAAAAGTCCAAAAGTACAAAAGTTCAAAATTCCAAAGTCCAAAGTCCAAAACTCCAAAACTCCGAAACTCCAAAACTCCAAAACTCCAAAACTCCAAAACTCCAAAACTCCAAAACTCCAAAACTCCAAAACTCCAAAACTCCAAAACTCCAAAACTCCAAAACTCCAAACTCCAAAACTCCAAAACTCCAAAACTCCAAAACTCCAAAACTCCAAAACTCCAAAACTCCAAAGCTCCAAAACTCCAAAACTCCAAAACTCCAAAACTTAAAACTCCAAAACTCTAAAACTCCAAAACTCCAAACTCCAAACTCCAAAACTCCAAAGCTCCAAAGCTCCAAAGCTCCAAAGCTCCAAAACTCCAAAACTCCAAAACTACTCAAAAACTCAAAAACTTAAAAACTCAAAAACTCAAAAATTCCAAAACTCCAAAACTCTAAATGTCTATAACTCTAAAACTCCAACTCCAAAAGTCCAAAATGTCAAACGCCCAATACTCGAAAAGTCCAAAAGTACAAAAGTCCAAAAGTCCGAAAGTCCGAAAGTCCAAAAGTCCAAAAGTCCAATAGTCCAAAATTCCAAAGTCCAAAAGGCCATAACTCCAAAGTCTAAAAGTCTAAAATTCTAAAAGTCCAAAACTCCAAATTCTAAAAGTCCAAAAGTCCAAAACTCCATAACTCCAACACTCCAATACTCCAAAACTCCAAAATTCCAAAAGTCTAAAGTCCAACACTCCAAAATTCCGAATGTCCAAAAAGTTCAAAAATAACATGCAAAACATATCTGACCTCTTTATTAGGTGCGTACTCTCTTTTATTATTCTGAATGCAAGGAGGCCGCAAACAAACTTCTCTTAAAAAACATCAATCTGGTAGGTACCTTCTAAATAGGTTGTTTATAATAATTTTGTTCTGAAGCTGGCAGAATATAATTAAAAAAACAACGACCAACGCCATCTATTGGTAATATCACTTTATAAAGCTATTTTATTCTTATTGCTGTTATGATAAAAGTGTATAAAGTAGCCTAAAACCATCTCTGAATCCTATTGTATATCGTGTCCAATTTTGAGCTCAATCGATTCAGTAAATTTTGAGTTTTTAATAGATACACAAACGCACACAACATTTTTATATATATAGATAGAGATAGATGAAGGCGCCTGAGAGCGCCGCCTATACATAAATTGTAAGCACTTTATTTTCTTTTACTTATTATTATGACATCCGATCAACTGATAAATGATTTAGACAGCTTTTCCGTGGCTGAGACCTATTTCTGTAACGTAGAGGACTGCAAAAAATTCCTCCCAACAGAGGGCAAAATGCTGACATTACTAACCCAAAACATTCGTAGCATAGGTAAAAACATGAACGGCTTTGAAGTTGTATTACATATACATGCTTTGGGAATGAGTTGTGACATCATTGTACTGACCGAGTGTTGGCTAGAGAGCAATAGGGACAATTTACCATCCCTGGAGGGATATGCAACACATACATCCAGTAGGTAATTATATAAATCAAAATGATGGTTTAGTGGTATATGTCAAAAAGAACTTAAGTACAATCGTGGAAGAGCCATTACTGCAGGGATGCAATTGCCTGTTGTTTAAATTGCAACCCGACACACTAATCATTGCAATCTATCGACCGCCATCACAAAGCATTGATTTTTTTTTTGGACTCTCTAGATTTATTATTAAAACAGTACTCATCTTTTAAAAACATTGTACTCGTAGGGGACATAAACATCAATATTGTCCCCGAGCATACCGAGACCGAGACACAGAAACAAAAGTACCTTAATAGAGTAAGTTCGGGTAATATGGCACGCCATAAGCCTTTTTGGGAATAAATCAATTTTTTTTGAGATCGATCAGTTTTTATTTTACAATTCAGTGTTAGAACTAATAAAGAATAAATAATTAGAATTTCAAAACAATCAACATAAAGCTTAGACCATATAACACGGGACTAGCCTTTGCGAACCACCGCATACAAAAATATTCTGCCAGTTTTCATACAAGTGAAGGGGGAAACACAAAGACATATAAAATTTCATTGCATTTAAAAATGTATTAATCGACAAACGCGTAATGGCTGTTGTGTGTTAATTGTTATTGTACAGTCAACTACAATGTAATGTACTAGTTTAATCATATAAAATGATGTACTGATGTACAGGCTTTTCATAAAGCCAAAAGACCAAATGGTCATGTGCAATGGCAGAAAACAATGCTTAAGTAAGGCGCATCCTGTGGTTAGATGATCTAAGACATAAAGAAATAATTTACAAAAAACAAAATCTGAACCTTCAACAATTGTCAAATTTTAACAATGGAAGGGCATTATGGCCTGGGCCATATTAGCCACAAATCAGGTGAGCTAAATTGCCCTCCAGAAATATAACAGTAACTAATAAATTTTGTGTTACTTTGCGGAGCAAATTTGTCATTTTGTTTGCGAATGTGGTTTCCGCGGAGCCATTATCTAAAAAAGAAAAACATAATAGAAACAATATAAAATTATGTGGACAATATGGCCTGGTGCCATTTTAGACATTCATCTGGTGAGCCATATTGGCCGCGGGAACGTTTTTAATAGGTAAAAGTCTAGCCTAAAAATGAGCAAGAAATATGTTTAAAATCTATCACAATACTACACATGAATAGCTAATCTACAAACCTGTGTAGTACCAATGTAAAAATAACTACAAATTCAAGAAATGTAATGAGTAAAACTTACCAAAAAATAAGATCACTTTACGTAATTTTCGATCAAGCGCCCGCACGGGACACACATGCACACTTCGTCTCGCGCGAGTTGACTGAGGAAGTGAGGGGAAGGGGTGCGTTGGTTTGCCGAGTCAAGCGGTCGCAAGTGTTAATTCAGTTCAGAGAAATCGCAGTAGGCCATATTGACCGACCAGGCCATATTACCCGAAATTACTCTATGTGTTCTTTTTTCATGGCCTACTACCTACGCACTCTGTCCCAACTTTCAAAACCGGATCATGCATGGATCATTTCATTATAAAATCTAAGAACATATCAAAAACATTTATTACTAACTCCTGGGTTACGGATCATCGCACGATATTACTAACAATAGAATTACGTATGCCTAGAAAAATCTGTTCAAGCAATTTACCCGAATCAATATGCTCAACCTTGATAAAGACATACGCTGCATAAATTTTGACCCAGTTTACGCATCAGACGATCCTAATGCTACTATTGACTATTTAATTAATTCATTACAATCAGCAATACTTAAAAATACTGTCACTGTAACAACCTGTGCTAAATATAATAATGTCAAACCTTGGATTACGCCGGGCCTTGTTCGCTGCATAAGGCATAGAGATAGGCTACACCCTTAGACCATATATCACGGGACTAGCCTTTGCGAAGCACCGCATACAAAAATATTCTGCCAGTTTTCATACAAGTGAAGGGGGAAACACAAAGACATAAAATTTCATTGCATTTAAAAATGTATTAATCGACAAACGCGTAATGGCTGTTGTGTGTTAATTTTTATTGTACAGTCAACTACAATGAAATGTACTAGTTTCATCATATAAAATGATGTACTGATGTACAGTGCTTTTTATAAAGCCAAAAGACCAAATGGTCATGTGCAATGGCAGAAAACAATGCTTAAGTAAGGCGCATCCTTTGGTTAGATGATCTAAGGCTACACCTAAAGCTAAAACAAGCCCCTGACTGTGAAATTTTGGCATTAACCTTTTAAGAAAATTAAAAATACAATATAATAGACAACAACTTCAAAAGGCAGGGAACAACACTAGATTTATTATTTTGTTTAAAAAAAATGTTTAAATGTAAAACAAATCAGGTCAGTTAACTTCATGAGAGTCTAGCGAAAGAGACTAGTCTTCACGACACAGGGTATCCTAGTGTGAAGATCAGTGTCATATTTGCTAAGAAACATTATTTGTTAAGTGTACCACTACCAATGTATATTGAATTTGAATTTAAATAAAGATTATTATATTTAAATAAAGATTTGGAAATTTATAAAAACAAATACTTTTAGGTCAAAGCCCCGCGAATCATCACTCGAACTACTGCCATCGGACGTAAATCCATATGGTACTATTAATGCAATTAACAACTTCTTTATTAATGCTGGAAAAAACATGGCAGAAAGCACTTTGAAACCCATACGGACCATTTCTAACTTGACCCCCAATGATTCAAACGTGACACAAACAAGTGCACCATTAAATTCTTTTGCGTTATTCAACACTGACACTGAGGAAATTCTTCGGCTAATAACCGGATTAAAGGATGCATGTGCTACCGGGTGGGATAATATACCTAATAATGTACTCAAAAGATATAAGTATCTAATTGCACCCCCTTTAACTCATATTTTTCAACTTTGCTTAACATGTGGGATTTTTCCTAAATCACTAAAGAGCTGTGGTCACACCGATTTTTAAATCTGGAGACAAGACTAGTGTCTCAAACTACAGGCCTATTTCCGTATTGACAGGCCTATCAAAAATCCTAGAAAAAATTATTAATAATAGATTAATGGCATATCTAGAAAGAACTAAATTACTTTCAGAGTGCCAGTTTGGATTTAGGCCTGAGAGGTCAACTAACCAAGCAGTTTTTACACTAACCGACTACGTGTCGCTACCAACGTTCGAAACCTCAGACAACAAAAAATATGTGCAATAAAACCCAGCCTGTTTTAGCCCCGTAATCTTATATATAAAATGAATCGCAAAATGTGTTGGTAAGCGCATGACTTTAGAACGGGTTGACCGATTTCACTAATTTTTTTTTGTGTAAGGTATTGTCAGGAGAAGGTTCTTATGGAAGAAAAAATATTGTTTTCCTACGGGAACGGGAACTACGCGGCTCTAGTAATAAATAAAAATAGTTTCGTCATACTGCGTAAGTATCTAAGCGCTAGCCCTCAAACTGAGTGGTCTGATGAATGGCACTGGAACGCTGTGGCTGGGTGGCCTTCGGATGGATGACCACTCAGTTCAGTTCCACCACAGCCGTTGGTTTCGGTTATCAATAAGATGGCAGACAAGTTCAAGGCCTTACCTATGAGCGCCTTGAAAATATTTAACAACGGACAGTGTGTCAACCTGCGCCTTTACATTTTAAGACGGCAAAATGTAGTAACTACCTAAAACCGTAGAACAAAACCAAAAACCGACCAAGTACGAGTCGGACGCGCTCATTTTTTTCTCAGTTAATATTATTTTCTGATTTTAGTATTTCTTGATTTTAGTATTTTTGTTCTGTCGATCTTATTGTTGTGTCGTTCTTCACTTTGTTTTATCGATCTTCATTGTTTTACCGATCCTCATTTGTTTTGTCTATCTTAGTTTGTTTTACCTATCTTTGTTTTGTCCCTTCATTCGCTTTAAGTCGATCTTAATTTTTTCACGCAATCTACATTTGTTTAGTCGATCTTAGTTTGATTAGATTTTTTGACGTGACAATGTCTTATAATTCAATGGAGCCGGCTGCACGCACGAAAAAACATGACGTATGCGGCGTTACCCCGCTCTGAGGCGTTCCAGTTAAGGCTGAGTTGTCACGTTCAACTATCGTCAGTAAACTGCAGTAAACCGAATTTACAGACAACCGATTTTTTTTATATTAACGATGTTCATTTATTTTGAAAATTTACATTCCAAGCTATAAATACTTTTTACAGTGGGACCACGAGACAATATGTATTAACAAGCTTTATTGAAGTCCCGGTAACCATTATCTAACATGCGGTTTTGATGTCTTCCTACCAAAATTTCAGATAGTTGTAATTGCACTTGAACACTGGACAAATCGCGAATTGGACCAGTCGCGCAAAAGGGTAAAACCAATAGGTACCTACTTATTAGAAATAAAACATCAAATTAGGTATAATCTATTTTCTTTGATTTAATAGACATGTAGTATTACATATACATATTTATCTCGTCATAAAACTATATAATATGCAATAATTTACTCCGCTAGTGTGTTCTAATAGTGATCGGTGAGAGACGACTACTGGCGAGGCATGTCTCCATCCCCACGCTTCGGGCACTTCGCACATTCCAGTTTATTTACAATAAACAATAAATTCTATTTGCCAAAACAGTTTTAACATAGTTATTTTGTGGTAACATAATATTAAATTATTCAATGTCTAAAAATAACCAACAATTTTGATTTGAGCGCGTCCCAAAGCGTGCGAGGAGAGTTAGGTACCGCCTCGAGCCACAGATCTCATATCCTCAGTGTAGCTACGACACAAATCAACACAAACTAAACGATGGCTGAAGTGATGTGATCTACACACAAACAACGTATACACATACTGTATTAAGATTCGATCCTAGTTGACTTTCCCTTTTTGAATTCAAAATAAACATTTACCTAACAGAATTACTGGTAAGTCAATCATTCTAAGGATTGAGTTTCCACAAAACCGCAGTGTCAATAACACGTTGATATCAGTTGATTCTTGCTAACTGGTATTTACTTACGAGTATTGTCGCTTTTAGTAGTTATCAACATAAAAGAAATGGTATAAACTAACTACCCTCCAAACGAACCACCTTTTAACCGAAATCTGCATGACTAGATTAGCTTGTAATGTATTATTACAAAGAAAAAAATAAAAGATCGCAATATAACGAAATCACCTATGAAACTTCTCCCGCCTTAAATTAAATACGACCCCATAAAGAATATCGGTTCATGTCTAATATTATTCTTCAATTTTCCCCAAATGTAATTGGGAATAAGGGCACCAGAATACGACATGGTCAACATTGTATTCGAAGATTCGCCTTGGTCCTATCTACCACATAAAAGTGTACTAAGATCACCACTTGTTGTTGAACTCGTACCAGTCATCAAACTTAGTTTCCGTAGCTCAACTAGTCTGATTTAGTGACCTCATAGAAGCTCTACATTTCAGATCTAAAAAACTCTCGAGAAAATTTAAGACAGTTCAACAGTGAGATCCATTTAGCTATGTCCTAAAATCGAAATATAAAAGCACCGAACAAGGACTGTACATTCGTTCAACAGACCACGCCCTGGTCTTAGGATGTAGTAATACTTACTTTAATTAGTATTATAATTTTAATATAATTTAGCTGTAACGCATTGTTACAAAAACTCGTCTTTACCAACATATAACCACATAACGATACTTAGAGAAAAAAATGTTCTCTGTGTACGCCATTAAAGTTCTACGTGTACGACAGTTGTTAAGTTATTGATAAAAGCGAGTTCCGGTCACAAAATAAAATACTCAAAATATAAACAACACTAAACCATAATTTTGAGATAGCGTACAATAACAACAGATCATTCAAAATATGCGAGGAGATTCAAAAGTCAAGTGTATATCACATCACTACAACGCACAATATACAAGTTCTGTTTACCTATAATTTGAATTGGCAAGACAATAAATATGTATTCAACTAATACACAACAAAATAAGGCTTACAGCCGTTTTGTACATATATTATACCATTCTTTGGCTATATAACATCTCTGGGAAGCGTAAAATATATTTCATTCTTCTTTATAAGCATTCAAAAATTAGTAAAAAATAATGTACAATAATAGTCGTTGTGTTTGCAGTCACGCACAACCGTAGCGGCGACGGGCGTGCGTCGGGAACGGACACATTCAATATTAAAATGATTGTGATGTTAGGTTGAAACATTAAAAAAACAGATGCATTTGAGTATGAACGAACTTTTATCTAGGTTAGTAATGTTCCCTCTGCACTTTAGCCGCTCAACAACTTTATTCTAAATATATTAAGTACAGCTTTGTCTAAATATAATCTAATCAATAAGTGGTGCTGACTGCAAATACAATGAATGAGAAAGTAAAAACAATGCGCTATGTTTAACACAGTACATTATGTACTACGATAGGAATCAGACAGCGCGGCCGGATCAGCCACGCTCCATATAAATAAAGTAAATCATATATAACGATAATATAAAAAAAGTAAACAGAATATAGCGTGATATGTCAAGTTACTGCTAGCGTTAACGGCTTATGTTTACAAAATGGCATCGAACAGTATTACATATATTTTTCGTTTCATAGTTACTGGACAAACGAGCGACGTCGCAGCTACTGCTTCAGCGCACATCCAGCCATTACATACGCATGTAAGTATATAAGAATTTAGACGCCTTCTTTTAGGGGAATGTCCTGGAATTTAGTTATTTATTTCTTCGTAGGACGTTAAGGAAGTTCGATATCAGCTGTATTTCTCCTCCATCTCTGATCCCCAGAACAAAAGTTGCCGTAAGGCCAAAACAGGCGACGCAGTCTTTCACAGAGACAACTCTATCACCCGAAACCATTTTGTTTAATCATTAACACGAATGTCAAATTACGGCAATTGACATCCGTGTTAACAATCAATCTTTCTCTACATTAAAAACGTATATAAAAGCTGGCTGTACACTAAACTGACAAGTCCGATGCGACTTATCTTACAATAAAATGCAAATTTGGACGTTTAAACAATAATTTAGCATAGCCCTAAGTATCAACAGTGCTCAATGTGCGCATGCGACGAATAATCCTTTAACAAGGTAGTGCAATCGCATCGGACGTCGTCTCCCCGCAGGCATCGCACTAAGCTGAGACAACAAGCTATTTATAACAGACGTAGTTATTGCACTATCGCCGGTCTTTTCATGAAATAGTATTGTAAACTTAACGACAGATGTATTTAAAAGAATAAAAATTAATTCTACATATTAAATTAACGTGTGATTGTCAACAATGTTACCTGTATAACACGATGGGTACTTTGGCACAGTCGGTGACAGCCAGACGAGAGATGGATGCGTCATTTAGAGGTACTTTAGATGTGACAGATTTGTTAAAACAAATTGAAAGTCAAGGAATGGCAAACAGTAATCTCAGGCAAGCGACAACCATACAGGTCCAAGTGCTGCAGACTGGTGGTAGTTTTACTTTACTAGTGTAATGTCTACTTTAAAAAGCGAAATTTGTTTTGTGAAATTACAATAAAGGATGACTCACGCTACACCGTGCCGGATCCGAGCCGAGTGTCGGCCGTAGCGCGGTCAACTAAATGTTACATATGTTTTGTATGAACACACTCACGCTATACCGAGCGGCAACCGAGTGACGGACAACGGCAAAGCTCGGAAACAACTCGGTCCCGCCTCGGCTCGGACCCGGCACGGTCTAGCGCGAGACATCCTTAACACGGCCCGTACTTTATTTATTAAAATAAAGTATTAAAATAAAGTACTTTATACAGGGTGAATTTTTCAAAAGGGATTGGATGGCCAAATCCGAAAGTATAAGGAATAGCGAAAAATGCTCAAAGGAGTTACGAGCCCGATTTTGATGAAACTTAAAACCTCATCATTACATTTTTGAAAAAACAAAAATCCTAGCTGGGAATGGAACCCATTGATTTTGAAAAATAAAACACACCCTATATTAATATACCATACGATAGTGTTGCTATTAGGGATCTTATTCTGGGAAGTAATGACATACGGCAAACTAAAGGAAAGTGCTCATCTTTAACAAATTACAATTTATTTTTTACGTTATCTGATTAATTGTTCAAAATGTAGACCATTATTTTCAACAGATAGCTGGATTCGAGACTTCAAGGATCGTACTGCATTCAATATTATTGATTCTGTTTAGAATATTCTCCAAGGAATCATTCTGAGCATGATTTAAAACACAGAATAGTTACGATCTATTCTGGGATTTCGTACGAAACAAATTATGATACAAAATTTAGGTACATGAAATATGAATTCTATTAAAATTCCAAACTTTCCTTAAATTTGCCGTATTTCATTACTTCCCAGAATTTGATCCTTATCAGCGACACTATCGTATGGTGTAATAATAAAGGGTGTGTTTTTTTTTTAATCATTGGGTTCGATTCCCAGCTAGGATTATTGGCTTTTCCAAAATCTAATGATGAGGTTTTAAGTTTTATCAAAATCGAGCTCGTAACTCCTTCGAGCATTTTTAGCTATTCCTTATAGTTTCGGATTTGGCCATCCAAGCCCTTTTCAAAAATTCACCCTGTATATTAATCCTTTCTTTGTCACGATCCACACTCGTTGCGATTATTTTTACTATGGTAAATTCAACAGATTCCGCTACTGCTTGCATTGTTACAAATTTTATAACAAACAACTGTGTTACTATTTACCATTTTTTTAAACAGACTTAAATAGAGAATACCTAATTTTCCTCGTCAGCTGTCACCATGTTTAGTAAATTATATTACGTATGTACTAGAAAATAAAATAATAATCTCAACTTGTTACTTAATAGTTTAAATACGTTATTATTTAATCAGGCTATGAAAACTGTAGGTATACCTATTACAATAGTTTCTGAATGAATCAATAATAAAAAGATATACGGGTGTCACACAATGTCTTTACGAAACGTGCTCCAAATAGAACAATTCTGAGTGCTCGTGTCGAGTTCACACTATATTAGAACAGCAACTAATTGTAACGATACTAAGTGATGTGATTAGTGTACAGTCAAACAGTCGCGGACAAATTGGAGTGTGATGTATGTATGGGACTGTGTATCTTGTAGTTAATCAATGAACTAGAAGTCGTGACTTTGTAGTAGGGCCGACGACTGTGCCGGGCCACTATAAATAGCTCAGTGCGTAGACTCGTACAGAGCTACTGCGGACGCTCCCACTACTATCAATTGTACTACTTAATTAAGAGCTATACCGCTATATCACCATCGCAAAACAATAATATCGTCGAATAAAATCAAAGTGATCGACGTGTAAAATTTCAAAACATTAAAAACAAACTATCAAAATTTAATATTATTACTATTATGCTGTTAGCGACGAGGTCGGAAACGCGAACACATGTGCGTCTAGATAAATAACGTATCGTTTAGAAAAGTAATGACATCAAGACAAGGAGCCAGGTTCGAAGTGTACGACTCGAGCAGTTCGTGTTGTACAACACGAGTTCTTACTGTACGACAACGGATTGGACGCGACAAGTGCTCGGGGAAGACGCTGTGAAATTGCGGGTAGCTGAACTTTTTATATATTCTAGCCGGAAGCATAAACTGTACAAAAAGGGACCAGTGGAATCTGCAGTATTTAGTACTATCGAACGGAAACTACCTCCCCGAGTTCAATCCGCGCCCGGCCGCGAGTTGTGCGCGGCCGGGCTTAGCTTTAGGCACTGTCACTTACGGCGCACACTCGGCGCCGCATTCAACGAACAAAAGATAACTTAGCTAGGTTTAGTTCCATAATATCCCACCGCGACCGACAAGCGTCTTGCGCGCACTACTCAAACGCACACACATATATTCATACACGCAATCGAACACACGCACACGCGTAATAAAACAAACAACGCAGTGAACGACACGCAAGTATGAAAGATACGCAATAAATAAAGGGACGCCACGGCGCGGCGCGGCGCCAACGGAACCGAACTACTATATCTATGTACTATTTATTTTATTAGTAAGACTCACATCAAAAATTAATGTTTCCACGTACATATAACTTACAGGCTAGTAACAGAAACGTATCACCGTACAACGACTCGGCAGAGCTGAACCGTGGACACTGCGCACCGGGGAACTATCTCTTATAGGAGAGATGTAATGTAAAACTGTCCAGCCTCGCCGTTATGGAAGGTTTTTGAAATACCCACACTGGTTCAAACACCTTCCAGAACGGCGCAGGTGATGGTCGCCTCAAGTACTCGCGTAGTACAAGATATGTTCCCCATAGACGTGGAGTCTCTAGACGCGCAGTGTCGGCGGGTAGCCCCCTCCAGCGCACTTGGTCGTCACTTACATAGTTAGGCTACGCGGAGCCTCCGTCCGCACACACACAACGTTACACTCCTCGCTCACGAGGCGGGTGGTCAGAATTTACTCGAGGTGCTCAAATATATCATCTAATGTCTTCAAGTTTAATGCAAGCGATCGTTCATAATTTCTATAAAAGACATTTACTTTCTTTACAGAATTCGAGTTCCGTTTTTGGACTACGAGTCGGGTGGCAGTAGCCTCGTTTCAGAATCGAATGATCGTGTTATATACAATGTAGTATAGAATGTCACCCTAAATTCTCACCACCGACAAATTAAAATGGCCACGACAGAATCCATGATGGAATTATTAACAAGGTAAATAAAGTTTTAATCCACAATAAATAAGGTGGCGAGTCGAGTGTGTGACTGTGCGGCACACACTGAGCACACGCGCCGACGACTCGACCACCGAACATATAATAAACAACAAGTCAATAAAAATTCATTAATATGCCAATAATAAGTATCAATACGGAACACGTACAGAGATTTATGATTTAATATATTTATATTATTCATTTATTATTATATTATACACTAACAACTACATAAAGCATTACATTTGTGCTTTGAACTCTGCGCTCCCTACCGCCGCACTCACACGCCGCCGCGTGCCGTCACAACTGTATTATAACTTAAACGATATTAATTAACGATTAAACTTAAACCTTTGGTATTACATCGATAACTAATTAGTATAACTATATAAATAATACTTAGATCAGAATACTGTCGCGTCGGTGACAGGCGACCGTCGACATACTTAGCTCACGCCACGGCACCACAACTCCTGTCGTCAACAATTTACTTAACTGTGTATATGTATTTCAATGTAAATGGCGTAAGCTAAATAAATCGAAAAAAAATAAAAGTATAAAAATCTTTTTGTCTGCGAAAAGTATGGATTGCCTTTCCGCTTTAGCAGAGAAGGACATGACTAATAAACCTCGCAGACAACACATAACATAGTACTCTCAGTACACGAAAATATATTGATAAAGATCTAACAAAATAAGTAAATACAATGTCAACAAAATTGTAAAACCTCGTGCCACACCGCCACGTCAATAGATGCCCTCCTTGATGCTTTAGCAGGTTGCAATTCTAAAACAATATGTTGCGCTAAATGGTTCAGTCAATCTGCCAGTGCGCTGGTACATTTTTCCTATTGACATAAGCAGCATCACTACTTCATCTATGTTTCTTCCTACGGTTGTTATACTTAACAATTAATGTGTTCCAAAATAAATATTACAATTGGGGATGTGATTTTTTTTTCTTGCGATAAATGAAAAGGTCAATATAACTTTTAAAGCAAAACTATTTTCCTATTTTTTTGATATTCGCTATAATCCAGAAGTTTTACCAATTTAAAAATTCAATAAAGGAGTACAACCAACGTCCGAAAACACGGCGACAGCTCCCGAACAAATCCGAGCGGGTGTGACGTCATTTTAACATATTTCTATCATAGTAGTTGTAGCAACAGTTACGTACTTACAGTGGTAACGTACAATATCGTAACGTCACATCCATAGTGACCAATGTCGAGAGTTTAAACTCGCATGGTCTTATTTCAAATTTCATCAATTTTAAATAGTTGGTAATTCAATCAAAAGCGTTTTTTTTTTTAGTTTTTCGAAATCACTATCGATATTACTAATGACAAGCTGATAAAATAGGTAAAAAAAATCAATATCTATTTTTTTTCATATTCCCAATTAGAATAAATACTAATTCTTACGTACCATTATCTTATTACCACTAAGGTGGCATTTGTTTGGACGTCTTACAGTGCAAATATTTACTGTTTTCTATACTACTAGCAGTACTTTATGGGATGTTTTATTTTTTAATATTTTTAATTGTAAAACTTAATTGCAACAGAGAAAAGTGTGCGTTGCTGCTTAGAAAAGATGATAAATAAATTATAATTATAATTCAATTTATGTTTTTGCATATATTTAGCGGTATCTTCGTCCAACATTTCAATGCAAGATTGACTATTGTCGAATTTTTAGTTTTTAATCACTGGGATGCACGAGTAGTAAACTATTGACGCAGAGGTGTGACACTCGCATAAATACTGTACGCTACTACGATCGCAGTGTGATGAGTATTGGGACCGGTCGCTCACTCGCGCGGGACTAGAAGCGATTACTTACGACGATACCATATAGCACGGGTTCACTATCATCAAATATTTATTTACTAGAAAAAAACTGGGCTTCCGCGTCGTTGGGCTGTCAAAATCAAGAACTTCCAACTCAATCGATACTAAATCAATTGAAAAATAATAAAAGCACCACAGGGCCGACACTGCGGGTCAGTGCGGCGGCCCCAACACACTCCCCCCCCCCCCTCGCGCACACACACGCACACACACACGCCACATGTCACACCGACACACTGGGGTTTACCGCGGCGGCCTCGCCTCCCGCTGGGGCTGCAGTACAGCGCGCCGCCCCTCTATGTACAAGCCCGACACCCGGACCGGTCGGCCCCTCGCCGGCGACTATCTTCTCAGCGGACGCCCTCCTCCATCATCTTCTGAACCTGCTGGGGGATTCCCCCCGCCCGACGAAATAATCATATTTATGTATACCTTCTAGTTAAAACCTGCGTCCCCCGAACCCGAGCGGAGGCGAGTCGCCCGCGGCGTCGACCCCCACGGATCGAGGCTCACCTATTACTTGACAGCATTGCAGGTCCCGGACGGACGGGCGCGGGCGTGGGGCTCGGCGCTCGGTGAGCGATGTCCCGCTGGGCCGGCTACCGCTCCTCGAACAGCACGGCCGCCGAGTGCGAGCCCGCCAGCACGGGGGGCGGGGCCCCGCGCCGCGCCACCAGCGAGCGGGAGGCGGCGGGGGCGGGGGCGGGGGCGGGGGCGGCGGGGCACAGGCGCGCCTCGGCCGCGTCGCGCAGGCGGCACAGGCGCGCCCACACGCCGCCGCGCGCTCAGGCCAGCGGCGCCTTGTCGGGCGGCGGCGGGTGCGGCGGGTGCGGGGGCTGCGGCGAGTCGGGCGGCGGGTTGAAGTCGCGGTTGAAGAAGGAGAAGCCGCGGAACTCCTCCTGGTTGATGGCGCGCAGCACGTCGGCCGGCACGGGCGTGAGCACGGGCTCCTCCTTCGTGAACTCGGCGTCGAAGTTGGCGGCGTCCCGGCGGCCGCGCGCCTTGGGGCGGAAGGGCGGGCGCAGGCGACGCGCGCCCAGCGCGTCCCAGTCCACGTCGCGGAAGAACACGTGCGCGCGGATGCCGGCCGCGCCGCCCGCCACGCCCAGGCGCCGCGCCGGGTTCTTGGTCATGAAGCCCTTGAGGATGGACACGGCGTCCTTGCTGAGCCACACGGGGTACAGCACGTCGTCGTGCAGGATGCTCTCGAACAGGTCGTCCTCGTTGTCGGCCTCGAAGGGCGGCTGGCCGGCCAGCATCTCGTACAGCAGCACGCCCAGCGCCCACCAGTCCACCGACGGGCCGTACTCCAGCTCCTGCAGGATCTAACCACACCGCACGCGTTGTGCCCTCAGTCAACACGGTCAATGCAGCACCACCGCGAAATAGAATGCTACCTACACAAACTCGATCTAAATACTTCGACCTAAGTAGGGACACAGAATCAACCGAAGTCGTGAGACAAAAGTGAAAAAAGAAATATGAAAACAAATTGTTTGGGAATTGAGAATTGAACACAGCGTTCTTTCAAAAAAAAATATCAATTAAAAGAATTACAATCAATTTACTTCACTCTGTTAGATTAATTATATGTGAAAAACACTTTTAAAAAAATGATAGCCTCGACTATAGTCAATAAAAATATTTTAAATGAGAACTCAAAAAAAGAATGAGGCAATTTAATAGCAGCTTTGTAAACTATCTTTATTCCTTACCTCGGGCGCGATGTAGTCCGGCGTCCCGCAGAACGTCGTGGTGGTGGCCCCCTCTGCAACAAACGCAATCACGTCATGACATGCTGCCACCACACTACTGTTAAGGCATTAGTCCGCCGTTGCGTGGCAACGTCTTGTCCCACGAAGGCCGAAAGCAACCCAATAGAGGAAACAATCCGTGCAATAGCTATTGCAGTACAGATAGTGCCACAAAGGAAAACGCGCCCCACTTTTTTCCAAATCACTAACAACGCAAGTGTGCAATTTTCCAATTGTATTTTCCTTCTGTCGATGACACACTAAATGCAATCAATCTATCAAATCAACCTAAAATTGTCCACTGTCGGACGTAAGCCTCTCTCCCAAATCACGCCACAACACAAAAACACACAGTCCTGCGCTTCCCGCATCAAGTTCCTCCCTAAAACCTTTTCCAGGTCCTCAGTCCATCTGGCGGGTCGTCCTACTCCATGTTTACCAAGTCTTCACTCCAGAACACGTTTGCTCCATCGGCCGATATCGATATTTACCCATTGCCATTGCTACAACTTGAAAAGCGGAAATGTAATTTCCGCTATTCAAAATTCAAATTAATGATATTAATATAAATTATTTCAGTAATATATGCCGTCAATGGCAAAGAAGTTTTACTTCAATCGCGCGTAAAGGTTACACGCACACGCTTTTTTTTTTCTTTCGGCATTGGACTTTGAATTTTTTCATCAATGGACAACCCGACGCAGTATGCTGAATGCTTCCGAGTCTAAGCTGATCCTGTGTGTGTGTGATTACATGTCCAAGGTAGGGCATTCATGGCCCCGACATGACGTGCTCATTGAACATGACTTTGGTTTTATCCAAGTTCATGCAGAGGCCAACACATCCAGACTCTCCAGACTGCAGCATCCCTCTTAACAGTTCAACAGGTCGCGGTCGTCGGTAAATCGAAGGTGCGAGATGCGATCGTCGTTTACGTTCACGCCCATCCTTCCCAGTACATCTATTTGGCTAGCCTAAGGGACATCACAACTTTCTGTCTCCCACCTCTGCACAGTTCTATGTAATTGGTCTTGTGATCCTCCAGATGGTCATGGTAGTGTTGGCGTACAAGCGCACTTAATGCACTGACCGATAATTAGTACGCACCGACAGAAGGAAAATACTTGTGCAAGAGTACACTTGCACTGCAAGAGAATTGATGTATGGTGGCGCGCGTCCTCGTGGTTTGCACTATCTATAAAGTTGTAGGTCAAGGTGTTCAAACAACATACTCCTATTACTATATTGGAGCGGAGTAACATGTAACGCTAAAGTGTAGAGTTGAATATTTATATTGGTATAATATACATTTGAGAAATAGAAGGGGCGAAAATAAGTAATAACAAGAAGTTCTATTTACTCAATTCTTTATTATTCTCTAAAATGTCGATCCTCATCGTCGACGATCTCTACGCTGGCGGCCCACATTAGTTGTTACGATAGAATAAAATTGTTCCTTTGTTGGCGATAATATAAAGAATATGAGTCGCTGACATAAGAATTGAGACCCATTCGGATGTCAAGTTTTCTGTAGAAAATCCCGTCTACTCCTACCTGTTCTGTTGAGTAGTTCTGTTAACAGAACTACTGGTATTTTTTTCCCATTAGTTCTGTCCACAGAACAAATGGTAATGCAATTCCCACCTGTTCTGTTGGCAGAACTACAGGTAATTTTTATTTACCACTAGCTGAGCCCGCAACTTCGTTTACGTCACATAAGGTGTATGAAAGGAAAGGTATTTCTTCATCAGAGTCATCAAGCAGCATCTGAAACTGCCCTGTTTGCTTAATCATAAAAGAGCTTAATGATTAAGTCTATTTTAAAACAATTCAGTCCACGCCTTCGGCGCGGACTGAATTGTTTAAAAATAGTCTTAATCATTAAGCTTTTTTATGATTAAGCCAACACGCCAGTTTAGGTTCACTCACATTCAAAGAAACCCCTACAAATAAAATTTTCAAAATATCTGATTCTTAAAAGTGTTATAACTCTTTTATTTCTAAACCGATTTACATAAAACAAACGCTAAATGTTAACTGGAGCAAACCTCAACACAATAAAAAAAACCGCATTGCAATCGGTTGAGCGGTTACTGAGATTAGCGTGCACAACCGTACAGACAAACAGATATACAGACATACAGACATACAGACAAACAGACAAAAATTCTAAAAATCATTGTTTTGGGTTCTATTGCGTTCATAAAGTCCCCCTATAATATTTTTTCTTATTTATCTTCCATGTACAGACAGCGACCTGTTACGATTTTATTATATGTATTGATTGATTACTTCTGTTCACAGAACAAATGGTAATTCAACTCCCACCTGTTCTGCTGAGTAGTTCTGTTAGCAGAACTAATGTTATTTTGTGCCTCATGTTGACAAGAACATACAACATTGTAAAATAAAATTTAAAAAGTGAAAAAAAAAAAGACAAGTTAGTTCAGACGGGACTCTAAACCGCGACCTTTGCCTAAACTAGGTCAAAACAAGCTGAAATTCTTCCCCATATAATTAAGCATGGAGCCATCTATCAAACTGCCTTGTGACTCTGATACTAATGAATGTGCTGAAACCATTGTTATAGATTGATTTGATGCCTCCACTCTATCTATGAACATGATAAAAAATACACTCAATGTACGAAAAAGCTTATTGCTTGAAAAATTAAAGCAATACTTAAATTGCTCATAGTGTCAAATCTAGTTTGTGAGTCAGACATAAAATTATTAAATGTCGGATTATAGAGAGGATCAGTACTACTAGGCTTGTCTAGAATCCAAATTAAATGTGTCGGTTAAATAGTTTTCGTGTTGTGAAAGGGGTCAAAAGCTCGAAACGGTCCCGTAATGTTACATAAGGCTGCAGCGTCGCCAGTTCTATTTGCATTGACATTGGCTAGGCACCCTGCCGTGTGTCTAGCTAGATATTAGGCGTGAGAATCAGCTGTTGACGATTAGCATTGGCGTTAATAAGTGTGAAAAAATCTTAAACAGCGGATTCGTTTCATGTTAAAGGTGTTAGATGGTTGTTGCAAAATGGACACGAAGGATATACCAGCATAACCACTTACTTAAAAAATAAGAAACTAAAGAATGAATGGCATAATTCAATTTGATCGGTGGTTGTGACGTCACGTCGGACTCCCACCGCGCGCGTGCGGCAGCGCTACAGCCTGTGCCCCTCGCCCCTCGCCGCCGTCCTCGCCCATATAAATAGACCGACAAGAGGTCGTGGCACTCTCTTAGGGCGGCCGTACACGGACTGCTTCAAGCAGTTGAGACAGACTGCTTGAAGCCGCGACCGCACGGTTAACTATAGCCCTTCATTCGCAGCCGTACACACGACTGCTCGAGCAGTCGCGACCGCTTCGAGCCGTCAATTGCATGATGAAATTCCATCGTGCCGTCGACGGCTCGCGAGCTGTCGTGAGGCATTCACCGACTGCTCGAGCCGTTGACTGCGCTGGAGCAGTCTACAGCTCTCCGACCTCACCCCCTTTCCTCTTCACCTTTCTCCTTCACCAAAATTTTCTCTTCTGACGTCGCCGCCGTCGTCTCCGCTTGAGCAGAAGCAGCAAAGCAGTGCTTCCTCGTCAGAATCCATGACTCGACTGCGGTAGAAAATCTTGACTGCTCGAGCGGTTGGTAGCGACGGCTCGAGCAGTCAACAACCGACCGCTCGAGCAGTCCGTGTACGTCGCTCAGCCGTTAACTGCTCGAGCAGTCCGTGTACGGTCGGCCTTACGCCTACAGCTGATCTGCAAGTGATGTACCGCGCTCCACCACCACCTCGATTGGATCTGGTGGTCTAGGGCCTCAGGAACCCTCCCCTACGTGCTCGCTACATGTAACAATAGATCTTAACGCAGATAAACTGCAGTATTGTACCAACCATCGTTATCTTAATCATCTCCCTAGTAAATCTACATAAATTTGAGTGTGATAAGGTGGCTGACCCACCTATCACGCTACATGGTTTCTATTGACGTATAATGGCAACTGGATTTGATTAAGATTGTTAGAGATTGGTGGTTCTTTGTAACGGGTGTCCTCAGATTATAGAACTAAAGGCAAATGACGCCCCACCAACAAAAAATTGAGGCCTTTAAATCAAATATGATGCTAAACCAAGCGTGTTATTGTTCACACGTAAGGAGTTTATTTTACGTTTTTTCGTGAAAAATGCCGATATAATGTGTTTTAATGTAGGTACTGTTAAAACAATTCCCAAAAATTAATAAAATGAGAGGAGAGGTATTAGGTTCTGGATTCCTGGATACCTAGATGCCGGGATTCCAGGATTTTGGATGGAACGCATAAAACTTGGGAGTTAGTATTTCAATATCTGGCACCATTACACACACATAGATGCACGTTTTCGCACAGTAGGGCAATTAGAAGTGGTCACTCACACATGAGTAACAGGCGACCACACTTTGTTAAGCCCGCGTTTGGTGCGTATGTCTTGTAAGGTAAAATCAGAGTACCGCAGAAAATATTATTAAATGATATATTAAAATTATAATTTGTAAAGCTAATACATGACACCACGTAATACCATAGAACACACTAGTGACAGCAGTTCGTTCCTTGATATAAAAATATAAAAACTTATACGTATTTATGTGGCCAGCGTTATTTTTCAACACCCCCCCATAACGTGGACATCATCAGTTATGCTACACCAAGCTGCTTAGTAAAGTCCTGATGCTTGACACAACCCAGCGGCTTGGTAAACACATCTGCTATCATTGCATCTGTTGGAATGTACAATATTTTTACATTGTATCGATCTACCATGTCTCTTACATAATGGTACCTAATCTCAATGTGCTTACTACGCTTGTGATGCACCCTATTAACAGCTAGTTGCATAGCGGACTGGTTGTCACAATACAACACAATATCACAAACAGGTATCATTAATAGTTCTTTTAATAACGCTTGGAGGAATACCGCTTCTCTGCTAGCTTCACTTAAACTAATATACTCCGCCTCGGTAGACGACAATGAAATACACGATTGTTTATAACAACCCCATGATATCAAATTACCACCGTACTTAAACAGATACCCTGTATACGATTTTCGATCAGAATCAGAGGCCCAGTCTGCATCGGAATAACCCTCCAAGGTGGGGTTCTCATTAGACTTCTCAAAAACCAAAGCCTTTTGTTTTGTACCCTTAAGATACCTTAAAACACGCTTAGCTTGATTCCAATGAAATTCCGTATAACAGTTGTTATATTTACTTAAATATGACACGGCAAACGAAATATCAGGTCGCGTAGTAACACATAAATACATTAAACTACCAATCAACTCTTGGTACGGAAACTTGCTGACATTATTATTCCTAACATTATCATTATCAAATTCCTCATTGACAGAACTAAAGTTAGTTATCATTGGAGACTTTACAGACTTGCAGTCTGTCATACCAAAACGATCTAATAATTTGTCAATCCGATTTTCCTGACTAAGTTTGATAGAGGTTTCATTACGTTCGACTTTAATACCTAACATATTTCTTACCGGCCCTAAGTCTTTAATCTTAAAGAATTTCAGCAAATAAGATTTTAATGTCTCTGCTTGACGCTTGTCATTGTAAAACACGAAAAAATCATCAACATACAAAGCAATGAAAACAATCGACTCACCCGATCTCTCAATAAAGATGCAGTCTTCTTGCTTGCATTGTTTGTATCCAAGGGAAAGTAAAACATCTTTAACCTTTTGGTACCAGGATCGCGATGCTTGCTTCAACCCGTAAACCGCCTTTCGTAGTCTATAGACTTTGTGTTCACTCCCAGGGCTTATGAAACCTTCTGGTTGTTCCATGAAAATTTCCTCTTGAAGTTCACCATTAAGAAATGCTGTTTGTACATCCAAATAATCAATCTTCAGATTCATTTTGACAGCCAGAGATAATAACAATCTTATAGAACAGTGACGAATGACTGGCGAAAAAGTTTCATTGAAATCTTCTCCATACTTTTGGGTAAAGCCTTTCGCTACCAACCTTGCTTTGTAACGTGTTATATTTCCATCAGAGTCCCGCTTCAGTGTAAAAATCCATTTATTTTTAACCAATTTCTTGTCAATCGGTTTGTCAGTAAGCTCCCAAGCTCCATGAAAGATAAAAGAATCTATTTCTTCTTGCACGGCTTTCTGCCACAACTCCTTATCTTCACAATTTAAAGCTTCTTTTACAGTTCGCGGCTCTATAGGTTCTGTCACATTACAAACATTAGTTACATTACACGTCGGTCTAGGCAAACGTGGACGCAGGTTATACCGTTGACTAGTAGACTCATCTGCCTGTGTAGACGCTCTTGCTGAGTCTTCACTAGGCTTATGTTCACACTCCATCTCACCACGGTAATTTGGCAAATTGACGGAAACGGCATCCAGTTCTGGCTCCGCCTCAACAGGACAATCTAGATCTAGCTCCGCCTCAACTGGAGTAGTTTTTAGATTCTTATCATTGCCTTCTGTGAGATAAATAGGTTCAAACACACGTTTCTCACCAATTTTAGAGTGTCTACCTGGAAACACAGATTCGTTGAAAACCACATCGCGTGATACAACGATCTTATTGTTATCAGGGTTGAACAAACGATATCCCTTTACGTTGTCATAGTAACCTAAAAAAATTAGTCTTTTACTTTTAGGGTCTAATTTTTTTTCGTTTGCAGTCATCTATGTGTACAAATGCCTCGCAACCAAAAACGCGCAGAAACTTAAGACTCACTCGCTTACCACTCCACATCTCTTCCGGTATTTTACCAGATAGTCGTGAGCTAGGAGATCGATTTATAAGAAATGCTGCTGTGTTCGCAGCCTCTGCCCACATCTTGTCGTCTAGATTAGCATTGTACAATAAACATCTGACTTTGTCAAGTAAACTACGATTAAATCGTTCAGCAGATCCATTTTGTTGAGGACTGTACGGTACTGTCAATTGATGGATAATACCCTTTTTCTTCAGAAACTGAGTTAATCCTGCGTTTACGTACTCCGAGCCATTGTCTGACCTCAGTACTTTGACTTTAGCGTCACACTGATTCTCAACAAGATTTATAAAATTTATAGTATACTTACATACTTCACTCTTCTTTGCAATGCAGTATACAAACACCTTCCTGGAATAGTCATCTAGGAACGTAAGGATGTAGCGCTTTCCTCCGAGAGAAGTTGTCGGCATTGGCCCGACGACGTCAGTGTGAATAAGCGCCAGTCGTGTCTTAGCTACCTGTTTGTCAGAATTAGTCACAAAAGGGGCGCGGGATTGCTTACCCTTAAGACATACATCACAAACTTGCTTCTGACTAGCAACCTGAAAATCAATATCATTAGCAACCTTCCTTAGCGATGCCAAGCTATCAAAATTTAGATGCCCTAATCTTTGATGCCATAACATCATGTCTTTAGACGATGCGGATGTTGACAGGTTAGCTCTACTAACATTTACAAGTCTGTAAATTCTCCCAGATTTCCTAGCACTTAAAACAACCTTACCAGATTTTAATATTTTACATTCTGTATTAGTAAAATTAAATATAAAACCCTTTGCGGTTAAAGTTGACACAGATATCAAGTTTACAGTAAGGCCAGGTACAAACATTACATCTTTCAAAGTTATGTCAATATTACTACCATGAAAGTTCACTGTAAAATGTACATCACCTTTTCCTTTCACTGTTAACTTCTTTCCATCAGCAACACATACTTCCTTTGTCAGTGATTGATCAAGCGATTCAAACAATTCCCGACATCCTGTCATATTGTCCGTGGCTCCAGAATCAACAATCCAAGAACTGTCATCCCTAGTCGTGCTGAGTGCAGTCAACATCATAGAAGTCGATACATCAGTTTGAGGACAGTCTTTCTTGACGTGACCTTTCGATCGACACTTCCAACACCATAGTTTCTTTGTATTTGGCGAAGTATTTACGTGTTTCGATGTAATAGGCACATATTTTCTATTGCATCGGAAACTGGTCTTGCTACCGCTACCACGATCACGTGTCAACAAGCAGTCATCAGGACCACCAGTGCCTTTTCTCCATCGATGATCTTGCAGAAGTTTAATTTTTATCATATCTGTGGATATATTAACACCTGAGTGTTCCAGAGCCATAATCATGGGCTCATACTCCTGTGGTAACCCCTGAAGCATAATAGCTGCTAGAAATTCATCATCTAAAGGCTTCTTCATGTTATCTAGCTGTTCAGCTAGCGACAAAATTTCATTTACATAAAACTCCATGCTCTCAAACTGCTCCAGCTTAATCGAGCATAAATGTCGAAGACATGACAACCTTTTGTGCAAACCAGTGTCGTCATACGCCTTTTTCAAGGCATTCCACACATCTTTCGCCGTTTTAGCGTTTACAATGTGAGAATAGCATGACTTGTCAACACTCAAGCACAGTCTCGCTTTAGCTTTTTCTTCTACGCGAGCATTCAGTTCAGCATTTGCACCTTCAGCTGTTTCGAGTTTTTCGGTGATGCATTGCCACAAATTTTCGAATATGAGTATGTTTTTCATTCGAAATGCCCAATCTCTATAGTTGGTTGTGCCTTTCAACCTTTCAACGGCAATAGCTGTTGAGTTGTTTGAATAATCCATTTTCAAAATTTAATTAAATTATAAATATAATCACTTACATAACATTCTACGTGATGCAGCCCATAACCTCTTGTAAGGTAAAATCAGAGTACCGCAGAAAATATTATTAAATGATATATTAAAATTATAATTTGTAAAGCTAATACATGACACCACGTAATACCATAGAACACACTAGTGACAGCAGTTCGTTCCTTGATATAAAAATATAAAAACTTATACGTATTTATGTGGCCAGCGTTATTTTTCAACAGTATGCTCCATCTGCCTTTAGTTGTATATAATCTGAGCGGGTCTCCATTACTGTGTATACGGGGTGGGGTGTGGGGGTGTGGGGGTGTGTACGTACCCAGTATGCCCTCCTTGCACATGCCGAAGTCGGCGAGCTTGCAGTGTCCCTCGCTGTCCAGCAGGATGTTGTCCAGCTTCAGGTCGCGGTAGATGACGCCGTGCGAGTGCAGGAACTGCAGCGCCAGCGTCACCTCCGCCGCGTAGAACCTGCGCACCAACACAACTACCGTCACTATACTACTATATAGTAAGTTATGTGCACGGACGTGGAAGGTCTCAAACTGGATATTAGCAGTGGGCGGAGTGACGGTGACAGCGGGGCGCGGAGCTGTGCTCAAACTTGCTAGCAGTGGCCACTTGGCCAGGTTGCTTGAGTCGCCGTCGCACCGCCCGCCGCTGACATCTAGTTCGAGGCCCTAAGGTTCGCGACGTCACTAAAGTAGATGATTAGGAATCGAAAATCGGGATTTTCAATTAATAATTCGGAGTTTAGAATTCCGAGTTCAGTATTGGAAATTCGTAAATCGAAATTCGGATTTTCGAATTCGGAAGTCGAAATATTGTATTCGAAAGTTGAAATTGAGAAGTGTTAAGTCCGCAAGGTGATGTGTCAGTGGGTCGGTGTCGGTACGTACCGCGCGCGCGGCTCGTCGAACTTCCTGGCGCGCTGTATCTGGAACATGAGGTCTCCGCCGTCCACGTACTCCATCACGAAGAACAGCCGCTCGCGCGTCTGGAAGGTACAAGGTACTGCAAGGTACAAGGTAGTGTACGTACCGCGCGCGCGGCTCGTCGAACTTCCTGGCGCGCTGTATCTGGAACATGAGGTCTCCGCCGTCCACGTACTCCATCACGAAGAACAGCCGCTCGCGCGTCTGGAAGGTACAAGGTACTGCAAGGTACAAGGTAGTGTACGTACCGCGCGCGCGGCTCGTCGAACTTCCTGGCGCGCTGTATCTGGAACATGAGGTCTCCGCCGTCCACGTACTCCATCACGAAGAACAGCCGCTCGCGCGTCTGGAAGGCCGAGTGCAGCGCCGTGAGGAAGGGGTGCCGCGCCGCCAGGGCCAGCACGCGCCGCTCCGTGAGCGTGCACTCCACGTCGTCGTCCTGGATGATGGCGTCCTTCTTCAGCACCTTCACCGCGTACACCTGCCGTACCAAGCAAGAGTCAGCTGATGACAATCGGATCTCTAAGCAGCGCTAACGATGCCTTAATCCCCTAGATTTACAACGTGTCATTTGTGGAAATGCCAATCAGTGGTTGAAGGTGGAAATGGTGGTGCCACGGGCAGACGGCGATCACACCTTATTCCCATTTGTGAGTATTGAAAAATATTAAATTTACTTAAATATAAATATTTTTGAAACAAATGCAGTATTTATTGATAGCAAACCAAAACTGTCACAACGATTCTTTTTTCATAGTGTCAAAAAGGATAATAACAGACGATCCTTACCTCATCTGTTCCTTTCTTTTCGGCGAGCATGACCTTGCCGAAGGATCCCTTGCCGAGCACTTTGATAAAGTGGAAGTCGTCCAGTGTGACCTTATCCTGGCCGCTCACACCGAGGTCGCCTCCTAGATAACATATACGCTATAAGAATACACAAACATGGCCAAGAATAGTAGAACCAAATACCACGTGTGAACCCACCAAATACAAGAAATGTTAATAAAAAGAACTGTTCATCAAGGCAAACCACCACATACCAGAAGCATGCTTGCTTAGCTTTAATTGCTATAGAAAAAGTAGGTAAATCGAAGAATATCGGAACTAGGGAGAGATGGAACAATAGATTTAGAACGTAACATTGATAAATATTGTATGGTATAAAGCAGTTTCTTGAGTATCACCAATGTGTTACTGAACATAATTTTGTCATATGAATACAATTCTGCAAATAAGGAAAACATGGTAAAAAAACATCTTGGGAATTCTTCAATAAGACTTTCTCAATGTAATGGCCACAAGCCGAAAAATAAGCAAAAGACAAAAGTGACATTTAATATGCCTATACTGGGAATCGATATAATTATTTCTACCCTTTGTCCTTTATACCTCTTGAATATTAAATTACCACCGCAAATTAAACGAAAATCATTCGTGCTTCCCTTAGTACCCACCACCACAATATATATTTGCCCTATTCTTATCATAAAACCTCTTACTCTTAATATCAAAGTTAAATCAAAATAAAGTACAGATTTTTTAATGGGACCAAAGTTGCACTCATGGGCGAGTCACTGCACTGCAGCAGACTTTAAAACTTCTGCAAAGCTTGGATGATACGGAGCGAGTTTACAAGCCAGCGAGTTCGTGAGCAGCTTGTAAACTCGCTAACTAGCAGCTTGTAAACTCGCCCCGTGGCACATAGCCTTGACAACGTTGACAATGTTGGCTATGAGACATAGTGTCAACCAGTAATTCTCTTCTGTAAGAACAATCCTATGATCAATTCAATGTGAGCTCTCAAATTGCTGTATAAAATTAGACATCTCGACGCAATTTCTGTAGTCAAACCAAACGTATACAGGTCATAAGGGGTCTTGGATTTTACAGAGTCGTCGGTGCGAGTGAACTATGGTGATTAGTTTTGATCACCTTAGTGGAGTAAATTTTAAAGATGGAATAGCAAATTTCATTTAATTGCTTTGAACTCTCATATCCAGAACAACATAAGCAATGTTGACGTTGTAAGTGTACCATGCAAACTATTCTACCCCGGACCAAACTATTCAGCACCAAGTTTCCTCATTGCAACATTAATTGAAATTCTTTACTAACACTTGTCTCCTCCTTTTACACTCCCAGGATTTTCTGGCGAAATGTGAAAAGACATCTTTCGTGGCCATCGAACTGAAAACCACCATTCAATTAATTTCTCTTTCAAATTTAATTTAAAATACCGCTAAAGAGAAAAATGGTCCTTCGAGCCGGATTAGCTGAATACCACTTTTCACAGTCATTATTTACTGAGTCTCTGATATCGCAAGAATCGAAAATAAACAACAATACAGTAAGAATTACCAACAATGTTATTATTTCATGATATTGTCTGCGACATGAGTCGAAATGCGCAGTTACTGTGAACTTTTCTTGTAAATAGGATACGTGTATTCCATGCCCGTTAGGACCTAATAGTTGCCAGTAAAGTTTAATACATTAGTTATGGTCATCAATATAGTGTATAGGATTTGTGAGGCTATGAAAGGTACAGTTGTATGTACAGGTACAGTAACTGTTAATTTTGACATCGGTGGGGCAATTTTGATACGACATTTAGCATTACCTTATTAGTATAATAGCTATTAAGTGAACATTTCAGGAAGCACTTCTAGCGGAGTGAATAAATTATTACAAGACTGCAGAAGATTCAGATATCGCCTTGGTTTAGGGAAAGCAGTATTGTTGTTAGCAGTTGTAGCAAATGCGTAATCCTCACTGCAGCTCAGTTCATATTTACACAAATCTCACCAATATCACCGACTTGAAGAACACTTTATTTTATACTAGCTGATACCCGCAGCTTCGCCCGCGTAAAATTTGTTCTTCCCGTGGGAACTTATTCCCGGGATAAAAAGTAGCCTATGTGTTATTCCAGACTATAATGTATCTCTGTACCAAATTTGAGCCAGATCCGTTCAGCCGTTTGAGCGTGAAAGAGTAACAAACATCCACACTCACAAACTTTCGCATTTATAATATTAGTAAGAAGTAAGATGAGTACAGTGAAAAATATAATAACATCACACCACCAAGCTAAGCGTCCCATACTCGTTGCCTCAGTTAGATGATATTATAAAGACAAGCTATTCATCATTGCGGAGCACATACGCAGACACATCAGTACTTCGTTGTTAATAAACAAACTGTTTTATATGATTCAAGTAAAGAACGAGTAAAGCGTTTAGTCGCATAATGCCTAATTCGCAAAATGGCACCCGAGTCTGAAAAGGACTAATTCGCAAAAGGACTAATTCTTAAAAAGACTAATTTGCGATTTGGCTAAATCTGAAAAGGACTTATTCGCAAAAGAACTAATTCTTAAAAAGACTAATTCGCGAAATGGCCAACTCTTAACAGAGTATGATGGTCGGGGCGCGCAGCATTCGATTTGCAACCGTTTAGGAGATACTACATCGAAATTGGTAGGTAATGTCAAATTCTGCGCTCCCGCATTAGCCTTCGTGGTTTTATATTAGTCTTTTTAAGAATTAGTCCTTTTGCGAATTAGTCCCTTTCAGACTCGGGTGCCATTTTGCGAATTAGGCATTATGCGACTAAACGAGTAAAGTTAACTACATTATTTCTCATTTTACAAATCTATATGGTTAAAATAAGTCAATTAATAAAGGGTTAATGTTTTTTCTGCTTTATGCTTTTATGTTTGAGCAAATTGTAGCGGATATATCGCGCAACTAGCTGTCAAACAGTATGTTTATGTATTGAGAACGTTTGCTCAGCACACCATGGATTGACCGTGCGGCGGCGGGTCCATAGCAAACAAACAAACAGACATAATGATCCATAGCGTGGTACAGAGGGGACCACTTTGTGGGTGTCTCCACTTGTCTGTAAGTACTACAAAATTTGATCTGCCTATAGGTACTATTAAGTTCTGTAAGTACAAAAAATCTGTAGTTACTATGCGATTTCTGCAAATATTGTGATCTCTTTAAAAGCTATTTTTATTCTGAATTTTTGTGTCGTTGTGCTCATGCTCCGAATTAGCGAAAAAGTAGCCTGATGATGTATTTATAGTACTAGCGGTGCAGTGTGAGGTAGCGAACAAACAGACAGACAGACACCTTCGTCGCAGGCGAATATTTCCGCCAGCTCGTCCCAGTGCGTGCGCCACGGGCCTGTCGTGTGTGGGGGGGGGAAATAAAAACAACATGAAAACAAACTAAATAAAATAAAACATGTTTTGTTATAGTATGTGTGTGTAGCGTACATGTCATGCCGGACTCAAACCGACTAAAACCAAACGGTTCCTATATATCCATGCATCCAGCGCCCCGTGTAGATCCTTGGAGGCTGTTCCAGGACATCTCTACGCTAACTTAACTAGATATTCGCATTATCGTCGCTTTGTGTTCATGTTTTTGCTGTTGTTTGAGACGTATCGTTATATCATTTTGTCCTCTTACAGAATTGAAATAACTGAGTAATAAACACAACACATATTAAAACAAATAAATGCGTAATTATAATCAAAACTAGAACGACAAATTAAACGGTGTACAAATAGTGACTACACACGAAGCTAGTTACATAGTTACCTTAGCGCGTAGACAATTCATTGTACAAGCTTGTATGTGTCATTATAATGATTTAGTTAAAAAGTTATGACTGTTTTAAAGAAATACATCAAGCTATGTATTTCTTTAAAACAGTCATAACTTTTACAATTTACAATATTGTAGACGCGCTGAAAAAAAGATTAAATTTGATCTTTCTAGTGTTGGATTATGGTAAGCTATGGTATCACACAACTTTAGACATAAAAAGCTCAATTAAGTCTACGTTATATATTGCACTCTGTAATCAGTTAATTATATTATTCTAAATTTTAAATATGGAAAAAGAATTGGTTTCGAGCAGGATTCGAACCTGCGTCTTCGGCGATCCGTGCCGACGCGTTATCCACTTCGCCACCGAAACCTACTCTGAACCAACCAAATTTTCCACCTTATTATACGTCTTGGGGCGACGTAGGCACCATCTACCGGCACTTTTTAGAAAGTTACACGGTACGAATGTATAGAATTGCACCTATATTCATTCGATTTATGATGAAACCTATATTATTCTGGAGTAAAATTACGAATATGTGCCAGTGTCGAGTAGTGTCACAGTAGGTTCGCTTATTTCTACTAATCAGTAGGTACAGCTAAAGTAAAGCAAGTTTTTATACTGAAAACTACTATAGAATGTATTTTTAGACCATTTGAGTCGAGATTGTATATTGTTAGGAAGTTACTCCTTGATCATATTCCTTCAATTGAATTCGAATGACATTTTAGGGTGTTTGTTTGTGTGTTTGGGGGGGGGGGGGAGGGTGGATGTATGTAGATGAGTGTGTTCACCTCCATAATAAATTCAACGATAACATATATACGAGTACATGACGTATGTGTAAGTTCGAACATTCTTCGAGGGTAAGGATAAAATAAAAATCGTATCATTACACTTCACCGAAAACACTTCACCGAAAAACAGTTCCCCGAACGACATTTCGTCGAAAACACTTCGTCGAAAACACTTCGTCGAAACGACATTTCACCGAAAACACTTCATCGAAAACATTTCCCCGAAAAGACACTTTGTCGAAAAACAGTTCACCGAAATGACATTTTATCGAAAGGCACTTCCCCGAAAGACATTTCATCGAAAACACTTTATCGAAAACACTTTATCGAAACTGCATTTTACCGAAAACACTTCATCGAAAATCAGTTCGCCGAAAAAGACACTTCGTCGAACGACATTTCATCGAAAAACACTTTACCGAAAGACACTTCATCGAATGACATTTAATCGAAAACACTTCACCGAAAACATTTCTACGAATGACTGTCCTGTCCAAGATTCCTTCTTAAAGTTTGCCATTTCGGCCCCCCCCCCCCCCCCCCCCCTCTTCAACCTACTTACAAATCTCAACCTCAACATTTCAGCTGATTAACGCTCTTCGGAAAGGTGTAAAGTCGTTCGACAGTTTTTTTCGGTGAAATGTCATTCGAAGAAATGTTTTCGGTGAAGTGTCGAAGTTTTATGAGGGAATTAGAACAATAATTTGAAACACATTTACAATAACCGCACAGCATAGTGTGTATCAAGTCTGACCTGAGGCGCGCTGGTAGCGGGTACGAATCCTGGTAATGTTTCTTTTTGTTTTTATTTCACTTTTTGTGTTTTCTGTAGTTTTTAAAGTATTATTACGAAATAATATTTTTAATCTATACTTTTTTTGCACGAATTGGCTCCGAATCATGTTTAATTTTTCAAGTTTTTCATCTGCTATATGATAGAATGATAGATAAATAACATCATAATCATAGTTTAATTAAAAGTAGTGCCATCTATCTATTAATTACTTCTTAAGTTTTAAACGTGTGCCACAAGATGGCGATAATCACAATGAAATAAACCTCTAATAAAAAACAAAATAGGTTTTGTAACTGGCTGTTACTATTCATAGCTGTAACTTTTCCGTACTGCGATAAAGTCAACACATAGTACATGTTTCGTTAACCTCTAAAGGTATAAATCTAAGATCGCGGCATGCGGCATCTGAGAGGACTGTGGTATAAGCAGAGGTATAATATTGATGAGATTAAACGTAATTAGGTAGGCACCCAGGTGGCGGCGGGCGCCGCGCCAGGCGGTGCGGCCTCTTCAGTGAGCAGTCGCAGTCTCCCCTACATTATCTTAGCTTTACTGATTAGTATTAATTTAAAAAGAAAGAATCTAAATTAAATTATTTTTATTCCAATGAATTTAGTAGGTAGAGTAGGTACTAATGCCATCTATGCGGCATCAACGTAATTATCGCCATTACGATTTACGTTTGTAACTGTAGCCTGCAACTGGAACTATTACGATAAAACATAATTAGCTGCAGGCTACACACAATTTTTTTTACTGTCAAGAAATGTCATACATTTGCCTACAAATATGTAGGTACTTACAAATATAGTATTTTTGCTATAAATATCAAACTATGTGTACCTAGTAGATATGTGTTACATTTTTTTGACAATCTAGGTAGGTACCTATTTTATTTTAATGCATAAACTGTATCTACATATAAATAACATATTAAATAAGAGAGATATGCTTCGTCAGCCCACATCGTTGAAACAGCGTGTAGCGCAATTTTCCACATGATTTTCTATCCGGGTCCCAAATTTTGTAAACGTAAATGTTGATAATGGGCTTGGCCTTAGACATTTTTCAAAAGAAGGCGGGCGGACGCAGCGACAGCGCTAGCGCCATGAAGTGTGGCGGGCGCGGGTGGTACCCGGTGATTGGCCACCGTGCCTTGCGGTGAGTGGATAAACATCGCGCAGGCGCGTTAACTGCCTTTTCGCGGAAAATAAGTAAGTATTTTCAATCTTAATCATCGGAATTAAGGTTGCCTGTACCTCCTGTTCAGCACGCGAATTGATAGTGTTGTTGATTGTGAATTTCTAATGCTTTTGTCAATATCGATGTTTGTCCAACTTTATTAGTTCCTAGGGTTAACGGTTGATGCTGGTTTACGTTCAGCAGCATTTACTGTATAAAACAAAAGGCACATGACTGAATGTAGATACGGCCAGAATAGTTTATATCAGTTACTTTCACAGTAATAATAATAATAATAACGCGTAAGGTAGCTTGGTCCCTGTACCCGATGCCGGTGGGACACTATTTTTTATATTTTTAAATGTACCTTTTTTATATGTATATTTAAAAATGTAATTTATATGTTAATGTATTTAAATAAAGAGAAATAATAATAATAACCTTCTTTATTGACAAGGTTTACAATAATGTGGGATTCCCTCACACCTGCGCTAGTAAAAACTGTGCTGCAGGCTGCAGGTGTAAGTTTCTTCCCCTACACTAAGGTAACAATGATTACAAACGATACATCTAATCTAAACATACAAAGGAAATCGTGCTTGCATGCATATTTTGGTATTGTGTGTGAATGTGTATGAGTGTGTGTGTGTGTGCAAATTCTTTAGATTGATGTGACCTTTTTATTTATGACCTGATTGACATAAAAAGAACACTAAATATTAAGTGGAGCAAACCGCAACGCAATTAAGAAAACCGCATTGGAATCGGTTGGGCGGTTGCTGAGATTAGCGTGCACAAACGTACAGACAAACAGACAAAATTTCTAAAAACCATTGTTTTGGGTTCTATTGCGTTCATAAAGCCCCCCCTATAAATTTCTTATATATCTTCAATGTACAGACAGTGACCTGTTACGATTTTATTATATGTATTGATTGATTGATATTTGATATTAATATTGATTAAGTCCAAGGCTCTGCGCAAAAATTCAAAGAGGTTAATATTCTTACATGTAGCATCACTATTATATTTTTAACCGACTTCAAAAAAAGGAGGAGGTTCTCAATTCGTCTGTAGGTTTTTTTTATGTATGTTAAGCGATATTTCCGTCAATTATAGACGGATTTCAAAATATCTTTTTTTGTTGAATAGGGTTTACTTCTGTGGTGGTCCCATTTTCACCAGGTCAGGATCTGATGATGGGATCCAGGAGAAACGAGGGCAACCACCAAAAATTGTTGGGACTACTAGTGCGCTTGTTAACTTTTTAATTTTTAATGTACTACAATTTAATGAATGTCTGGAGTCGATCTGATGACGGAACCGAAAGACAGTCGAGGGAATTCCTTAACGATTTGCAGCAGCTACTTTGTGTTTGGGCTTGATTGATTTGTATTGATGAGAACTTTCACCTAGATAGATATATTTTTCGATTCACCCGTCACATAAAATAATGAAAAAAAAAATCAATAAAAAATAAAACCGACTTCAAACAAATCCTGAAAAATAAAATTTACTTAGCACAAAGTAATATGTATTTTGATTTTATCTGATTTTATTCAATATCATATTGAAGTCGGCGTCAAGTAAACCCATAGTTTTATGTAGGTATTATTCATGGCACCAACTTCAATATTATATTCAATAAAATCTGATAATTCAAAATACATATTACTTTGTGCTAAGTAAATTTTATTTTTCAGGATTTGTTAGAAGTCGGTTTTATTTTTTATTGACATTTTTGTTTGATAATCATATGTAGGTATGTACAAAGAAAGTAACATACTTTCACTAAGTAAATTGACAGACACCATTTCAACACTAGAAATTTAAGCAATTACTAGTATCGATTGTAACAAAAGTAGTGACGAGAAAAAAATCGACAACCTAACATTTGCATATTCTATGGGCGTTATACTTTCAATTGGTGAAAATTTTTAGGCAACGCTATTGCAAATTAATTAGTGACATATTTAGTTTAATATAAAACACTTTTCATCCAATAACCAGCTCGGTGAAGGTCGTTCTTAAAGGGATCCTAGGATATTACTAAAAGAGGTTATTGTACGTAAACCTTAAAAGATAGGCATAATTATGCTGTTAACGACATTTTTTTTATAACTTTTGATGGGGAACATTTTTGTAATACAAAATTTTCACGTAACTTTAACCATTTACGCAACGTACGCAGTGGAAGGTAAATTAAGCCACTTTAAAATTGCATTTAATCAGAAGCGTCCATAGTTTCAACGCCAGATACTTCTCTCAGGTAAATTTAGCCATAGGTATTAATGGCATTTAATAAGCAATGATTTGTCAAAAGTTAATCGACTTGTGTACTCGTGCCAGCTTCCGAAGGTGGTGTCGCTACTTTTTTGTAATCTCTTGTTTTATGTTTTTTAATGTACACAGTGAAACACTAAGAAATCTGAATATGCAAATAATGTTCAGAAATAATTAACTCCACATGCTCATCCGATGACGTTGCTATCGCTACTAAGAGGACGATTTAGCGGTGCGGGCGGTAGGCGGTTAAAGAGGGGGAGAGGGAAACGGCAAACTTAGAGCGAACGTGTAGTAGGTATCTAATTATCTATCTATTTCATGTAGAGAAGCGCTCGTGGCCCTGCGGACTGTGTTTTCTGAAAACTGCAGTAAGCAACTTTCACTGTGGCCGGTACTTGGATGGGTGACCATTCATGTGACCACTTTGTAACATTTATTTGAGCGCTTCCGTGCTTCGGAAGGCACGTTAAGCCGTTGGTCCCAGTTGTCAGTAAATGTAAAATGACAGTTGTTAAGCCAAGTTGAAGGCCTTTTTAGGCGGCTTGAAAATTTCAACAGCAGGCAGTCACAACCTGCATCTATTCTGTCCATTTGAACACGGCAATACGGTTTTCCACTTATTACCTACGTGGGACAAATTCTTAAAAGGTGAAATGTAGGCATATAATAATATACCTCTGCCTACCCCTTCGGGGATAAAGGCGTGTCCATATGTATGTATGTACTTATCTATGTTTAATTACTATGCCTATCTGATAACGGTCGGATTTATCGATCATCGTTTCTTCCCTGTTATTCCCATCCCATTGAGACATTGAGTATGATTCGAAGTAGATTTGGCTTTAAAATTGAAATCACCAATCACAGCACAGCCCACTTTGCGACCGCCGGCTGACGGTTAGTTTGGTACCTACACAAGCAAATGAACGAAAAATTTGAATGTGATCGTGCAAGTGCAAGTATAAGGTGTCCGTCCGATTTACATTTGCAGTTTTTAATTACCCATCCTACCTTGTCTCGTATTACCTACTTCGTCTCTGTTTTTGTTCATTTAGCTTTGTTTTTTAAATTTTGTCATAAGTAGTTAAGTAGTTTCTCTTTCCGGTTTCCAAATCTAACTTACAAGTTCCTAAGTATCCAATATGTCTACTCCTTTTATTAGTTATACACATTCTACAAAAGGCCGAGAACAATTGGTGGTGAATGGTTATGTGTTTACGTATAACAAAAAATATATTTTAAAAAGTGGTGAAACGTCCTTATACTGGCGTTGCGAAAAATATAATAAGCCAGGAGTTATGTGTGACGTAATGGTGACCACAGACGAAGACAAATTATTTAAAAAACTCAAGGGCTCTCATCGGTGCACCGTGGAACCCGAAAGGGTATTAGTAAAATCCACCTTGCATGCAATAAAAGAGAGGGCCAAAGAAGGCAAAGAAAAGCCTATAGCGATTGTGGCAGCATGCACGTCTGGTGCAGACCGAGCAGTAATTGCTGCACTGCCCCGCGTGGAAGACATGGCACTAGCCGCTTCGCGAAAAGCGAAGGCGGCGAGAGCACTTCCAGCAAACCCCAGAAGTGCAGGAGAAATAGTATTACCACAAGAAATCATGGTGGGTGACGGCGAAAACTTTATGTTATATGACAACAAGAGAGCGGACCGAATTATTTGTTTTGCCACTGAGTCCAACCTCCGCACGCTGGCCGCCTCCCAACATTGGTTCGCTGATGGAACCTTTAGTATTACTCCAGTGCACTTCACTCAAGTCTGGACAATACATTGCCTCTCTCCTCATGGTATGTAACCCTATCCAACTCATTTACCTAATACCTAATATAGAGGTTCTACTCTCCTACTTCCCGCTCTTGGCGAAAGTAATCTAAGCGTGAAAAGAATTTATATATTTTTTTATATATTTAGCTCGCCAAATTGACGTCGTCACCAGCCTGATGGAAAGCCGTGGCGCATCTAGCGATTGGGGGCCACTTCTGACAGTGGTCCTCAAGTTGGCGGCCCTGTGATGTGCCTCTTCACGCTCCTCTTGAAGAACCCAGGATTGTAAGATGAGAGAAACATGTCTGTGGGCAGGTCGTTCCATGGTGTTTTTCCATGTTTTATTTACGCGAACACGTGTATGTATGTGTTCTGTAAACGGTCACTGCAGTAGGTAACCTTGCTTCCGCTGTGGCTGGTCCTCGAATATTATGACCACTTTGTAACATTTTATTTGTGTTTGAGCGTTTCCGTGCATCGAAAAGCACAGCAATAGACTCACCACCTAGGTAGGTATTACGTGAGACCAAAACTAAAAGCGAAATGTGGGCATATACATGCCTCTGCCAGTCTACCCCTTCGCGGATTAAGGCATATTCGTATGTATGTGTACCTACCTACTTTGAATGGGTGGCGCATTCGGTGCTGTAACTGACTACCGCGCCGAGGTCCTAGGTTTGATTCCTGGGTAAATATATTTGTGTTATCCACAAATGCTTGTTTCGGAGTATGGGTATTTTCTACGTATAATAGGTAAGTACACAAGTAACAAATATACCTACCTAATGATACAGGTCTAGAGCTCTATACATTCAACGTGTAGATCTGCAGTCGTGCAACACTTGCACACGTGACTCTACTGGCTCCACCCGTTAAGATAGGTATTTGTTTTTTTTTTGGAATGAATTCGTTTCTTTGTTCTTCGTTGCAACGGGAACTCTGCCTACAACCTCTGACTAATAATAGACAGCATAACATATGAAACAGAAAATCCGGTCAAGCGCGAGTCGGACACGGAGGGTTCCATAACAAAAAACGGCAAAAAGTGAGCGGCTTCGATCATGAGCGGTGAACGGAGCAGCCAGTATGCCTAATGCCTACACACGAACTCACACGATCAGCTGGACGCTAGAGTTCATAGCACTGTGAATTAGGTATAATGCGAGTATCCTTTAGTCTTTCGCTTTTTAGATTTCTAGGTCCTGGATTCGATTCCTGGGTCGGTCCAAATATTTGTGTGATCCACAAATGTTTTCTATGTATAATAATTGTATTTGGAAACATTTAGGCATGTATATCAGTCGTCTAGATCCCTTATTTTCCAAGTGAGTGGAAGGCAAACGACAAAACAAAAAAAATAACCACAAAGGCTAAGGCGGGAGCTCCGCTCCGCTTCGCTCCCGCCTTAGCCTTCACAAGCTTATATTAGCTTAATTTGGGCTAGATGATGTTGTGTGAATATGTTCACAAATATTTATTTATTTATTATTAATTATACGTACTTACTTACTTAAAATTATGTTCACATTTGGTTCCAGGCAGAGTTCCCTTTGCAAATAAAAACAAATTCGCCATGAAAAAATGCTATTTTGTTCACAAAATATTAACCAGTGCAGGCAGTAGATTCACGTATGCAAGTACTGCACAAATGCAAATCTACAATAGCAAAAGCTCATTTAGCTTAATTTGGGATAGAGATGACATTCACACAACTCAATTTACACACAGCTTGTGTGTAAATGTCCACAAATACCTATTTATTATTACCTATTATATTTCCATTTACTGTTTGCTGTACTTACGAATTTGTCTAGTCCGTTGCGTTGGTTACCTATGTGGCCCCGGCTGTAATAGGTACTATTGAATATTCTGTTTACGCGCAGAGACAGTCAGTTCAATCAATGGGGTGTCCGCAATGAATTTTTTAGAGTATTTTTATTTATTAGGTGTACAGCTGCGAGCTTTAATTTGGGACCCATTTCCATTAAATGTTGTTAGAACATTCATAATGCAATAAGGTCGAAATTCATTTTAGTTGCCCTCGCTCCAGTTGACGTAATTGCGCGGTTGCCCCTAGACACGTAAACATTATGACATTAATATTGCGTTAAAATTTTAGCTCTAAATAGCGTAAGTTTGCTACACGATATTAAACCTTAGGTGGATCCCAAATTAAAACTCGTGACTCGTGACTAAGTAGGTACACTTAGGGTAAAACGCCCAGTGGTCAGCCCTGCACCAGCTTTTATGGACATTGTCCCTAAAATAAATAAAAAAAACCAACAAAAAGTTTTATTTATAGGGACTGGGTGTTATACCCTACCTACAAGCATTAATATAAAGGTAGGACTGCACTGGGCAGAACTGAACTGCAGCGGAACTGCGTGACACGACACGGCAAAATATTCTTTATATAGAATTATATGAGACAACATGCACTAAACTGCAACAGAACTGCACTGCAGCGGAAGTCCGCGAGAAAGTTGATCAACTGACCAAAAGTGCAGCAGCTCCGTTGCATATATATTCATTTAGGTATCTTCATAGCTTCGTCATAGCGTCATCCATTTCGACGTTCATCTTGCTCAGAGGTTGCCTAGCTACTGAGTACATTTTTGTAGCGACGCTGCAGTTAAAGATGAAGAGCGGTTTAACAAAAAATGACTCGTCGTGTCGTGTCACGCAGTTCTGCTGCAGTGAAGTTCCGCCCAGTCGGTCCTACCTTAAGACCTCAGAGTTTCATTTGTCGTTCAATGATAAAAATACTTATTTTTTCTATCATTCAGGAGCTGTATTCCCGCTAGTGTATGCTCTGGTCCCGGGCAAGAGTACAGAACATTATGTGGAGATACTCAATGCAGTCAAGGCGAGGATCCCACTGGCGGCGCCATCAACGATCATGATGGACTTCGAACGAGCCGCCATTAATGCATTTAAACAGGTGTTTCCCGGGATTGTGACACGAGGGTGCCTTTTTCACTTCGGACAGGCTGTGTTCCGTCACATTCAGCATGACCGCTCACTTTTTAAAATTTTCAGTGACCCAAATAGGCCTTCTAACCAGCTTAATGTCAAAACATTAAACGCTCTGGCGCTTGTTCCAATAGAACATATTAAGGTAGCCTTTAATTCAATTGAAAATTCTCGCTTCTGGGGCGGTGGAGACGCTGGCGAGGATGAAGAAATTACCGAAGAAGAGGCAGCTCTCGCGCAACTCCTTGCGTATTTTAAAACCGTCTGGCTGGGTAGCGGTCGCAAAGGAGGCATGTTCCCTGTTGCTACATGGAACCAGACTTCGGCCGTATGGGCAGGCATTCCGCGTACAAACAACGCCGTAGAAGGATGGCACCGTGCGTTTGGCGAACGCATGAAATGTTCTCACCCAACAATTTGGGTGTTTCTTGAAGCCCTTAAGGCTGAACAGGAGCTGACCCGCACTCGCCTTGTACAAGACGGCTCAGGTTCCCAGAAACAGAAGGGTCGCCCTGAATATATAAGAGCAAATAATAATTTAAAAAATACCATGGCCGCAGCCCAGGAACATTACACTAGTTGGGACTTGGAGGCATGGTATAACCACCTCTTAAACCTCGCTGCCAACATTAAGATGGGGTCGTAATTTTGTTTTATTCATATTCAGCTCTCCAAAATGACGTCGCCACCAGCCTGATGGAAAGCCGTGGCGCATCTAGTGATTGGGGGCCATTTCCGACAGTGGTCCTCAAGTTGGAGGCAATAAGATGTGCCTCTTCACGCTCCTCTTGAAGCACCCGGAATTGTAAGATGAGGGATACACGTGTGCGGGCAGGTCGTTCCATGTTTTTATAGTACGACAGAGAAACGATCTTTTGAAACGCTCAGTTCTAAATACATACATACATACATACATACAAACATACAAATAATCCCGCCTTTAGCCTCAAAGGGGTAGGTAGAGGCTTATAATGTGCCTACAATTCACTTTTTTGGAATTTGTCCCACGTAATAGTAGGTATTTCTGTGTTGAAATGAACAGGCGCAGGTTTTGCCGCCTGATGTTGCCTATAAGGCCGCTTATAAAGGACTTCAACTTGGCTTAATGACTGTCATTTTACCGGTACCAGTGGCTTAACGTGCCTTCCGAAGCCCGGAAACGCTCAAATAAAAATGTCACTGACTGGTCACATGGATGCTTACCCATCCAAGGACCGGCCATAGTGGAGGTTTCCTACTGCAGTGATCGTTTACAGAACATGGAATCTCTTTAGTTGAGGGTCTAGAGATCTTATAATTTAAGTGGCTCACCCACCCACTATACGACTTCTGGACTAACGATGACAGTCATCGTCAAAAATCGTTATTTTGTATACATTTCATTCTATATTTTAAACATTTCATTCGGCCGCCAAATGCGTGCTTTCACCCTTCTACAGCGTTTTTTGTACCATTCACCCTAGCCCATGAACGTTTGCAACACCAGAGGCGCTACACCCGCGCTACCTCGCCCTGTAAGAACCATTAGCGTTCTTATTATTATTAAATAATAAGTTTCTTCAGTTCTCTAAAGGCTCAATTAAAACTCAAGGGAAATAATAAAATTTTGAAAGTAATTATCTTTTAAAATTATTTGTAAGTAATCGCGAAAATGTATAAGTAGGTACCTTACTACATTTATTTTAGAAAATACGTTTAATCTTGTAACAGAATATTTAAGTAAAATTTCGTAGTTTCATGTTAGGCCACATATCCATTATAGGCATTAAGTGTAACTTAATGATGTTATTGCTGTTAATCTTCCTAAGGTAAATTGTTTTGTATTAGGAAAGATAACAAGATCTTTCCTTATACAAAACAATTTACCTTATTACATACCTTGTCAACATGTGACGCTCTATTTGTAAAATGTGTAATTATTGTGTATGATTATTGTTTTTGTGTATAGCGAAGGCAAGGATTGTATTAAAAAAAAATCTTACAACGGGTCAGTTTGATATGGAAAAACAAAGTTCCGCGGATCAGCTAGTATTCTATAATTGAGATTAAGTTAAGTTTCTTACGACCCTTTACATTAAATTGCATAAATCTAGTCTTTGATAATTTAACATTAAAAATTTTTACCCGTCAATTTGGACGATACCATTTTTGGGCGAGTCCATTAGTTTGTATTAAGAGATATTTTAATTTATAGTGGGATAATGTTGTAAGCGCAATGTACAGAGGTAAACACATCAAAGTTAATGCTAAATATATAATTATACAACGTTTTATTCATACTAAAACATATGTTTTATAGCGTCCGTTGAGCGAGTTCATTCTCGCTCAAGGGCGTACATATTCAATGTATGGACGTGCCTGTCTATCGGCAGAATATAAATATGTCATTGCTCAATAGCTGTTTTAAAGACCTATCTGTGGATACCCCACACGTATGGGTTTGATTTTATTTATTTAATATTTTTATAATTTATGTACCGTTACAGCAATTTTTACAATTTTATAGCTATACAAAATATGGCCAAATCGTTATCAAATTTCAATATAAAATATACCCTATTGATAGGGAAAATAAGGCATAAGCACAGATTAATAAATGGTTACTATGTAAGCATAAGATACCTTATCGCTGATATATGTATAAGTAATGTCGTTTGATGTTCGCAATATTCATTCTATTCTTCGCAAGCGTGCTTTGGGCCAACTTTATGAGTATGACCTTACTTTAGGATCTGTAATTTAATGTGGTCCGGGTTCAATTCAAATCCTGGTCGGGCCAAACGATTTGTGTGATGTGATATTGTTTGTTACGGGGTTCTGTTTGATGTTTTCTTAAGCCGAGATAATAGCTTGTTGTGACAAGTGACAATGCCACAAAAAAAATATTTATTGATTTATGTGACAAGGAAAAGATTTCTTTGGGAAAGTAATTACCTATTTGTTCTTATTTTCTTTTTATATTTTGTTAAAGATTTTTTATTTTATTGTATTGGACTCCGATCATGTAAAACTGTAGATACCTATGTTTTCTGCAAAACCATGTACAGTCGACCAAATGGAATCATGACCCACCTTAAGGTCATTTTCTTACAATTATTCTATACAATGAGGTTGAAATTAGCTTGAACATACATTTCCTAAGTAAAGAACCTGTTATCATTTCACTAGACACTGACAAAGCCATGACATAGACGTATACTATGGGGTATGATAAGTATTGCACGAAGAAGTTTGTTAGCCAGTAAACGTCCTTATCTATATATTAGGAAAGATTTGATCATCAGTTTGTTTGAGACATAGGATTGACTTTATTTCGAACTAGCTGAGCCCGCAACTTCGTTTACGTCACATAAGGTGTATGAAAGGAAAGGTATTTCTTCATCAGAGTCATCAAGCAGCGTCTGAAACTGCCCTGTTTACTTAATCATAAAAGAGCTTAATGATTAAGACTATTTTTAAACAATTCAGTCCGCGCCGAAGGCGTGGACTGAATTGTTTTAAAATAGATTTTAAGATTAAGCCAACACGCCAGTTTAGGTTCACTCACATTCAAAGAAACCCCTACAATTAAAATATTCAAAATATCTGATTCTTAAAAGTGTTATAACTCTTTTATTTCTAAACCGATTTACATAAAACAAACGCTAAATGTTAACTGGAGCAAACCTCAACACAATAAAAAAAACCGCATTGCAATCGGTTGAGCGGTTACTGAGATTAGCGTGCACAACCGTACAGACAAACAGATATACAGACATACAGACAAACAGACAAAAATTCTAAAAATCATTGTTTTGGGTTCTATTGCGTTCATAAAGCCCCCCTATAATATTTTTTCTTATTTATCTTCCATGTACAGACAGCGACCTGTTACGATTTTATTATATGTATTGATAATGGGTAGTGTAGAGGTAGCGTAGGGTAGGTTTAGAACATTTGACGGAACGAAGTCTGTCGAGACAGCTAGTATAATAAAATAAAACAGTAAAATTAGAGACTTATAAACTTTATTTTGTTAATTTCATGTTATTAATTTAAAAAAAAATGGCATTCACTTCGTAAAGCGAATAAAAAAGAAAATAGTTAATTTGTGGGTTATGATGGTTGAAATGGTTTGGGTCTGTAGGATTACCGGTAAAACCTAAAACCGAGTGTAAGCGCCATGGTTTTCAATAACGTCTAATAACCGATTACGCATAGACTCGATTAGACGACTGCAAATGTCACCTCCCCTCATGTAAGCCCAGATTTTGTTACAATGCAGCTCGATTGCTTCTTTAGTCCTCTCGTTCCTGTTATCCCACATTTGAACCATCAAACCCCATAAATTTTCTATTGGATTACGGTCTAGTGACCTAGACGGCCATGGAATGAGAGTAAATTCATCTTCATGCTCCGTAAACCAATTCTAGACAATTCTGGCAGTATGCACTCGACGGTTATCATGAACATAGAAGAATACTGGCACATCTTCACGGGGGTAAACTGTTCGTAAAGTCGGTAACATTGATTCTTTCAATAAATCGACATAGTTGATAGCGTTATGACAAGGAGAAATAGGAACAAGTTCGCCTATGTTTCTAACATCCATCCAAGCCCACATGTTAGCTGAAATACGACCAGTTGATTGGTTGGACACTACGTGGTCCTCAATGTATCGCGTGTTATCGTAACGCCACAAAGTTAAGCGACCATGTTGAGAAGAGCGAAATGATTTTTCGTCTGTAAAGATGGTGTTTGTCCAGTCGAAATCTAAATAATTACGTGCAAAATTTAATTTCGCAGTTATGTGTGCATTCGTTAAATGAGCTTTCTTAGCATGACGTCTGTAATGCAGCCCAGTGTGGTGCAAATTATTTCTAATTGTTTCTAGATAAACGTCGTAACTTGCTGCAAAATAGCGGGTATGAGTAAAAGGATGTTCTTCGTAATGGTGTGCATTTCCGTTCTCTGTTGGTTTGTGATTCGACGAACCCCATGATTATGTTGTCGTCGGTCTTCAAGGATACCCTCTTCAGCGTGCCGTCTGATTCAGGTTCTGACCGTGTTACGACTTATATTTAACTCATGTGATATTTCTCTAACGCCGTAACGTTGCTCACTAAGCACTACAATCCGAGCTCTTTGTTCTACCAAATTGGCCATTATACGATTCGTTTATAGATATAAATATATTCTTAGATTTTTATTTTAATATTTTCAGACCGACTACTACTTGAAATCAGACACATAATGTCATTTCATTTTTAAAATTATAATACTTTTTTCCGCAATGAAAAGAGTTTGGATTATAAACGATTATATTATGTTCAAATAAGACTGCTTTATCAAAAATATATCTTGTAAAGTGATAACAAAGGTTAAAATTGCATAGACATCTAACCCGTAATGACTCATTTTGTTTATATCTAAAACGTACTATGTGCAAATAGCGAAGAAAACCTAACTATATTTACGATTACAAAGGAATAATTGGCAAAGTGGGTCATGATTCAATTTGGTCGATAGTACCTATCTATAGGAACAAGACCTTGTCTAAGCCAAATTTATTGTTGTGATACTTACTCTGATATTTGTATGCTTTATTAAAGATTTTTCATTTTATTATATTGAAACACTGAAAAAGTGAAATGTACGTTTTTTTTATTTCACCATCTACCAGGGACGAGAATTTGGCTGAAGTACCTAAGTACCTACCTAAAGAATGTAGGTAATAAATTGTTTGTATTTATTTGAACCTTGGAGGAGCTTGGAGGTTTGCAACACCTGATACGTTTTACACTTGCGTTGCCGACTTTATCTCCATAGTGTTAACGGACAGGACAGAAACAAGTGACACCTTTATACTTACCTACTTTGCTTAACGACTCCTTATCGTGCCAAGGACTTGTCCTTGGCACGATAAGGAGTCGTTAAGCATAAGGAGATTGAGATGGGTGAACGCTTGTGGCATTTTCATTTACGAGCGTCTCCATGCTTTCAAGGGCATGTTAAGCCAGTGATCCAATTGGATCCAATGCCACAAGCGTTCACCCATCTCAATCTCCCAGAACCACCATTTCAGCGTTCGGGAAGGTACCTAAGTACTGAAATAGTCTTCTTTCAGAATCTTGTGTGGGATCACACAATAGGATCTCGAGTAGATCCTCTAGGGCGTAGAGTGCGGGCATGACAAACTAAAGCTTTGAAGTTCAAAGTAATTACCGCCATCTAGTGATAAAATTGCGATAATTACGTTGATGCCGCATAGATGGCATTATATTAAATTCTTTTCGATAAAAATAATTTAATCTAGATTTTGCTTTTTATATTTAAAGCTTTGAAGTTCAAAGTAATTACCGCCATCTAGTGATAAAATTGCGATAATTACGTTGATGCCGCATAGATGGCATTATATTAAATTCATTTCGATAAAAATAATTTAATCTAGATTCTTGCTTTTTAAATTTATATAACTAAACAGTGAAGCTTAGGTAATGTAGGGGAGACTGCGACTAGTCACTGCAGTGGCCGCGCCACCTGGTGCGACGCCTGTGCGCCACCTGGGTGCCTACCTAATTACGTAATCTCATCAATAATATAGGTATCTCTGATTATACCACACCATAGTCCTCTCTGTTGCCGCATGCCGCGATCTTTGTATTATACCTTTAGAGGAAACATGTATGGGTTGATTTTATTGCAGTACGGAAAAGTTACAGTTATGAATATTAACAGCCAGTTATTTTGTTTAAGGCTTATAAATAGCACAGTAGGACATTGTGATTATCGCCATCTTGTGACACACGTTTAAAACTTATGAAATAATTAATAGATAGAGCACTACTTTTAATTTTATTAAACTTTGTTAAGATATTATTTATCTATCATAATAGCAGATCATATTGTATTAATTAAGGCTCTTTTGTACCGATTACAATGGGTACCACAGCGCAGCTTAGGAAGAGACAATTAGGTATAATAATGTGACTTGGTACCTATATTACGTGGAAAATCGATAAATCGCTAAACCTCATGGGGTTGAGTTCAGCTAGGTAGGTAGGTACTGTTGTCAAGGCAAGTTCATGAATGGATTACCTACTTACCACCTGATACCTAAACTTTTGCAACAACTAAAATCTTGATCTTAACGTTGTAAAAAACAAACAAATTGGTTTCATAATTTTCTACAGATACATTAATATATCTTACCTGCAGACGCCATTGTCCATTTCTATGAAAATTATAATATCGTCCCCGCAGGTAGAAAACACTGGGAATAACACCTCGAAAACTTGACAATATTAGGTCATTTAATACAATTGTTTCATAATTACTTAAATACCCATCAATCAAAAATGATTTAATCTATTTAATAACTTTACCAGGTACCTACTTATTAAATAAGTAAAATGGCACACAACGCCATCTAGTCCAAAGTAGTGTAGTGGCCATTGAAAAATGAGTGATTCGTGCAAAAAAAAGGATAGATTAAAAAAATATTATTTTACACACTACAAAAAATTAATAATAATACTTATAAAAACTACAGAAAACACAAAAAGTAAAATAAAAACAAAAAGAAAAGAAATCCAGGATTCGTACCCGCTACCAGCACGCCTCAGGTCTGACTTGATACACACTATGCTGTGCGGTTATAGAAGAATTGTTCCAAATTATTGTTCTGATTCTCTCATACATCTTCGACACTTCACCGAAAACATTTCTTCGAATGACTTTTCATCGAAAAAGCTGTCGAACGACTTTTACACGGAAACACTTCCTCGGTATCCTTCCTGAAGGGCGTAAATCAGTTGAAATGTTGAGGTTGAGGTATTTCACAATGTATTTTCTAATATATAGGTATTCAAGATGATTCAATCTTTTTCTTTGAATATAAAGGTTACTAATATAAAGCAACTTTTCTTACAGAAAATTCATGGATTAGTTCTGAAGACTCGGCTTTGGGTTTGGGGTTTGGGATTACCGCTTTTCATAAATCAACATCTTGTCTTCGCTATGGGATATTTCGTTTGGGAAGCTATCATCGGGGTAGTGTTTGCGTGTAAACAACTCTCTGTCACTTTTCGGAGAAGTGTTTTCGGCGATCTGCCTTTCGGAGAAGTGTTTTCGGTGATCTGCCTTTCGAAGAAGTGTCTTCGGTTATCTGTCTTTCGGAGAAGTGTTTTCGATGATCTGTCTTTCGGAGAAGTGTTTTCGGCGATCTGCTTTTCGAGGAAGTGTTTTCGACTATCTGTCTGTCGGGGAAGTGTTTTCGACGATCTGCCTTTCGAGGAAGTGTTATCGGAGAAGTGTCATTCGAAGAAATGATTTTCGGTGAAGTGTTATTTCGGAAAAGTGTTTTTCGAGGAAATGCTTTTTCGGTAAAATGTTTTCGATAAAGTGTTTTTCGACGAAGTGTTTTCGATGAACTGTTTTCGGCGAAGTGTTTTCGATGAAGTGTTTTCGATGAACTGTCTTTTCGGTGAACTGTTTTCGATGAAAAGTATGAGTACCAATAAAAATTGAGATGTGTTTGTGGGGGGTGTGTGTGTATGAGGGGGGAGGGCTCGTGGAGCATGTGTGCGTGTGTGTAGGGGGGAGGGGGGAGGTGCACTCACCCTTGTCGGCTCGCTTGTCGTCGCGCGCGTCCGCGTCGGCGCCGTCCGCGTCTGCGTCGCCCTCGCCCGCCTCCAGCAGCGGCATGTTGAGGTACTGCGGACCAACACCACCGTTCACCACACACCACAACACTATTTCTCAAAGTAACAACCCATGTGACAATTGCGGACACAAGCTGGTATACATATATTGTGTACATTTAAATGCAGAAGTCCAGTTCCAGTATAAAGACAAGGTATGAGTCCGAACTCGACGACAAGCAGCACTGCGGTCGCTGCAGTGCCGCGTCCGCACCACTGGTCCCCATACATTCTGATAGATTTGTATTAGAATACATTCCGAACTCGGCAGCAGCGCCGCGACTGCACTCATAGTTGCGCGGTACTGTCGCTTTGCCGCCACGACAGACCAGTAGTGACGTCACCGCCGCAACTATAGTAGGCGGGTACGAAAATAATTATATGATTCAAAAGAGGAACAATTTATTGACTTTAATGTATTCATATCCACCCCTTTATGTAATACTAGCGGACGTCACGCGGTTTCACCCGCGTAGTTCCTGTTCCCGTGGGAATACGGAAATAAAATATAGCCTATGTTCACCGCAAAGAGTGTAGCTTTCCAACAGTAAAAGAATTTTTCAAATCGGTTCAGTAGTTTCGGAGCCTATTCGTTACAAACAAACAAACAAACAAAAAAAATTGCGTGTATGTCATAAACTTAATTTTCACCTCACCTTAAATAAAGTCCCAAAGTCCCAAAGTTCCGAAGTCCCAAAGTACCAAAGTCTAAAAGTCCCTAAGTCCCTGAGTCCCTAAGTCCCTACGTCCCTACGTCCCTAAGTCTCTAAGTCCCTAAGTCCAAGTCCCTGAGTCCCTAAGTCCCTACGTCCCTACGTCCCTAAGTCTCTAAGTCCCTAAGTCCAAAAGTCCAAAAGTCCCTAAGTCCAAAAGTCCAAAAGTCCAAAAGTCCAAAAGTCCAAAAGTCCAAAGGTCCAAAAGTCCAAAAGTCCAAAAGTACAAAAGTCCAAAAGTCCAAAAGTCCAAAAGTCCAAAAGTCCAAAAGTCTAAAAGTCCCAAAGTCCCAAAGTGCAAAAGCCCTAACTCCCTAAGTCCAAAAATCCTTAAATGACATGCTATCCCTGGATAAAGTACTCTTAATTCGAATCCACCGTGGTGGGGAAGAGAACAAAGATGGCGCGTAACCAAAATACGTGACGTGACGTGACGCAAATTTTTTTCCAACGCCGATAAAGAAGTTTCACTTCAAAAACAAATCTTTCCTCTTTATAATATTAGTATAGACTAGCTGTTATATTTGTAAATACAGACTATAGGTCTGTATTTACAAATATAACAGCTAGTCTATACTAATTATAGAAAACCCCCAAACTCCGAAACAAACATTTGTGAATCACACAAATATTTGGACCGACCCAGGAATCGAACCCAGGACCTTCCAGCGCCGCAGACGGTATCACTACCGACCGCGCCACAGAGGCAGTTAGATATGTGGAAGAATCTACGCAGCAGGCAGCCTTGCCGCGCCGCACCTCAGTGGCGGCATTGCAACGATAGCAATGCAGCTTGCGGGCGAGATCGGACTCTACTTTAAAAGTGGGTACTACAAGTAAATCGTCTATCAGCATACGTAACAGCGTGAATGGTGTTTTGGGTTCACCATATCTCTACTATTAGAACCTTAGATCATCTAACCACAGGATGCGCCTTACTTAAGCATTGTTTTCTGCCATTGCACATGACCATTTGGTCTTTTGGCTTTATAAAAAGCACTGTACATCAGTACATCATTTTATATGATTAAACTAGTACATTTCATTGTAGTTGACTGTACAATAAAAATTAACACACAACAGCCATTACGCGTTAGTCGATTAATACATTTTTAAATGCAATGAAATTTTATATGTCTTTGTGTTTCCCCCTTCACTTGTATGAAAACTGGCAGAATATTTTTGTATGCGGTGGTTCGCAAAGGCTAGTCCCGTGATATATGGTCTAAGATTAGAACCGACTGAACTATCTGGAAACAGCATGCATCCGAAGTGTCATAGGAATCGGTTTAGTAGAAACAGCCGAAGAAGCAGTTGGAGAATTTAGACAAACCTACATATACCGTATCAAACTAAATGAAGCCAAAAAAAAATCAAATTCTGCATTAATGATGACAATTCCATAACCACTCGCATCGGTAAGTAACACGATTCGAGCCTGATCGCGGAGTAAGAAAAAGGAGAGAGAAAATATTTTGCCTTCGGTGTTTCTTATCCGTAATCGCCTACAACGGGGTCAGCAATGCGAATATTATAGCTCTGTCCATTGACTTATTACCATGGAGCAAATATAAGAGAGGAGGTGTTGTAATATGATTTCCCTATGAAACAATGTGTGACTCGGCGCGGGGGGAGGGTGTGGTGAGGAGGGGTTTGTATCCGCCCACTTTACTATTATCCATCTAGCGGTCAGTGTCAAAACTACTTGCTTACTTCAACTTTCGGGTTACTACGTAGTACTACTACTGTACACTGAAAACAGGGCCGAAGTTGGAATATTTTGTCCCCCCGGAGTATTAACTCTTAGCAAGATGAATAGTGTGTTATTTTTTTTATTTCTATCACTATGAAAATATATTTTTTTATAAAGTCTTTTCTAGATTATAATATAGACAATAATAGGGAAAATTATAGTCCAAGTCCCTGAGTCCCTAAGTCCCTACGTCCCTACGTCCCTAAGTCTCTAAGTCCCTAAGTCCAAAAGTCCAAAAGTCCCTAAGTCCAAAAGTCCAAAAGTCCAAAAGTCCAAAAGTCCAAAAGTCCAAAGGTCCAAAAGTCCAAAAGTCCAAAAGTACAAAAGTCCAAAAGTCCAAAAGTCCAAAAGTCCAAAAGTCCAAAAGTCTAAAAGTCCCAAAGTCCCAAAGTGCAAAAGCCCTAACTCCCTAAGTCCAAAAATCCTTAAATGACATGCTATCCCTGGATAAAGTACTCTTAATTCGAATCCACCGTGGTGGGGAAGAGAACAAAGATGGCGCGTAACCAAAATACGTGACGTGACGTGACGCAAATTTTTTTCCAACGCCGATAAAGAAGTTTCACTTCAAAAACAAATCTTTCCTCTTTATAATATTAGTATAGACTAGCTGTTATATTTGTAAATACAGACTATAGGTCTGTATTTACAAATATAACAGCTAGTCTATACTAATTATAGAAAACCCCCAAACTCCGAAACAAACATTTGTGAATCACACAAATATTTGGACCGACCCAGGAATCGAACCCAGGACCTTCCAGCGCCGCAGACGGTATCACTACCGACCGCGCCACAGAGGCAGTTAGATATGTGGAAGAATCTACGCAGCAGGCAGCCTTGCCGCGCCGCACCTCAGTGGCGGCATTGCAACGATAGCAATGCAGCTTGCGGGCGAGATCGGACTCTACTTTAAAAGTGGGTACTACAAGTAAATCGTCTATCAGCATACGTAACAGCGTGAATGGTGTTTTGGGTTCACCATATCTCTACTATTAGAACCTTAGATCATCTAACCACAGGATGCGCCTTACTTAAGCATTGTTTTCTGCCATTGCACATGACCATTTGGTCTTTTGGCTTTATAAAAAGCACTGTACATCAGTACATCATTTTATATGATTAAACTAGTACATTTCATTGTAGTTGACTGTACAATAAAAATTAACACACAACAGCCATTACGCGTTAGTCGATTAATACATTTTTAAATGCAATGAAATTTTATATGTCTTTGTGTTTCCCCCTTCACTTGTATGAAAACTGGCAGAATATTTTTGTATGCGGTGGTTCGCAAAGGCTAGTCCCGTGATATATGGTCTAAGATTAGAACCGACTGAACTATCTGGAAACAGCATGCATCCGAAGTGTCATAGGAATCGGTTTAGTAGAAACAGCCGAAGAAGCAGTTGGAGAATTTAGACAAACCTACATATACCGTATCAAACTAAATGAAGCCAAAAAAAAATCAAATTCTGCAATAATGATGACAATTCCATAACCACTCGCATCGGTAAGTAACACGATTCGAGCCTGATCGCGGAGTAAGAAAAAGGAGAGAGAAAATATTTTGCCTTCGGTGTTTCTTATCCGTAATCGCCTACAACGGGGTCAGCAATGCGAATATTATAGCTCTGTCCATTGACTTATTACCATGGAGCAAATATAAGAGAGGAGGTGTTGTAATATGATTTCCCTATGAAACAATGTGTGACTCGGCGCGGGGGGAGGGTGTGGTGAGGAGGGGTTTGTATCCGCCCACTTTACTATTATCCATCTAGCGGTCAGTGTCAAAACTACTTGCTTACTTCAACTTTCGGGTTACTACGTAGTACTACTACTGTACACTGAAAACAGGGCCGAAGTTGGAATATTTTGTCCCCCCGGAGTATTAACTCTTAGCAAGATGAATAGTGTGTTATTTTTTTTATTTCTATCACTATGAAAATATATTTTTTTATAAAGTCTTTTCTAGATTATAATATAGACAATAATAGGGAAAATTATAGCGAAAATGGTTTATTCGCAAAACTCAAATTATATAATAACAAAGCTCTAACAGTTATTAAGCCTTTACTGTATTGTCAGCGATAAATATTAAAGAAACAAAATTAAAGAATAAACCTCACATGGTGAACAAATTACTAATAAGAAGCCAATCAAGCTGCCGCCAATTGTCGTTAAACCGTAGATAAAATGCAAGTACTTTGAAAATTTTTCAATGAACATACTTAGGTTTATACAAAAACAAAAGCACCAGCGCTTTTGCCTACGTAGCGTTCTGTTGTCGTTCCCGCATTCCACGGGAATCGACTCCGGGAATAAAAAGCTTTGAAATATGTGTTATTTCAGACTATAATCTATTCCTGTAGCAAATTTCTGCTAAGTCCATTTCGCCTTTTGAGCGTAAAAGAGTGACAAAAATCCATACATCCACACTCAGAAACTTTAGCATTTACAATATTTTGTAAGATTAATTAAATAATGTTTTTTTCAGTACCTACTAAAAAAATATGAATTAAATAAAATATTCTTAGTAGGTATCGATTTTTAAAATTATAATTAACTAGGTGACCCGACAGACGTTGTCCTGCCATAACTATAAATATGGAAATCGGTATCCTGAGTTCCCGGTCCCATGTTCCCGTTCCTGGTTTCCTGATCACTGGTCCCGGTTCCTGATTTTCATTTCCCAGTCTGTTTTTCTATTCCCGGTTCTCATTTTGGTGATTCGATTTCTAAGACCCGTACACACGTACAATAGAATTATATATTATATAAAGATAGATAACAATGGCTCCTATTGTAGTACGAACGAACTGCATCCAGTCGTTAGCTAATAGTAGTTTTCGATACAAGTGTGGGATTTCTGTTATTACAACGTGTTACGACAGGTGTTGACCCGAGCCGAAGGCGAGGGTAGACAGTTGGAACGAGTTTAAATAACAGTCCCACACGTTGTATAGAACAACTATTTTTAATACAGTTGCGAAAAAATGAAGCAATTTTATAAAATAATAAAAACTCAATAAACCTGAATATCCAATATGGCGCCAACCGTAAAAGAATAATACCTTCCTAAGTTGAGACTATGGCAGTGCACTTCATACAGCCAACTTTTTTTATATTTATGAATTTAATTTGGCCGATACTTATATTAATTTAAGCTTAATTTTTAATTAAAATTACTTTTAATCTGATATTGAAACAAGTTAGTATCTTTTTTTATAAATATTTGCATGAACCACAGACATTATTTTGACAATTGGGAAAGAAAAAGCACGAGCGTGTAATAGCCCACATCCCGAACGCTATACGTCCCTGTAATACGCCACTTTTAGAGCAACTGTATTAAAATTACTTTTTGTACCTACTACTAGTAGGTAGGACGGTTATGGGCCCCTCAGTGAAATTCTAAATTCGTTCCTGTTTTTAGTGCTGTTTATTCTTGGCAATAGATGGCGGTCTGTTATCGAAGTTCTTAAATAAATTTGTAAAAATAATCTTTGGTTGCCTAAATTTATTTCGGAATTATTGCTAAATAAGTTTAAATACTTAACAATATTAAAATTATATTATTACTGAGCTCTACGCACCTACATATTTTAGGTAAACAAAACACAAAGTATCGCCATCTAGCGTCGAGTAAAAAATATTTTGCTGTATCCGGGTATCACAGATGTTTCTAGAACTATTTATGAAAATAAAGAATAAAAATACTTACAACTAAAATGTGATGCCATGCATAGCATCAAAACGTCTATCCGAGTAATTTTTTCACGATAGAACACAACACTTTATCCTTATCTTTTTAAATTCTTCTAATTTCGCGAAAATACGAATTTTGACATATATTTGCGTCTAACGAACCGGAAGTTGCCCAGATGAACGCGGACAGCGCACTGACTTAAGCCACGCCCACTGATGACGTCAGGACCCGCATTGAACGGTCACAGTGCACGCTTGCTTAGGCCCTCTCCTCTCTTATATTTGCTCCATGCTTATTACCAACATAAGATCCATCCATTCCTATGGAAAATACATCCCACGACCACCACCCAAAACTCAAGTCCATACTCCAACCTCACTGGACAATTCGCCAGTATATTATAAGTAGTAAAGTCTGCAAAAAGAACTAATATTTTGCATGCCGGCTACATTGTCAATAGTGTCACATATTTCTATCAAACTATAAGTTACGTACAAAATACATTTTGATTGGTGGTTTTTATAGACGTTTATTAGCAGTTGGATACTGAGAGTGGTGGTCTTTTTTAACGGGTTTGCCATTTGAACTGCACAGTGGCGCCTCAATTATTTTCTACTCTTTTTTGCCAAGTATAATAGCACTACTAAAAACCATACTACCTTAGAAACGTATTACATAACCAAATAACAAGGACAAAATGTAGACTAACCTTGGAGGAGCGGGGTGGTCTGGGGTTCTTGTCGGGCGAGATGCCCATCTCGTTGAGGATCTCCGCCATCTGCTTGGTGTTGATGCCGCAGTTGTTGGCCACGTTCTTGTGGCAGCGCTTGTGCACGTTCATCGAACACACTGCAAGTGCGGAACGTACCAGAGTGGAACGAACGACCAACCAATTATAATAAAGGGGATCCCACCAATACTGAGACAGAAACTCATTAAAAAAGAGGCATCAAGGTTAGAAACGCAGAACGCGTTTTTTATATAAATATTACGTTTATAAACCTGAATAAGACATACAAAAAATTAAACAACATCATTGGCTGTATTTAAGCTTAAACTGATATGCAAGGCGGTCCTCGCGATTTATTGATAAGCTTATTCCCGTCTCCGTTAACTTTTTTGACATGAGCAAGGCTTTCAATTTTGTGGATCACCAAATGTTGTAGAATATTCTAGAAATATTTGGTATTAGAAATCTAGTATTTAAATTGGCCCAGTGCCCTGCTAGGAAAACAGTATGTAGAGGTTTAGAAAATTGATATTAACACACTGAAACTGACTCCGTACAAATTCAGTGCCCAATATAATCATTTTGGCGTACCCCAAGGCAACATGGGACCATTGTTATTTTTACGACCGGCCAATTGCAAAGAAAAGTGGTGTTCTGTTGTTATGATATCTCGGTGATTGTGGATCTCGTATATATGAGGTAAAGTGTAAGTGGTGTAGGGTACTATATCAGGGTAGTGTAGTGTGCTGTGTGTGAGGTATTACCTTCGCACTGCAGGCCCTGCTTGATGAGTCCGTAGAGCAGCGAGCCGCAGTGGTCGCAGAAGGTGAAGCGCTTGTACGAGTGTATGTGTGTAGTGTAGTGTGCTGTGTGTGAGGTATTACCTTCGCACTGCAGGCCCTGTTTGATGAGTCCGTAGAGCAGCGAGCCGCAGTGGTCGCAGAAGGTAAAGCGCTTGTACGAGTGTATGTGTGTAGTGTAGTGTGCTGTGTGTGAGGTATTTATTCATCAAAAATTATCTAGTACCTATTTATATTTCCCAGGCTTAATTTTGTAGTTGCACTCGGCTGGTGGGTGAATAGGAATGTATAGGTACTTCGTAAGTGACTATACTTTTATAAATAATCTAAAATATATTTATCATCATTATATTTATTGTATTGTATTGTATTTTATATAAGTAACTATTCTTAAATATATACATTTACCTATGTCATTTTTAGAATGTATAGATGTTGATTCAGACACTTCTATAGAAACAAAAAGTGTAAACAATAGCTTTGCAGATTTGCCATCACTGGCAAACCTGCTTCGAAAACAATTTTCTGATGTACCCTTGAACTTTAATGCTGTACACATCAATGCCCAGAGTATTCCCGCCCATTTTCCCGAGATGCTGGCCAATTTTGACTCTGAAAACTTACACGCCATTCTGGTTTCGGAAACATGGATGAAGCCAGGAAAACATTCAACTGTCTCCTATAGTCTATACCCTTCCGGGCTTCAGACTAGTAAGAAATGACCGTGTCCCTGTACCCGATGTTTGTGAGCATGGTGGCGGTGTTGCTATTTATCTACGCACTGATATTCCATACAAAGTTATTGAGTTATCAGCACAACCACCACCAAGAAACTCGGCTGAGTATATTTTCATGGAAATAGAACTTTGTCATACTAAGGCTCTTTTAGGCGTGTATTACTGTCACTCTTCAAAAATTGACTATTTCTCTTCCTTTGAACGCATTCTTGAAAACCTAGTCCCATCCTTTAAGCACACCATTATCATGGGTGATTTCAATACTTGCCTTGTTAAGAACGATTCCTACTCTCTTCGCCGGTCTGCCTTTCTACGCAATATTTTAGACTCTTGTAACTTGACTATTCTTCCCCTTAATACTACTCATCATTTTCCTGACTGTGCACCTTCCCTTATAGATCTTGTCATTGTTTCATCTTCTGAGCATGTGGCCAAACACGGCCAGTATAATGCTGATATCTTCTCATATCACGATCTCATATTCCTTTCATACCGACTTCGCCCTCCTAAGGCAAAACGTAGGGTGCTGATGCAGCGGAACTTTAGTGGTATGAACGTTGAACGGCTTTGTGAGGATGCGGGTATTATTGACTGGACACCGCTATATAGCACAGATTCCCTTGATGACAAGGTTTCAATTTTGACTAATAACTTGATCCGACTTTATGACACCCATGCGCCGATCCGCGCTGTCAAGTTGAAACATGCACCATCTCCGTGGCTCACAGCTGAAATCAAGGAACTAATAGCTAAAAAGGGGAGGGCTAAAACTAGATACAAATTCAAACCAAATGACTACAACCGTGAGAAGTATGTGTCTATTCGCAATTACTGTAATAAGGTGTGTAGGAATGCACAACGCCAATATATCCATTCGTCTGTTGATAATGGAGATCCAGCAAAAATCTGGAAATTTCTTAGAACACTTGGAGTTGGTAAAGAAATACAAGAAGTGAATCTAAAAAATATTGATCTTAATGCGTTAAACAAGCATTTCTCCTCTACTTTTAGTTTTGATGGTTCTACCAAAACTAACACTCTAAATCGACTTTCTCAACTTCCAACTCCTGAGTATCCACCTTTTGTATTTAGTCAATTCACTGAATGTGGTGTTAAGAAAAGCATAGAGTCTATATCGTCTAAAGCTGTCGGAACTGACTGCATTGGACGAAATATGATTCTTCCTATTCTAGATGTGATACTCCCAATCATCTGTGACGTTTTGAATCACTCTATTACCACTGGTTTATTCCCAACAAAATGGAAAGAAGCACAGATTATACCCTTACCGAAACAATCCAATCCTTCATCCTTTAGTCATTACCGTCCAATCTCGATCCTACCATTTTTGTCTAAAGTTTTAGAACGTTTAGTCCACAACCAACTTAATTCTTTCCTAGGTAAAAATCTCCTTTTAAACTCCTTCCAATCCGGCTTCCGTCCAGGGCATAGTACCGTGACGGCACTAGTCAATGTTACAGATGACATCAGAATGGGTATGGAGAATGGAAATCTTACACTCCTTACGTTGCTCGACTTTAGTAATGCATTTAATACGGTGGATTTCCATATCCTACTTGGGATACTGCGCTCTATTAACATATCTCCTACAGTGATTGACTGGTTTCATAGTTACCTGTCTGGTCGCCGACAACTTATTTGCATTAATGATGTTGTCTCTTCTTGGTGTGAAGTATCAGTTGGTGTACCGCAGGGTGGCGTTTTATCTCCTCTTCTGTTTACAATATTTATAAATTCAATAACTCGACAATTAACTTCGTCCTACCACCTTTACGCAGATGATTTGCAGATTTACACTCAAGCACCACTCAGTGCTGTGCATGAGGCCATTTCTGTCATAAATAGCGACTTAGAGCGAATTTGTGAATGGAGTATTAACTATGGCCTACAGGTGAATCCGGCTAAAACACAAGTCATTCTTGTGGGTAGTTCCTGGATGACTTCTCGTGTTCAGTGGGCACAGCTTCCACAAGTCATTTTTAACGGGATGCCATTACCTATTAGTGACAGTGTTAAGCATTTGGGTATCTTAATTGACAATAACTTATCCTGGGATCCTCAATTGCGGAATGTCAGTCGTAAACTGTATGCTTCAGCTGGTTCCTTACGAAGACTACGTAACTTTCTTCCAACCACTACAAAGATCTCGCTGGCGCAGTCTCTCTTACTCCCAATTCTGGACTATGCAGATGCCAGCTATCTTGATCTTACAGAGGAGCAATTAAATAAACTTGAGCGCCTTCAAAACTTTTGTATAAGGTTTATTTATGGCTTACGTAAATATGACCATGTCTCGAATTTCCGCAAAGAACTCAAGTGGCTCCCAATTCGCCTTCGTCGGAATACTCATATACTTTCTTTACTTTATAGCATACTTTTTAACCCTCTAGCTCCTTCTTACCTCAAATATCGTTTTGAGTTTCTTAGTGACACGCATTCCAGGTTCCTAAGGTCATCAAAGAACTTGAAGCTACACATACCGGTGCATTCTACAAAATTCTGTAACAAATCCTTCACAGTTCAAGCTGCACGTTTGTGGAATGCACTCCCGGTAACTGTAAGGCGAGCTCAATCCTAAACTTCGTTTAAAACACAGGTAAAAGAATATTATTTATCCACATGAATCTAAGTATCTATGTATGTGTATATAGGAAGGTATTTATATTTATAATATAGAAAGTATATATTGTATATATGTATGATATGTGTATGTAAATGTTTATTTGAGTATATGTATTTATCAGTGAGTATGTATGTCTACATTTTTTTTGACAAAGACTTGTCACCATTAAACTTCCCACACTCTAGCTCAATACAGTCCTATCCATCTAAAGGTCGCCTGTAAGAGATTGCTGTTAGCGATAAGGCCGCCCATTGTACATTAGTTGATAAGCAATATCTGTATTTTGTTAATTAATGGTGTACAATAAAGTATTTATTATTATTATTATTATTTTGGTTTTGTATTTTTTTTCTCAGCTCTTGGGCTGGTTTAACTGCATTTACGGGCCTAAACCAAGTAAATGCAGATTGTGTCCAATTGTGTGCTTGATGAGTGTATGTGTGTATCACTCTGTGGATGTGTTTTCGTCCACCTGCATGAACTTTCTGACGATTCTGCATGTGTTCAATATGGTAGCTTTCTGTAGAGTAACATAAATACATTCTTGTAACCCTATTAATTTTAAACTATGGAAAAGATGGTTCGGAATTACACCAGTTGTGGAGAGAACGATTGGGACTATGTAAACATTATCTTGTTTCCAGATTCTTAAAACTTCTTCCTTTAGCTCTGCATACTTGCTTATTTTTTCGGCTATTGTTTTTTGTAAGTTATGCGTGTTAGGGACTGCAATATCTATTAAATAAGTGACTTTTCTACTTTTATCCTGTAATATTATATCCGGTCTATTATAGTGGATAGTCCTATCTGTTAGTATAGCCCTATCATAGTAAATTTTATGTGTGTTATTTTCAAGTATCGTTTGTGGTTTATATTTATAATAAGGAGTGTTGTTATCTTGTATGAGTGAATGTTTAACTGCAAGTTTTTGGTGAATAATATTTGCCACTTGGTTATGTCTGTGAGTGTAGTCTGTTTGTGTGAGTGTTGTGCATGCTCCTGTTATGTGTTGTATGGTTTCTGATTGTGTGTGGCATCTGCGGCATTTGTATTATTATTATTATTACCTTCGCACTGCAGGCCCTGCTTGATGAGTCCGTAGAGCAGCGAGCCGCAGTGGTCGCAGAAGGTGAAGCGCTTGTACGAGTGTATGTGTGTAGTGTAGTGTGCTGTATGTGAGGTATTACCTTCGCACTGCAGGCCCTGCTTGATGAGTCCGTAGAGCAGCGAGCCGCAGTGGTCGCAGAAGGTGAAGCGCTTGTACGAGTGTATGTGTGTAGTGTAGTGTGCTGTATGTGAGGTATTACCTTCGCACTGCAGGCCCTGCTTGATGAGTCCGTAGAGCAGCGAGCCGCAGTGGTCGCAGAAGGTGAAGCGCTTGTACGAGTGTATGTGTGTAGTGTAGTGTGCTGTATGTGAGGTATTACCTTCGCACTGCAGGCCCTGCTTGATGAGTCCGTAGAGCAGCGAGCCGCAGTGGTCGCAGAAGGTGAAGCGCTTGTACGAGTGTATGTGTGTAGTGTAGTGTGCTGTATGTGAGGTATTACCTTCGCACTGCAGGCCCTGCTTGATGAGTCCGTAGAGCAGCGAGCCGCAGTGGTCGCAGAAGGTGAAGCGCTTGTACGAGTGTATGTGTGTAGTGTAGTGTGCTGTATGTGAGGTATTACCTTCGCACTGCAGGCCCTGCTTGATGAGTCCGTAGAGCAGCGAGCCGCAGTGGTCGCAGAAGGTGAAGCGCTTGTACGAGTGTATGTGTGTAGTGTAGTGTGCTGTATGTGAGGTATTACCTTCGCACTGCAGGCCCTGCTTGATGAGTCCGTAGAGCAGCGAGCCGCAGTGGTCGCAGAAGGTGAAGCGCTTGTACGAGTGTATGTGTGTAGTGTAGTGTGCTGTATGTGAGGTATTACCTTCGCACTGCAGGCCCTGCTTGATGAGTCCGTAGAGCAGCGAGCCGCAGTGGTCGCAGAAGGTGAAGCGCTTGTACGAGTGTATGTGTGTAGTGTAGTGTGCTGTATGTGAGGTATTACCTTCGCACTGCAGGCCCTGCTTGATGAGTCCGTAGAGCAGCGAGCCGCAGTGGTCGCAGAAGGTGAAGCGCTTGTACGAGTGTATGTGTGTAGTGTAGTGTGCTGTATGTGAGGTATTACCTTCGCACTGCAGGCCCTGCTTGATGAGTCCGTAGAGCAGCGAGCCGCAGTGGTCGCAGAAGGTGAAGCGCTTGTACGAGTGTATGTGTGTAGTGTAGTGTGCTGTATGTGAGGTATTACCTTCGCACTGCAGGCCCTGCTTGATGAGTCCGTAGAGCAGCGAGCCGCAGTGGTCGCAGAAGGTGAAGCGCTTGTACGAGTGTATGTGTGTAGTGTAGTGTGCTGTATGTGAGGTATTACCTTCGCACTGCAGGCCCTGCTTGATGAGTCCGTAGAGCAGCGAGCCGCAGTGGTCGCAGAAGGTGAAGCGCTTGTACGAGTGCACCACGAAGCGGTGCGGCACGTTCACGCTGAAGCGCTGCCCGCCCGACACGCCCACGTTGCTTTGTTGCTGCGGACAGAGACACGAAACATTATGTACTCGGCGCATCTTGTAATTTGTCATAAAATCTTCTAAAGCTGTACAATCATTCTATAGGCTCAGGAAATTAGTCGATAACTACAAAGCTTTACATTTCACAACTTAAAAAGTAGTAACAAAACATGAAACTGAAGATTATCTTGATGTTGTTTTAGTAATAATTAAAGAGGACTACTACAGGTTTAAAGAGATAGATACTGCTCTCAAACTAATCTTAAGTCAGATGTAAAGAAGAGGAAAGTTGCCGATGTTAAAATTCACATCATGGTGGCTCCTGAGGAGATCCCCAATACAAGAAGGTAAGTATACAAGTGTAATGGTGATAAATCTCAAGTCATTACTTCTTTATCAAACCAAACGATTTACCTAAGTTAAATAGTTATATCAACCTGTACAATAAGTGCTACCAAAATTCGGCACCTACACAACTACAATACTATACCTCTACAAAACGCAAGCGGAACTACAGTAGAGACGTGGTTGTACCCTTACCTTACTTACCTCTTCCTTCATGCCGGGGCACTTGGTGACGACGGACGAGTGGCAGCGCTTGTGCACCACGCACGTGCACACTGCGGACAATGCGCCCTCGTTAGTCGTGCTAGCACAATGTCACTAAACGCCTAATGCTGCTTCCGCATTTGTAACATTTTACGGCACATTTGTCCATTACCGTATAAGACTCGCGCGTCTTTACCGTTGAAAACTGCAGGTTCGACACGATGACACGCTGATATGTTACATGTGGACGGAGCATAAGGCGGAGTTTCGTTACGGCTTTACTAGAATATCTTCTACTAATGCTGTGGCTTAGAACTACACCGTACGAGTGTAATGAATGCTTGGAAAAAGTTCACTGATCGGAACAATCGAAACGTAATTTCATATTTAAGGGAAAATAGAATCAACGAAATTTCAAAAGTCGTATTTTAAAGGGGTGGTAAGACTTATAACATTATATTTAATACAGCGCACATAGAATATGCGATTGTCCAGTCAGCTAATCGTGTACCAATTGGGTATCGAGTCACAAATTTTCTTGGAAAACTTTCAGAGTACGATAAATTCAGTTTACAATTTGGTACAATGCAATACAATCAGCACACTTACCTTGACACTGATAACCTTGTTTTCCCAAGCCCCTGCAACAAAAACACTTCTTAATAAATTATCCTAAACTTCCATTCTCTCAATAATGTGTACTAATACTCCACATATTAATTTACGAATTTGTGAAATGAGTAGCTGCAGTATTAAGTACTGATTACCTTGATATCAAGTTTGTCTAAGCATGAAACGAATTTATGTTCCATATACGTATCACTTTTTATGAGGCCCCCGCTGCAGATTAAAGTCTCACGTTATACGCATGATTGTACGTTGTGAGATGAGGGAGTTCATTAATGCACACTAAAGATAGAAAAGTTTCCAGAATTGAATCCTGCGACACCCCCTTTGACACAACAGATTCAGGTGATTGTTTACCATTGATCACCACTCTCTGGGAGTTCATCATTAGCTAAGGAAGGCCCCCAGAAGGCAAGTTTATTAATCAAACCGATGGTAAAGTGGACTGATGCTGTACGCAGTCTAAGGCTTTGGACACGTTGCAGAATGCACAAATCACTCATCCTAAGCCTCGTATATACACTCTAACAATTCAATGGCGACTTTCTGAGTATGATTCATACAGATGTCTATGTTTGTGTCTACGCTCAGTGGTTAAAGCAGGATATGAACTCGAGACTTCACGACTGCAGGTTCGAGGCAGTCGTAAATCGAACGGTTAGCTAGTAGGCTAGTAAAGTCGCAGGTACTCACCAGATGAACTCGCGGCAGTGCGAGCAGAAGGTGGGCTGGCGCAGGAAGGTGGCCATGAACTTGTGTCCGTTGACCTGGTGCACGCGGCGCCGCATGGCCCCGCGGCGCCGCGCGAAGCCCGCGCCCTCCTTGAACTCGCGCCCGCCCGCCGCCGCGCCCACGGTCCGCGGCGCCTCCACTGCTGCGCCATACCACACCGTTACCTCCTTACTTACAATGGAAATGTATCTCCATAGAACTGACACTTAGTCTTTTATCAGGTCTGAATTCATCCTGGTGCTAAATTTCAGCCAAATCCATCAAGTCAATTCAGTGGTAGCATATAAATTTTCGTCACAACACACGGTCCTGCGCCTCTCGCATCCAGTCCTTGCCGGTTAACTTTGCCAGGGTCGCTCGTTCGTACTTCGAACGAGATATAAACTTGGGTTTGCGTGGTAGTAAACAAGAAACTCTTACGAGCATAGGTTTGCCGTATGTTCATCGTCTGCCTGGTCGCTCTTTAGCTCAGAGATCCTTAGTTCTGGAAAACTGTAACTATGCCAGACACTCGCTTTGTAAACGTGACATACATTTTAATATTCAGTTCTGTATGTCACGCCGAACATGGTGGAAAAGCAAATCGTCAGAAACGCAAGTGGTCAATTCCACATTTACCCAGAAAACGCATGTTGACAGAATAGCAACTCGTTACATTCATGTCCACGACAACTACGCAACTTTGGTACTACTAAGGTGCAAAAAGCTCTCCTGGCGGAAACAGTTACTGTAAATACAGTAAATATTTTCGTCAGTTTCTTTGGACAATCAAAAATCTGAATATGTACTATTGTTATGTTTAGTTAAACAAAATGATTAAAATTCAGTGAAATATAAATGCAATGTAAACAACGGTCGATTACTTTTTACAATACACACGAAAACACACAAGACAAATCGTATCCACACGGAATGTAAACAACTACCTTGTGAATTCCATTTCAGATCGACTTTGAGATGCAGTTTCCCTTGCGGTTCTAGGTCCACCTGAAAACGAAAATATAAGTAGTTTTCAACTCACTGATTATTTCTATAAATTATTTTAGGGGCTTCCATGATGAACAAATATTTGTTTAAAAACGGATTCGAATCCAAAACGGTAAGTCGCAAATACTACGCACTGCTTTAAGACAGAACATGAGCTGAAAGCATACTATTATGCACATTTTTTTCGTCTTGGGAACTAGCAAACACACTTGTAATACATCAAAAGCACTACTTGTCTACCTCTTCTTTCACAGTAAAAAGATTGAAACGCGTAGTAAAAATATAATTGCAGGCACAAAAATTTCGAATTGACCTGTAGTCCAGAAAATTATTGCTGTTGGAGTCACATGAGTACACTTCATATGCACCGATTCTCCAGTAGTTTACAACCGATTTTACATTTATATGTGTAGACAGCATTGGCCAAATGGGTTACTCTCACTCGTTAAGGGATAAAAACTATAATAATAATTGATGGAAAGTCTTTTAAATAATTCTATATTTAAAGAATTATATTGATAACTAACTGCATTTTGGCGCAATAACGGCTTTCTCCGGCGTCTTGGTCTAGCGTCCATCCTTGGACACAGCTTAGCGAAGACTGAATTACACAAACCATAAGTGCTCTTGACAATGGAGGATGCTCCCAATATAACCTAGAGCTTTTCCTGGACTTTCCGATCAGGGCGCCGATTCTCCGTTCAAACGACGTGAATGCGTGGACGGAAAGTTACGTGTGAAACGTACCTGTCTCATATTTGGGAACGGCAAAACATGAGACAGATGACGTTTCATCCGTAAATTTCCGTCCACGCATTCACGTTGTGTGGTCGAGAATCGGCGCCCTGAAGCGACTGCCGCTCTAGCCTAGCATGATGGTACCTGTATTGTATCAGTTATCGGCACTTATAGTTGATATTTTCGTGCAAATAGTTGGTTTTTCTTGGATGCGATTTAATTCACAACCCTAAAGGCATTTGGCAAAGGCGCACGAAGCACGTATTGTCGAATATAAATAATCGTTATCGTGAATTTTGTCAATCGAAATAAATTCAATGATCCACTAGAGGGAATCGAGTTATGCATCACGCTTCCATATAGGTACTCCTAGTTCCACTATTCAAGTCTAAATAACATCGCGGCGTAAATGTTGGTGGTGGCGGTAATGAGCCTGTTTGCTCGATCGGACAAGCGTCTTGCAAGTGGTTCTTGAAGATACTTGGGTGAGTGAAGTTTAGTAATTCTTTTCGAATTAAATATACTTACTATGGAAAGATTAACTTAATCATACACGAAATTATTTACTTATCCATTTTCACTATTTTAGACAGGCCTAAATTATAAAAGAGGCAGGCAGAATCAGGTTTTTGATTGGCTTTAATTCTTGCTATACTCTTGGTTACCAAGACCTGTGGTATAGATCGACCTTGCAGGAACTAAAACTGAAGAACAGTGCGAGATGAAAACAGCTTTGTCACAAATAGCATGTCAGTGTAAACATGTGGAGGTCCCAACCGGCGATTGGTTTTCGTAGGCACTCTATGTAAACCACATACTGTTTGCTTAAAAAACCGGATATCGAAACTAGGGGTAGAACCTATTCCACAAACGATGAGGTTCTCGTCCCTCTTCGAAATCTGGCCCTCCATAGGTTGGAAGCCTAGATGTTGGATGATTATTTATTAATTAATTTAGCAACCATGCAATTTTATGGTGACCCACTGGATAAAAAAAATCTCGGAACATCCATACTAATATTATAAAGCTGAAGAGCTTGTTTGTTTGTTTGTTTGTTTGTTTGTTTGTTTGTTTGTTTGAACGCTAGGATCTCAGGAACTACTGGTTCGATATCAAAACTTCTTTTACAGTTTGATAGTCCATTTATTGAGGATGGCTATAGGCTATATAACATCACGCTAAGATGAATAGGAGCGGAGCAGCAATGAAGAATGTTTCGAAAACGGGGAATTATTTTTACCGTCTGAGAGCTTCCGAGGCGTACGCTGCCTAAATGGTTAAAGTTACGTAAAAATTGTGTTCTACAAAATTATTTCTCTTAAAAAGTTCTATAAAAAAGTCTGCGGCAGCATATGTCTATCTTTTAAGGTTCGCTCACAATAAACTAATTTATCTTTCTTTTATGGTTAGCTCACAATATTATAAAACTGAAGAGTTCGTTTGTGCTAGGATCTCAGAAACTACTGGTTGCATTACAAAAATAATTTCACAGTTTTTTAGTCCATTTATTGAGGATGGCTAATGGCTATATAACATCACACTAAGACAAATAGGTGCGGAGCAGCCATGAATAATGTTTTAAGAACGGGGAAAAAATATTTCTTTTGAGAGCTTTCATTGCGTACGTTGCGTAAATGGTTAAGGTTACGTAAAAATTGTGTACTACAAAATGTTTCCTCTTAAAAAGTTACAAAAAAAGTCAGCACAGCATATGCGTATCTTTTAAGGTTTACTTACAATAACCTTCACAATAATTTGTAAAATATGAGCGACGCAACTCGACTACGCGTCGGGAGTAAACGTTTTCTGCAGCAGTAGCCAGTCAACTGAAAGATAATACCGGCCAAGTACGAGCCGGACTCGCACACGATGAGGTCCGTACCAAAAAGCGGACAAAAATAAATATGACGGGAAACATTATATCACTTCAACAAAGTTGTGCGAGTCAACTCTAAATGAATATAAGCGACGCGACGGGAAAAATTATATCACTTTAAATATTAAAACCTATCACAACTTTCTAATAAACATAACTAAGACACGGTTGAGAGTAAATGCTGCGGGATTATATTACCTACTTAAAATATTAATACTACACCACTCTCTTTGTCACTCTCATGTGACGCAAACGAAGTTGCGCGGGTCAGCTAGTGGTTAATATAATTATACCAATATTATGATGTCATCTTCATAAAGACTGAAGGTAAGGTTTCATGGACATGCGAACAACATACTGTTGGAGCACAGATAAGGCGACAGAATTTATTGCCGACAGACTACCTATAGCTTCAACAAATACTAGAAAGATTTAAACAAACAAGTGTAATCTAATTTTCTGAAGGTTAGGTAGCTCCATATGTACAGGTGGAAACTTTGAATTCATAATAAACAAATGGTATATTGTATTCGGCCAATTGGATTCTAGTTAAATCAACAATTTGAAGTCAGCTCAGTGCACAACTATCATCTCTTTGACCATGTATGTACAACCATGGCAGTGAGTGTTGTGGAAAGCTCTTCTACATAGTCCCTACATTTCAATCCTGATTCAATCTTGATCCTGTGCATTCTTATCTCCATATATTCAACAGAATTGTAAATTAAACAACCTGAGAAATCTTCTCTCTGCTGTACACTCATAGAAACATAGAACTTTTAACCAATGCAATGTCCTTCCTCTACCAAAATTGGGTTCTCCAAGCAAAGTATTATAACAAAGATATATTGGAGTGCTGTCAACTTAAGGGCTGCTATTAATGGCCTTACTGACTGTGACTGGTTTCACCATGACTTTGCATCGGGCACACAGCATTATTTGATGATAAAATCTGTCATCATCCATCACTATACAAATCATCTGTGAAGACTTATTAATGACTTTATGTAGCTATTATTATTTATATATTACAATAAACTTAGAAAAGAATTCATGAATAAACATGGTACCTCAACCCTGAAATTTTAATATGAAAAGTATTTCTAGTATCAACATAATAGTAATTGGCTTCATATAGGTAATTAAATACTATAAAATGACCCACAATAAATCTAGATTACTCAAGTAGGCAGGTACAATAGATATGTTGCTTGCCACAAACACTCACACCTAGTTTTAACACTAGAGGTAATTTGTCACTTCCTCCTTACAACACTAATACAAGGGCACTATAAATAAAGCAGGAAAATAGAAGCACTGGACATGCACACACTCAAAGAGCACCTATTAAACACACACACACCTCTTCCTCCAAGGATACATATCTTGGGTCTGGAGATGAGAATCTCCTCCGCAGATTATGCATGATTGACAAAACACCTCTACATTCTACCTCACACGACTCCTACATCGTAACTGACTATCACTTATCATAAAAACAAACATTATGTCAATGGTTGATAAAATTCTTACAAGACAAATATCAGACACTTGTATCTTATCAGGGCACAGCAGTAGATAATGCACACTAATCTACAGATTTTTATAATCAGTCTCACTCAATACCTTTACCACACAAGTACTCTCTATATCTAGTCTTATAAGAACCCATAAATAAAATCACTGGTAGCAAGTTCTAGGATGTTTTGAAAATCTAAGATACATGTAAACCATAAAATGCTAGCAAGTTACTCACCCAAAAATCTGTGGCATCCTTATCTCTGTGCATCAGGTCATCAAACGGAATTGTGCAGTTGGCAACAAAGTCATCTGGAGGTATAGCGGCATCGTGAAATACTGTGATCCCCAAGCTTCAATAGAAAGGTTAGAACACTTAGATATTACTCCTCCAACAGGTTACTCGATAGGACAGATATGGGTCAAGGATATTGGGTGGGTTCTATAATTCATAATAAGTATGAGTCATAGGATGATCACATTGATACCAATTTAAATATCTATGTGTTGATCAAATTCAATAAGCTGATATAATTATGTAAACAATAATGAGTGATAAGAAGGTCATTCAAATATTTTTAATTTTTTTAAAACAAAACATGTTTTAAATTTTGATTTGAGAGTTTAGATGAATTTATAAATAACTTCTGCATTTTGGATATAATTATAACATTCTGATAAATAACGAGTGGCACAAATAATCAATTTCTTGACGACATACCTAGCGACATTGTGTACTTCGTGAATAAAGGTTTCGTTCCATACAGGGTCAAATGTCTTGGGTTTTGTGCTGGATCGGTCTAGGTGGTGCTCGTCCGCGTCGATCGACACGTACGGGTCTATCGGTTGGTCGTCTGCAATGATACACCGTATTTACATATAGTAGCAACACCCATTTCGGTAAACATACTAATCCTACTTTAAACCAAAGATTAATACCTGAGCTGAGCTCTGGTAAAACAAATCTTTGCATCAACACTCGCAGATACTCATTTAGAAGTTATCTTCATAGTTAGATAGGGGCTCACCTGGCTTCCCGAAGGTCATATTATGCCTTTTCTGAAAGTCGGTCGGCCTGAGGCCCGTCGCCTCGCAAACCCGCACTCGCACCGTCCCACTAAACATGGTGCTGCCGACCAACGACCCGTATCACCGAGACCGCACCACCACACGATCACTTCCACACTATAAACCCACTTAAAATCATCGAAGGCGCTTCATAATTGAAACAAAAATTAAATAAAAGGCTTGACAGCGACGAAATCGGCCATGGATGGATGTTGTACTCTATGGTAACTAATGGATTCCGATTTCGATTTCCTGCCTGAAGAAAATTGTCAAATTTGGCTATGGTATTTACAGAGAATACAAAAAGCTCAATATTTCAGTATGACTCACTTCACTCAACCCGATTTCAGTTTCAGTCAGTCAATCCATTTTAGATTTTTCAAACTCTATAATTATTATAGGTGGGAATGCAATCTCTTGTGGTGTCTTCCTCTGTTTGGTTAAGTATTAACAATTTCTTGAATAATTCAACAAAGTTCCTAAATGTACAGCTATAATATTATTCCCTTGATGTGAGACATCGAACAGCAAGCGGTAAACCGATTGTTGTTGATGTAGTATTAGTGGCGATAACCACCACCGGTAGCGACGCGAAGGTACGAAGAAAAGTATAAACATTTTACTTACGGAACTCGAACTTGGAATTTTTCATTAACTTAAGCGTTTTTTGACTGATTGATGATGATTTTGCTTGAGCTTGCTCCAAATTTGGTTTATCAAAAAGCTGGCATCGGTCATCCACCTACCGAGTGCCACCCTACCTCCGTCGAATTGTCGGGGCCTATCTTTCCGAGAGGGCCATAACATTATAACTTATCCGAGCTGGCTAGGGCCACCCCACTGGGGTCGGTCTTAGGATCGTTTCCGTGGATCATCGGTTACAATTGGGTGCTGCTGCATGGTCCTGTCGGAAAAAGAAAGAGAAAAGAAAAAGGGGATGAAGATTGAGGAAAATTCTTTATTGGGTTCATCCTATATACTTTCATATATAATTCCGATAAATTCGTAAAGTTGTATAACTGTTTACGTCCAGAGATGTTCTTGCTTGCTTTATCTGTTATGGCGGCTGTACACACTCGTCGAGACACCCCGAGACAGGCCGAGTGCGAGTGTGTACAGGGCGCACTCGTCTCGTCTCGCACTTGTCTCGCTCTCTCGTTCTCGTCTCGGTCGCTCTCGGTGGCGTGTCGGTTTTTGCGCCCGAGTCAAAGGGTCTTGTTGGCTCTCGCGAGGTGAATGAGAGCGGGCATGTACACACTCGTTCATTTAGTTGCCCTCAGAAAGTTTTAATGAACAGACGTATTTCATTAAATGGTCTAAAGAACTCGAATTATAGTTTTTTTGCCTCTATTCAGTCTAGAGCTGCAGCGGAATCAGTTTATAATCGTTTTTTTATTTAATACTAGCTGATGCGCGCGGCTTCGCCCGCGTGAAATTTGGTTCCCGTTCCCGCTTCCCGTGGGAACATTTTCCCGGGATAAAAAGTAGCCTATGTGTTATTCCGGACTATAATCTATCCCTGTAGCAAATTTCAGTCCAATCCGTTCAGCCGTTAGAGCGTGATTGAGTAACAAACATCCAAACATCCAAACATCCAAACATCTTCACAAACTTTCACATTTATAATATTTTCACATTCACATTATATATCACATTTATAAACATTTTATTATAATAATAGCTTGCGGTACAAAACCAAACAGCAGCAGCAATTTCCACGTCCATTGTCGCGGGAGTCCTATGAGACTCTGAGCTTACGAGTGTGTACAGGCATGCTCTCGTTGAGAGCCTTCTCGGCCGAGGCTCTCGGCGAGAGGCTCTCGACGAGTGTGTACAGCCGCCATTACAAAAAATTGCGTGTACTTAGTGTACACCATGAAGCTATAGGTAAACATGGAGGCCACACTTCGAACAACCGCTTGAGTCAAATACCTACGTATCTCTATCTCACTCTCTGTGGGCTAACCTTCTCTTTCTAGGGAATTGTGCAGTGCTGCTATATTCATATTAGTATCTCCTAGAAAATAATAGAAATAGACCATACTAACCAAAAATGCAGGTAAAATAATTTATAAATAGCTCTATAGTTCGACTACGATTATTTAATGCGTAAATTGAAATATTTTATACCATAATATGCATGATTGGGTTGTCGAATCAGTGAATTACATTCCCATTTTCTAAGGATTCTGTAATGTGGCAACATTGGTACTACATGTCAAATGTCAAAGTGTCAACGAACTTGAACGAACAATGGAATGGCGGTTGACTTCATTGTTTTCACACAATAGGAAACATTGTGAAGTAGTGTGACTATATTGAGGATTTATCTGGGACTTCCTGTGTATTATTAGAAGAAACACGAATGTCATTATTAGAGTAAATAAAATAAGTTAAGTACAATATTGTTATCGTATGTTAATGATGAATAATTGTTTTAGGTTTCCTAAAAATAGTATTCAGCGAGAAATATGGTTATCCATTGTACCATTAAAAGAGGAAAGATTTGTTTTTTGTTTGTTTGTTTGTTTGTAACGAATAGGCTCGGAAACTACAGTACCGATTTGAAAAATTCTTTCACTGTTGGGAAGCTACACTCTTTGCGGTGAACAAAGGCTATATTTTATTCCCGTATTCCCACGGGAACGGGAACTACGCGGGTGAAACCGCGTGACATCCGGTAGTTTTTTATAAAAGCAATTAGTATGCTAACTGATCATAAATTTTATTTTCTCGCGTACCTTATAAACGAATGGATATAGGTGCAATTCTATACATTCGTGTCGTGTAACTTTCTTAAAAGTGCCGGTAGACGGTGCCTCCTTTTCCATATTAAAAAAAAATGAAGTTCTATGAAAGCGCCAGGATTTGCAATTTGCATTTTCAAAAAACCGATTATGATGTAGTAACAAAGCGCTCCCACCTGTTCTGTTGACTAGTTCTGTTGGCAGAACTACTGGTAATTTTTTTCCCATTAGTTCTGTGGCTTATAAGACTATGCTTTACACCTGACTTTCGTAAACTATTCCATCACCTGTTCTGTTGACTAGTTCTGTTGGCAGAACTACTGGTAATTTTTGTTCCCATTAGTTCTGTGACTCATAAGACTATGCTTTTACACATGACTTGTCTTTCAACTATTCCCACTAGTTCTGTTATTTAGTATTACTTTAGCTGGAAACTTTATGGAATGGGAACGTAATAATACTAACGCAGTAAGTTTCTGTGCTTAGTAAGGCACGTTAAGCCGCTGGTCTTTAAGTTAGGCGGCTTGAAGTATTTCAACTGAGGGCAGTCACAACCTGCGCCTGTCTAACTCCACACGGTAATACGCGTCAAATCACCATCTATTACGTGGGACAATATCTAAAGGTGAAATGTGGTCATATAATATGTCTCTGCCTACCCCTTGAAGCTCTGGGGAGCCACTCATCTGTCTCCCTCAAATTTGCAGGGCGCCTCTAGCCAGGTCGACGTGAATAATCATTTTGATTCTTTCGACCCGGGTATATGTAGAGTGGGGAGGAACAACGCCGGGTTTAGTGGGTAGGAAAGTTTTTTTCCAGGGCCAGAGCTCCACACACCGCCCCAGCTGCCCCCGCGGCTGAGATGACGGCACGTAAATGCATTTCCCGCGTCGACAAAAATAAAAACTAATCGGACATAAAATACCGTTAGTTTTGCCAACAGAACTACTCAGCAGAACAGGTGGGAATTGAATTACCATTTGTTCTGTGGACAGAACTAATGGTAAAAGAAATTATTTATAGTTCTGCCGACAGAGCAGGTGGGAATTGCATTACCATTTGTTCTGTGGACAGAACAAATGAGCAAAAAATTGCCAGTAGTTCTGTTAACAGAACAACTCAACAGAACAGGTGGGAGTAGACGCTTAAAACCATCAATAGTTCCTAACTTATTGTCCAATAATCCTGTTCCTAATTTATTGTCCAATAATCAACTTAAAAATACATACATAAAAATAAAATAAATAGATTAAATAACTAATCAATAGTTCCTAACTTATTGTCCAATAATCCTGTTCCTAATTTATTGTCCAATAATCAACTTAAAAATACATACATAAAAATAAAATAAATAGATTAAATAACTAAACTACTAAACTAATGCCTACTGAACATACCACCACTGATCATACCAGGCGCAAAGGTGCCAAATACACTAGCAGCGTTGCCGCGCTGGATAGCTATCCTTTGTACCAGGTACGACCAGACGTGGGAGTCAGGCGTCTTGTCCTGTAGCCTACGGCCGATCACCGAGACCAGAGCCTTAGTATCACTCCCGCAACTGCCCATCGTTGCTACAGCTGCCGCCGCCGGTGAATGGACAGTACGAGCCAAGTGACTAGCGGCGAAAGTGCTGATGCATGTTGCGTCCCACACTAAGCACTTGCCGTTCTTCCATGGTACAAGGGTCAGACCGTCCGGTCTCTTGCCGTCTGCGCGGGACAAACCTGGTAGTTCAAGGATACAGGGGACCTCAGCCGACCCAGAGCCCGCCGGATTAACTAATTAAGAGCGTGGTTACGCGGATGCCTACCAGTGCAGCGACAACTCAAAGCATGATGACCATCGCTCTCCACCATGGCACCGTTGATGCATTCGTGAGGTTCACACACCTTGCAGCCTAAGCGGAGAGCCACACGATCAAATTATTTAAAATCTTATTCCAACGACTTTAGCACTAACATTTCTTTATTTTGACATGAAGAGACATCGGCAGACTGTGAACTACCACGAGCTGCCGCGGCAGACTGCGAGCTACCACAAGCTGCGCTCGAGACGTACAGTTGATTAACCTAGAAAAATAACCCACTTGGATGAATAGCTTCGTTATTCGCAATGTACCTATGCAATCTGCAGAGAATACTACCTATCAGTCTTCGTAAAAAACAGAGAAAATAGTTAATCTCGCCTTTGTACATCTAATTTATATAATAAATTTTCACCACCTATTCCGTGGGACCAATTCTTAAAAAGGTGAAATGATAATATACCTCTGCCTACCCCTTCGGGGATAAAGGCGTGACCTTATGTATGTATGTATTGTACATCTAATTGTATTATGAATATATATTGTCTTTATTGTGTACAATCTTACTAATATTATAAATGCGAAAGTTTGTGAGTGTGGATGTTTGTTACTCTTTCACGCTCAAACCGCTGAACGGATCGGGCTGAAATTTGGTACAGAGATAAATTATAGTCAGGAATATAACATAGGCTACTTTTTATCCCGGTAATAAGTTCCCACGGGAACAACTTTTACGCGGGCGAAGTTGCGGGCATCAGCTAGTAAAGAATATATAGAAAATGAAGTATCCTGGCAAAAATAAAAATAGGGCTACCCTACTAAGAAAGAGACGTAGAGCCCACACAGAGCAAGACAGTAATATACAGACTACGCTTCAAGTAGGTATTCGAAGTGTGGCCTCCATGTTTATCTATAGCTTCATGGTGTACACCATAGATTTAGAATGTACAAGATGAACAGTGTCAAACTGAAGACGAGACCAAAAATGAAAGATCTATGTGTGGGTTAAATAGTGTTGTTGAATGGTCACACCTATGTTATCGATAAAAGTATCTGTATAAATGGATGGAATGGAAATGAAACTTCTAAGCACACATAGTGCTTAGAAGTTTCATCTCCAACTTCTTGTTTTGGGGAATAAATTGTTAATTTGAATGTAATCGACTATGAAAAAGTAAAAATGGCATTATATGGGGTAACTCGTAATATTAGAAATTCTGTAGTGATTTTACGAATTTTGATTCAGTGTGTGAATGTGAAAATACACTTTTAACATGTAATTTATGGCATCGTACATTGCATTGTTGCCGTACATATATATTTAGCCAATTGATTTTGAAATTTTACTAAAAATCCAACTCTTATCGTAATACTAAACCTAGAAACTCATTTATTATTGAACCCTAGTAACAATAAAAGATATTACTCGTAGATTTTTTTAAATATATTAACCTCGCCAAATTGACGTCGCCACTGATGGAAACTAATGGAAAGCCGTGGCGCATCTAGCGAATGGGGGCCAGGCTTACAGCACTCAAGACTTCTGACAGTAGTCCTCAAGTTGGCGGCCCTATGATGTGCCTCTTCAAGCTCCGCTTGTAGAACCCGGGATTGTAAAATGAGGGAAACACATGTGCGGGCAGGTCGTTCCAGGATTTTGTAGTTCGACAGAGGAACGATCTTTTGAAACGCTCAGTTCTGGCGAAGATTCTCTCCGCTATATATGAGTAGCACCTCTGCCCGACGTGTTGTTCGGAATCGGAAAGGAGATGGTGGGATCAGGTTGAAGAGCTCTTCAGAACATTCGCCGTGATACATTCAGTAGAAGGCAGCCAAGGACGCTATGGTTCTTTGCTGCGCTAACGGCTCGAGGCTTACCGTCATCTTAGGACAACCTATAATTGAAATCGGATAACACGTCTTTGCATAGCGCCAAGCGCGTCCAGTAAGTACCTCGCACAGTCATCCCAAAGGTGAGAACAGTATTCGACGCAGAGGCTAATCTGCGCCTTGCACAGCAAACATCCCGGTGTGGCGTGGAGTACCTTAAGTGAAGTAAAATTATAAAAATTCAACTCAAAATGGATCACAAATTTTGGAAATATTATATTGAAATAGGCACAAAACCCTAAAAAAAAGGTTAAATAACACAGTTAGAGTAAAAATCAATCATATTTATAGTAAACTAGCGACCCGCCCCGGCTTCGCACGGGTGCAATGCTGATACTAAATACACTAAGTACCAAAAAACTGTGAACTTTAAAGCATTGTGGATCCCAAACCCGCAGGGATACGCGGAAAATTTTTATGTTGTCGTATTAAGAGGGCTAACATATTTCGCCCCACGTATTGCTCAGAAACCATACTTTTCATTGCGTTTAAAGTCATTAAATATTTATCGTACAAACATGGTATTCACTAACATACTTAGTAAATTTAGCGCTCTAAACGTTTTATAAAACATATTTTACCTAACAACAGATTACATATGGTTAATATCAACGAAAGTGAACAAGGTTTTTCAAATCATACGATTTGCATCGATTTCGATGCTTAAATTCATGTCAAATAACTGATAAATTTAATAAACAAGGGATACGAAGCAATTGCAAAAGGCCTAGGCTATCTGTTTGTAGAATAACCTGATATTAGGTAGGTTCCTTTTTTTGGAGAAAAATGACTGTCAAGTTTGCTCAAATACTGAGAATTTTCACCACAATAAAGTAGTCTTTTCACCAGCTTCTGTAGTTTAAATCATTATGATAATTATGTAATATTATGTCAGAACTTCTCCTCTGACAGTAAAAATATTTCTTTATAAGTAACTAGATACAGATTTTTTTTTACAAAGTATTTTGTGAACCCCTATAAATGCAGATACGCGAACAAATACGATTTAGTACCGCCGAGAGGCTCTCAGAGAGTGGTCATGTCGCTCGATGTTCCATTTTTGAATACGAAAAAATTAACAAAAATAGTCTAATTCTAGCGTGACCAAACAATCTTAGTACTTTGTGACGTATAATATTTTATAATATATATAAATATTTATGGTCGGTATACAACGTGAACTTTTGTATAGTGCAAAGCTCAGACACCCCGACTAGAGTTTCGCTTCAAAATACTGTATAAAAAAAATTAAATGAATCTAACGAAAACTGACCAAGTTATAAGCTATTACAGTTGTACTATTTTCTTCACGAACAGCGTAGGTGTAGGTATTATACGCAAGGCAGGTAGTCACTATTCGTGTGGTATTGATAATAACATATTAACACCCCATTTCATAAGTGGTAATTATGGAACACCTGTGAGGAACCAGACCAGGATTGGGACGGCTATAAAGCCGCTAAAGCAAAATACAAGTAGCGACTGAGATACAGAAGTACCAAGTCTTGGAGAAACTTCTGCTAGAGTCAGACTAATACTGGCCAAACAAGAGACAGAACTGTCCGTATCTATAAAGAAACCTGACGGCGCGGCGGCCTGACCAACCCATGAAAAGAATTATTTATACTGTTGATGGATGGCACTTGGTGGAACCTGCTGCACATATTCATTAACGGCACTTGTACTGTTCCACAACATTTATTTATTTTACACCTGACTGGTTTCGCCTTTCGGCATTTTCAAAGGCAAATTAACATTATATAATGACCACTACATCATTCTACTAACGTAAACTATCATGAAAAGAAGCCGAGAGTATTTTGATACAAACGCACTTCCCAGGATGCCAATTGCTGCAGACACTCATGTGGCTGGTGGAATACGTATCCACAAAAGAAGTCCAGTGGGAGCTCGCAAGACCTGTTCTAATCTATTCTGTCAACTTACAAAAATCTGAATGGGTAATTAACAACTTCAAGTCCTTCAAATCTCCAGGACAGGATGAAGTCTTCCCTGCAGTGATAAAATGGGGGAGGACACAAGTTGATATTGTCAGTTACATAGTATCTGTACGCCAGACAATGAATGGGACTGTGACCCTGACTGTGGAGAGAGGTCTAAGTGATCTTTATACCAAAACCCGGTAAAGGGTTTATATTTATGATTCGGACCTCTGGTTATACAGACCGATAAGCCCTTCGTCTTTCCTGCTAAAAACTCTGGAAAGATTGTGTGACAGAGACAATCGAGAGACGGCCCTTCAAAATAAGACACTGCATTCCAACCAACGCGCATATTGCCCCCGGCAAGTCTACAGACTCAGCACTACATGCAGTGGTACACAAAATAGAAGAGGTCATCCAGAATCAATCGATCAATGTGCCTCGGCCCTTTCATGAACATAGAGGGAGCTTTCAAAAAAAGAAGCATAACCACGGCACTGGCAAAACACCGAGTATACACGATGTCAGTGAATAGATAAATAACTTGCTAAATAACTCATTTTAAAGCTACAGACAAGCAGAAACCAGTGCGCAGCCATGGCCAAAGGTTGTCCAGAAGGGGGCGGGGTCTCACCACTGCTAAAAAACCTTGTTGTAGACGACCTAATAACCAATCAATCAATCAATTTAACCTAGAACTGTCTCTATATACATGGATGTGGAACAAGCCAAAGCAGATGGTAAAATTAAATTATGGAGAAAATACGGATCTGTTAATACAAAGCATGACTGGTAATTTAAAATCCAAGGCCGACTTCAATTCAAGTGAGAAGCTGCGTTTATTTTATCTTCTAGTGATCTTGTGTATATAATAAATATTTTTAATGAATTGTATTATAATTACTTTCAGTCAAGCCAACATTTATCGATTTGCGGTGTAGACTGAACACTAATTTGCCCATAAGCACAGTAAATATTTCGAAAGACGACGAGTACTGGACTACAAGGATGGAACCTAAATTGTTAAATTTTTACGACAAATGTCTGTTGCCCAAAATGATTAACCCCAGAAAGAGTCGATAAAATAAAATAAAATTAAATTTATTCCCTTTGAAATTTAAAAAAAAAATAGGTGTGTCAACATTTTTGTGACTCTACTGGGGGTTCGGAAATGCTACAGACTGAGAAGAACACTCTGAGAAACTCAGTTCGGTCCCTCCCAAAATTCATCTTAGTAGGTATCTAATAATCTATCAATGCCGATACGGAAGGGCTAATTAATTAGCATTTTTCTTGGCGGTGTGCATTGTTATGCACATACCTCTTAATAAATATTTGGTTATTGTAAATAAAAAACACCTACTATCAATATTAAGATTAGAGTTAGATCCCATAGCTCAAGCTTATAGCTTAGTTTGGGCTAGATGATGTTGTGTAAGAATATCCAACAATATTTATGAATTATTTATTAAAAATATTTTAATGTTCCTGCCAGCACTGAATCTGCAGTAGGCAGCAAAACATCGGACCATGCCAAGCGCCTGCGCATTGCTACGTAAATATTATTTGTTTTTAACCATGTGTATTGTCAAATTTAAATATTTATAGTGTAAAATAGAATATTGTCCATTACTTTCTACAATTTTCGTATATTTAGATACTTTAAAAATAAACTTATGAAACCGTTTTCATGTATGTGTGTATTTGTAATTTCAATATTGATATTAGTTAGGTAAATAAATGTCAACTTTATTAATTTTATTGATGTCAGTATCTATCACTACTAGAGTCGAAATATTTCTTTTATTTATTGAGACAAATGTTACAATAAAGCATAATAACTATTTACAATATGAATAAAACTAAACTAAATCTAAATAGGGCCCCGGTGGCATTGTGCCCAAAAAACTGGCAGCATTCCCCTTTTGAACGGCGATGCTTATTCGTTGGGAGAAATAACTGCCAGCCCTTAGGTCACTAGTTGACTCCACAAGGCGCTTCTTCAAAATTTAAAAAAACTTTATGCCCATGAACCTAGGGTCTCGACACACACACACTCACACTACTAAATATCAATAAATTTGCAATAAAATAATCAATATTTGTTTTAAACTAACACGCGTTGAACACATATTTTTATACAAAACGGGATTTCGCGTGGCACTATTTTATTATTAATTAAAGGTTTCAGTATCTTCACTTTCCGCGTCGGGACCACGATAGGTGTAACCCTGTCGAAACGTCGAGGAAATTGAAGGTACCGAAACCTTTAATTAATAATATAATAGTGCCACGCGAAATCCCGTTTTGTATAAAAATAATAATTATTAACTAATATTACTAACATAAAAATTAAATTAAAAGATTGAACGCATAGACTAAGAATATGACACCGGTAATACATCAAGGAAAACAAAAGTATCAAACTTGTTGGTAGCAACAATTGGCACTATACGGCTATATGCGCCGCGCCGCGCTGATTTCTTACGATCGTAAAGAAATTTGAAAACCGAATTAACGCTCTTAAAGACCATAGTTGTTTATCAAAAGATGCGACCTTTATACTTTGATACCGAACTGACAAATAATTTTTCCACTATTTATTGGATGTTATTATACATATAAACCTTCCTCTTGAATCACTCTATCTATTAAAAAAAACCGCATCAAAATCCGTTGCGTAGTTTAGAAGATTTAAGCATACAAAGGGACATAGGGACAGAAAAAGCGACTTTGTTTTATACTATGTAGGTACTTAGTGATACTATGTAGTGATTAAATCCAGATAAGTTTGTTTGTAGCAATGCCACTATAATGAACTATCGACATCCTTATCGATACCTACCCATGACTATTTTACTGTAAACAGCCCTTTCTATTTCTGCCTTATATATCCTCCAAAAATGCATTTACACATTAAATATTGTGTTATTTATGAATGAAAATGCATAATCTACGTTATGAGTTGGACTTTCAGTGAAATTTTACATCCAATTTGGCAAAATATGTACGTCAAAAATGGAATGAACGAAGTCACAAATGACCTGTTAAACGAGTCTTTCTTCGTATAATTGCGTTTTGTAATATCCTATTCACAGATATTCACAGATCACTACAGATTATTGGATAATCTGTAGTGATCTTACGATTAAAATAGAAAATTTTATATTTTCAACAATATTGTCGTATTTAGTGTGTATATTATAAATAACATAGAGCCGCCATAGGATCCCAGCGGGCTCAGCGATTCAAAATACTGACATAATGAGTACACAATTTGCTTTCTCTTTTCCTCTCGAGCTAAGTGCTATGGATAATGAGGTCTCGCTCGCACGCTTTGTATATCTATTGAGAGTAGCGAAAAATTCTAAATCTATGGTGTACACACGTAAGAAGTGAAACTTCTTCATAAACTTAATTTTTACCTCACCTTAAATTAAGTCAAAAAGTACAAAAGTACGAAAGTCCAAAAGTCCAAAAGTCCCAAAAGTCCAAAAGTCCAAAAGTCCAAAAGTCCAAAAGTACAAAGTCCAAAGTCCAAAAATCCAAAAGGCCAAAAGTCCAAAAGTCCCAAGGTCACAAGGTCCCAAAGTCCCAAAGTCCCAAAGTCCCAAAGTCCCAAAGTCCCAAGGTCTCAAGGTCCCAAAGTCCCAAAGTCCCAAAATCCCAAAGTCCCAAAGTTCCAAAGTCCCAAAGACCCAAAGTTCCAAAGTCCCAAAGACCCAAAGTACCAAGATCCCATCCAAAAGTCCAAAAGTCCAAAAGTCCAAAAGTCCCAAAGTCCCAAAGTCCCAAAGTCCCAAAGTCCCAAAGTCCCAAAGTCCCAAAGTACCAAAGTCCCAAAGTCCCAAAGTCCCAAAGTCCCAAAGTCTCAAAGTCCCAAAGTCCCAAAGTCCCAAAGTACCAAGGTCCCATCTAAAAGTCCAAAAGCCCAAAAGTCCAAAAGTCCAAAAGTCCAAAAGTCCAAAAGTCCAAAAGTCCAAAAGTTCCAAAGTTCCAAAAGACCAAAAGTCCAAAAGTCCAAAAGTCCAAAAGTCCAAAAGTCCAAAAGTCCAAAAGTCCAAAAGTCCAAAAGTCCAAAAGTCCAAAAGTCCAAAAGTCCAAAAGTCCAAAAGTCCAAAAGTCCAAAAGTCCAAAAGTCCAAAAGTCCAAAAGTCCAAAAGTCCAAAAGTCCAAAAGTCCAAAAGTCCAAAAGTCCAAAAGTTCAAAAGTCCAAAAGTCCAAAGTCCAAAAGTCCAAAAGTCCCAAAGTCCCAAAGTCCCAAAGTCCCAAAGTCCCAAAGTCCCAAAGTCCCAAAGTCCCAAAGTCCCAAAGTCCCAAAGTACCAAAGTCCCAAAGTCCCAAAGACCCAAAGTACCAAGGTCCCATCCAAAAGTTCAAAAGTCCAAAAGTCCCAAAGTCCCAAAGTTCCAAAGTCCCAAAGACCCAAAGTACCAAGGTCCCATCCAAAAGTCCAAAAGTCCGAAAGTCCAAAAGTTCAAAAGTTCAAAAGTCCCAAAGTCTCAAAGTTCCAAAGTCCCAAAGACCCAAAGTACCCATGTTCCATCCAAAAGTCCAAAAGTCCAAAAGCCCAAAAGTCCAAAAACCCTTAAATGACATGCTATCCCTGGATAAAGTACTCTTAATTCGAATCCACCGTGGTGGGGAACAGAACAAAGATGGCGCGTAACCAAAAATCGTGACGTGACGTGACGCAAATTTTTTTCCAACGCCGATAAAGAAGTTTCACTTCAATAAGTAAACTGTTACTCTCAAGTTATTGAGAGTAGCTGGCATCCATGTACATATCGTAAAGCAAATGTATGCATTCTTTTTAGGTCAACATTAAAAAACGACATTGACTCCTATCTGTAGGACATCAAATGTATTGCGTTGCAATCACCTCACTGCGAGTTATTAGGAACCAGCCGTATGAATCGCGGGTTATTGACTGCTGTGAAATCCATTTCACACTGAAGACTGCATTCACGTCCCACTGTGGACAGCATGATGACACACAGGCCCGGTGAATCGCAGATTTGACCTCTTGATAGTTTACTAAGCTATAACGGAGCTATAACGGATTTTAAGTAATAACATGTAAAAGGAATACCAGCCTTCGAGTCTTTGTAGACGTACTATCAGACTTCGTACACGCGGTACCAACGAACAATTCGTGTCGCTAATACTGATAAACTTGAGCGTACAGTTCGTCTATAAAGTCGTGAAATTAAATGAGGGCGCTGCTGAATGCATGTAGCAACCCTATATAGTACGACCAAAATGATTTTGATACGAGGAGTTCGTTCCTAGTAAAATCTTACTAATATTATAAATGCGACAGTTTGTGAGTGTGGATGTTTATTACTCTTACATGCTCGAACGGTTAAAGGGATCTGGTTGAAATACAGGTATACATTATAATCTTGAATAACCATGGCTACTTTTTATTCCGGGAATAAGTTCTTACGGGAAGCGGGAACGGGAACAATACAAATATTATAAATGCGAAAGCTTATGAGTGTGGATGTGAGACTCTTTCACGCTTGAACAGTTGAACTGATCTGGCTGAAATTTGGTACAGGGATACATTATAGTCTGGAATAACACATAGGCTACTTTTCATCCCGGGAATAAGTTCCTATGGGAAGCGGGAACGAGAACAAATTCGACACGGGCGAAGCTGCGGGCATCAGCTAGTAAGTTAATAAATAAAACACATTATACATTTTAATTTTGTTTCTGTTTTATTGAATCAGATCCAGAATAAAGTTATTGAACCAGATCCAGAAGCCCCGGTCTAATAGCGTCTTACAACCCACTAGCAGGTGCCTAGCAGTCCCAATTGCTTCGCCACAATCATGTAATTACATGTTTTAACTGTAACTTTCCCCCATCTGACAAGGATTGTTTTGGCGCAGTGCTCAAATATTAATATCGTCTATTTCTTTCTTTGCCGACCTTTTCTGTGTTTCCCAGGAGTTTCAAACTTTCCTTCATTATTAAAACCTTCGTTAACTTTCGCCTAACTGTACTCTCTGATTTTCCTGAAAAGAGTAAAAAAAGAAAATTAATTACCTAATGGAAACAAACTGTTGACATGAAGCAATTAATTCAATATAAAAAATATTTCTACTCGTTGCTTTAATTTGATGGTCACACGCTTATATTTTCTAAACCGTATGAGTTAAAAAGAAATGTTTTAAAACGGTGGATAAAACAGCTATTAAGCTATAAAATACATGAAATTTGTTGCAATAGAAGTAAATATTCATACCAAAAATCAACACGAAAGGTCAAAATCGGGGTAATTTTTCGCATTCTACTCGTGTCACACTTCCCGATTCAGTTAAACATTAGGTTACTGTTTCACCAAATTTCCATAGATTTTGAAGTTACATACACTAAATTCACCGTAATAACATACACTACACACATAGTATTACAAAAAAAAATCTTGTAACTTTTATTTAGAACTTAAAACACAATATACGTCGGTCACACGAATTTAGGTACTTTAGATTTGCGTAGTAAACGGTTGACTGTTGATCAAAACGACCGTCCCAATAACAAATCTCAACTTGACTGAACGTTATTGGTTGAATGGCATCGCAGGAGTACGACGTGCATCTCCTGGCTCCATGAGAAAAAAAAATATAAGCAAATTTCTATATTTGACACTTAATTCGAGTACTTTTCGTGGGTGACTTTTTGTACATTGTATAATAGCTATTGAAGTCAGAGTCAATTCATCGAAACCGCAAATAAATTGAGATATTTATGTACTATTTCATTTAAACCGTAACGGCTAAACTTTGTCGGAATTTGAAAAAAAGATATATTTTCGTTACCTTCGTGTCACATCCTTCGTGGCGTTTTACCCACGAAGGTGAGTTTATGCCACGAAAGTGATCTTTGACTAGTTTCTGTAAGAGTGGTACTCGTTTAGATTCGTATGTAGTATGTAGCGGTATGATAGCAGAACAAATAACTAGGTTTCTACAATCATGGCAAATGACAAAGCAATACCTATAACATTCCGTGTGATGCCCTTTTATAGGAGTAGAAATCCCAACGGACGTTATGCCAGATCCAAACCACAGTCCATACCGTCTAAAACTCATAACGTACCTACTTACCTGTCTAGTGTTAGGCGCCGCCCCGGGTAACACCATAGAAAGATGTATCAGGGTAGATGTAGGCTATAACCGTGGCCTCGCCTACGGGTTTGGGTGTTATCTCGCGTCTTTTGGGTTAGTTCAGAACTTCCACGTCATGCCGTTGTTTTGACTCCCGAGGCGTAGACCTGTGACCCTTCGAGCACCTTTGTGCGCTATTTAAACGAAGACACAACGGATTTCGCATCCAAGTCTCAAGGACAGATCCCGGGAAAGAGTCATGGCAATTAAAGCTTAATTAAGGCACTTAATACCTTATACTTATATCAACTAATATACATTTAGGTAGTACTCGTCCTGGGCGAGGCCGCAGTAGCGGCCGTGGGTCTGTTGGGAGTCCTGGGACATCCTTCCGAGGGTTTACCCGGGGCTCCCAACCATGGACTGTTGGGCGTGACGTGAGGTTTTTTAGTCGGTAGGAGTCCGGCATAACATCCATAAGGATTTTCCCCCATGTTAAACAAAAAAAAAAAGGTAGTACTCGTCGAGTAAAACTCGCCGAGTTTTCCGGCGAAGTGGTTTGTGACTACTCTAGAGAACAACTTGTAAACATGGCTTAGGAGTGAGACGGGTCTGTAATTCTTCAGCAAGGTCTTGTCACCTTTTTTTTAAAACAGAGCCACCGCACTTTGCTCCACGCTTTAGGTGTTTGTACCTGTTGGAGGACGGAATTAAAGAGACTCGTTAGCTCTTACAGAACTGGAGTCCCGCCAACTTTAAGAAGCTCAGTCGTAACTCCATCCTCTCCGGGGAATTTATTGGTTTTTAGTTGTTTGCGAGCCGCCCTGACCTCGCCCTGGTCAATATCTGGAATGTCTTCCTCTTCGGTATAGTGGCGCGTAAGTGGGGCTCTGTGGTCACAGTCGCTAGGTCCCATCGGTTTTTTTTCCGTGATGCATATAGGTCTCTATAGAAGCTCTTTACTTCTTCGAGAATCTCAGGTAACGGTTTGCCACCCGCTGTTTTCAATTTGGTCTTCCAAGCTTTTGCGCAAAGACTTTAGTACCCCAATTTTGTTCGATCGCTGCCTCGACGATGTTGGTGTTATAACGTCTGAGGTCGCATCGTATCAGCTTTCGTATTTTGATGTTTAAATCTCTCTGGTCTGACGCAGACGTATGCATAGATGGCATTTGCCGTCTGATTCTCATGAGCTTGAGAGTCTCGGGCGTAAGCTTGGAACACCTATTTTTGCTTTTTCCAGACAGAAACCTACGGGAGACTTGTTGTAGCGTCCTGACTACAGTGTCGGCCTTATCGTGATCGATGCCAGTGGTTTCCAGCAGATCGAAACGATTTTGAAAATACAATTGAAACTTCTTGGCACACAAAGCTATTTGGAGCGCAGTAGATCGGAGTGTAGGCTTCATCATCCGGGCCCTTTCGGCGCGGAAGTCTAAATTCAGAGATGCTCGGACGAGTTGGTGATCACTTCCGGTATTAAACCTGTTGATCACTGAGACATCTTTAAATATACACCTCTTGTCCGACATGATGAAGTCTATCTTGTTCCTTGTGACCTTGTCGAGGCTTCGCCAAGTCCACCTTCTACGGGGCTTCTTCTTAAAGAATGAGTTCATCAAGAAGAGCCCCTGAGCGTCAAGAAAGTTGATAAGCATACGCCCCCGGTCATTTCTACGCCCCACACCAAAGGGTCCGATTTTTGTTTCACGGCGTTCTTGTACTCCCATTTTGGCATTGAAGTCCCGCATCACAACATTGTAGTGAGTCTTGGCAGTACATTGTAATGCTTTCACCACGTCCTCGTACACAGTCTCAACTGCCTCGTCAGTGCTTCTCGAAGTCGGGGCATAGGTACACCTGAATCACCATCAGGGAGTAACTGTTGGTGAGTCTCAGTATTACGTATGCTACCCGAGACGAAACACTGCTGATCTCCACAATGCTGCTAACGAGGTCCTTATTACCATAAAGCCGACACCGCCCTCGGAAGAATGTCTTCCATCACCTTCCCGAAAGTAGAATAGGTCACCCGACGCAAGGGTTAGCGTGTCCTCCCCCATTCTTCGGCCTCCGCACAACCCCAATACGTGCTAGTTTATGCGACCCAGTTCTACCTCGAGTTCGGTGAGCCGATCGTCCAGCCGCAGAGTGCTTCCATTATAATTAGCCAGGTACGGACAATCTCACACAACATTGTCTATCTAGTCAACCCAAATTAAGACAATATAAGCTTATGCTACGGGATCTAGATAACTGATAAATTGCTACTTTGTGCCAAAGAGATATACTGTGTTATATGGTTCCAGAATAACTTTTACGTCAAAAGCATGTGTATAGGACCTGGTAATTGTTTTTAGTTAACTAGCTGTTACCATATAACTGCCGAATGAACATATTAACTTATAATTAGAATTTAAATAATGATTTATAATGTCTGTAAAGCTACTGCGTCACCTTCGTGGATCGTCGCGTCACCTACGTGGGATCTAATAATTCAAAACGTTATTCTTCCAAATCTGACTCATAATTTAACTTATTGAGTTATATATGTTACTTATCTTACCGAACGCTTTGTGTTTGTTCACAAAAATAGTTGAAATAATCAGTATTTAAAATTTACCATGAAGGTGACGATGAGAAACGTAAAAAGTAAAAATGGCCATTGGTAGAAAACCAGATTGAACTGAGTATCAAAAATGTAGGTCGTACTATAAAATAACCTACTAACAATGTTATCCTAACCACTGACTTACATTATAGGTACATTGTAAGTTTAAGATTCTAACCTAAAAATATGCAACGTAAACAATGCCTTTTTTTGTCTCCAAATCGTAAATTCAGTAAATTTGTAACTTCAGACAGATTCAAAACAAACAATAACAGGATTACATACCCACCAAAGATGCTGTTCGCTCATAAACATCCTCAAAATCCCACAACAATTGTCCAGCTTGGTACTCCGCGAAACATCACTGGAAAACTTTAAAAATCACTTCCTGCTCACCACTCCGATTTTCTTTACTCATTTCTCAAACCTTTATGCGTAGTTTGGTTTCAATTTGTTGCAGTTTAATCCAAACATTAAAGTTACGTGAGAGAGTAAACGAAATTCGACGATAGCATTGACAACTGACGTACTTATGTTTCGTGTGAGGAACTAAAAATAGTAATGTGTTCGCCAGTGTTGCCACACACATAACTATTTTTAGTTCCTCAAACATTCATGTCACGACTTTATAGACAAACTGTACACGTTAACCTTGCGTCTTGATAATATTAATCATATTAGACGGATTAGACCAGCATGATGCTCTGTTCGTCTTCAACTAAATGACGTGCAAAGAAAATTATCCATTTGACATTAGAAACGGAATCAGATTAGATAAAAAACAAATAGACCGACGCGATATTACCATTGAGTCTGTACCTCAAGTAGAAATCTCCTTGGAGTATAACTTCAGAACTTCGCAGATCGTCAGAACGTCTCGTGACAGGTCCGTTGCTCAGAGGTGTCGGCATAACGGTTGCATCGAGCCCTCGATGAAGTATCTGGGACCAGCACGGTGAAGTGTGCCTTTCGAAGCACGGAAACGCTCGCAAGTGAAATGTCACAAATAGAGATGGGCAGAAGGTTTAAACCCAGTGGGTGGAAATGGGTTTTAACCGGGTCTTTTGGGAGGAAACGGGTTTTAACCCAGGTAAAAACCCAAATATAGGGTTAAAATCAGCGATACTTTCATTTTGAATTGAATTATTTAGTGTTCAATTCTACATGAAAGTACCACTCGCCATTCGCCAGTTTCATTGTCTAAACAAGTTGAATACTTATTATTTAATAAACAGGATGGAATTTAGACGTTAGTTGGACGTAAAGTACCCTTAATATTGATAAAAGCAAGTTTTGCTGAAAGGAAACATTCCTTTATTTTCAAATGTAAGTCAAACTGCATTTAAAGATTTTTGAAAAATCACCGGCTTCAGCCGGGAATGGAACCTGGGAGATCTAAAAAAAAACACATGTATTTTTTGATACCAACCGAAAGTGTCTGTATACCGGTCAGGTTTATAAATAAATATTGTGGAACAGTACAGTCAAGTACAATCAAATGTACTAGTCTTATCTTACAAAATGATGTATCCCTGCGAGTGCCATAATGAATTTACCGAAGATTGTGACAAAAATATCGGTATCTAGTCCACCGAACATGACAATATCATGTTTGCGTATAAAGAACAATAACGACCTCAAATACACTTTTTTATTTTTTATAAAGAAAAGAAAGAAAGGAAAGCGGAAAGCCAGTGGTCCTGATGGCATTCCGGCGGTGGTGCTGAGGAAGTGTGCAGCCGAATTGTCTCCGACGCTAACACGCCTGTATCGCCTTTCCTATTCGTCAGGAGAACTGCCGGAGGCTTGGAAGGAGGCGAACGTCCAGCCGATCCCCATGGAAGGTGATCGGTCGGATCCTGCCAACTATCGCCCCATAGCCGTAACCACCGTCATCTGCAAGGTGTTCGAGCTAATCATCAACAAACAGCTCATACGCTATCTGGAGGATCACTCGTTAATTAGCGATCGTCAATATGGCTTTAGGCCGAAACGATCAACGGGTGACCTCCTAGCGTACATAACACACACCTGGGGTGAGACTATAGAGAGGCACGGCGAATCTCTGGCTATTGGCCTAGACATCTCTAAAGCTTTTGATAGGGTATGGCATGCGTCGCTTCTTTCCAAGCTGCCGGCATATGGTTTATCGCCCCAGTTGTGTGTGCCGCTGGGTGGCCAGCTTCCTGCACGGGCGACGTATACGGGTTCTCTGTGATGGTCAGGCTTCCTGCTTTTTGCAGGTAAATGCCGGAGTACCACAGGGATCGGTATTGACCCCAACTCTCTTTCTTCTGCATATCAACGACATGCTGTCCCTTGGGTGCATTCATTGTTATGAGGATGATAGTACTCTGCATGGGAGCTATTCTGGCCGTCCAGCGAAGGGGCGTGATGACGTGGAGGAAAAGAGACGACAACTCGTGGCGGATCTCGACCGGGACCTGGGTCACATTGCCCAATGGGGCTCAGACAACCTGGTCGAGTTCAATGCCAGAAAAACACAGGTGTGCATCTTTACAGCTAAGCTACCTACTCTTCAGAGCATTACGGTTCCACTAAAGGACAACCTGGAGATCCTCGGTATAGACGTCCGGCGTGAGCTCAACCATAAAAACTACATAGAGAGTTGTTTTGGGCTGGCCTCGCGGAAACTTAGAGTCCTAAATAAGGTGAGACGTTACTTGACCCCACATCAGAGATGTTTACTGTACAAGACGCAGATTCGTCCCTGCGTCGAGTACTGTTTTCACCTTTGGGATGACTCCGCGAGGTACTTTCTAGACGCGCTTGACGCTATGCAGAGACGTGCTATCCGAATAATTGGTTTGTCCCCAGGTGACGGGAGACCTCGAACCAACTTCAGGACCACTGTCAGAAGTGGCCCCCAATCGCTAGATGCGCCACGGCTTTCCATCAGGCTGGTGGCGACGTCAATTTGGCGAGTTGAACATAAAAAATAAAATTTAAAAAAAAATGACGCAATTAATGATCATGTTTTTTGTTGTTGTTATAATTTGATGTTTTAGGTTGGTACTTTACGAAAAGACGAAAACACCTAAATTAAAATAACAAATAACCATATAGAAAAAGAAAAAAGATGACATTAGTCACTGTGCAGTTTAAAATTTCAAATGTTTAAGAGTATGTTTTACAAAATTATAAACACCCAAATAAAATCCCTATCGGGAGGAATCTTATGGGTTTAAACCGGGTTTAAACTCAATTTGGGTTTAAACCGGGAGGATTGCCCATCACTAGTCACAAAGTACTTAGTTACCCATCCAAAAACCAGTCACAGCGAAAGTTACTTACTGCAATGACGATTGAGTTTACAGAACACTGAGTCAGCGCGTACAGCGGGTCTACAAGCACTTCCCTCATTTGCCTTTATGTGAATTTGCCCTTTTGTTAATTTGCATTTATGGCCATTTTGAGAAATTTCCTTTATGCGAATAAGCCATAAAGGCTAGGACGCAGAAAAGTCTTCCACTGGGGCGTAAAAATCTTATGCTTCCTCTACACAACTCGCGAAGTTGAACGAAGTTCGTCGGCGAAGTCGCCCGAGGCCACCCGAGGCAGAGAAAAATTTTGACGAAGTAAGTCGAAGTGCCCCTCTACACTATTCTATTCGTCCAACTTCGGGAGTAATGTAGAGGAAGCATTAAAAAATAGGACCTTTTTTTTTTTTTTTTTTTTTTTTTTTTTTTTTTTTTTTAATGGCTTCTTGCTTTGCAGTTGGCCACAAACAAGTTAGGGAAACCAATAATCAAAATTAATAATCGGAATAATTTGGAAGGAAAAGGATTGTATAGGATGGGCTACGGTATTACTATACTATATCTACATTTTAATCATATTTAATTCTATGAAGGAAGCTAGTACATTATATACATCACGATTACTTAAATATAATAAACACTGGATAGATGTAGGAAAAGGTACATGGATCTTAGACAAATTTAGGAAGAATTCGGTACGATCATATAACAAACAGGAGAAGAAAATATGATTTACATCACCATATTCTCCACAAGGGCATAGTGGGCTGTCAACAATACGAAATTTATACAAATTGGCAGGAGTGCAAACATGACCTAGTCTTAGTCTACAAATGACGGTAGTAGTCCATTTGTTGTAATGTGTTTTAGCAAACCATGGTTTTGCTGGTATAGTTGGTTGGATGGAACGAAAGAATTTCCCCTTATTTTCGTCAGCTATCCAGGATTGGCGCCAAGTGTTAAATAGGTAGGATCTAGGTAAAGACATCAAGTCATGCCAGTAGTTTGCATACGGAAAAATGTCTCCATCTACAGTTGCTTCTTTGGCAAGTTGGTCAGCCTTCTCGTTACCAAAAATACCAACATGACTTGGTATCCAGCTGAAAACTACACTATATCCTAGGGTGTTGCATTGAGATAACAGTTGGCGTATTTCAAAAATTACTGGAGTCTGGATATTAGCTTTAAAGGGAGAGCGAGATAGAGCTTGTAAGGCGCTTAATGAGTCGCTGAACACAATCGTCTCTCGTAGTTTAAATAGAATAATATATTCTATAGCTTTTAATAAGCCCATGCATTCACCGGTATAGACAGAGGATTCAGGTGGCAGTTTAATTTTTTGTGTAATCCTGTATTGTGAATGGTAGACTCCCACACCCACGCAGCTATTATTGGAGTATTTAGATGCGTCTGTGAATAATTGATGCCAATGTTTCCAATCTTTATCAATAATTTCGTTAAAGTCTGAATTCTGATTATTATTGTTTTGTTTGATGCCTATATTAAAATGAATCTGCGGTTGGACGACAAGACAGGTGTATGAAAATTTATACAATGGCAAACGATCCCATTGATGCGTTTTTGCTTCGAGATTTTTAAATTTATTAAAGCTCTTTATTAAACCTGGAGTTTCTTTATGAGTCCAATACTCAGAAAAGCCTATCATCTCCGAAAGTTGTTCTACTTTTTTATATAGGGGATGGTTTTTGAGTTGTGTGTTGCGAAAAAAGAACCTATCACAAATGTACTGTCTTCGAAACTTGAGGGGGGGATCACAACATTCAACCTGTAAACAGTTGATCGGACTGGATTTCATACTGCCTGTAATAATCCGTAGTGCTTTTGATTGTATGTTGTCTAACTTTTGCAAAGCGCCTACATTACATGGTTCTAATAAGAAGGTTCCATAATCCAGAACACTCCTTATCAAGGCATTATATATAAGTCTCATAGTAAAGGGGTGGGCGCCCCATCGGACCGCAGAAAGACATCTTATAATATTGAGGTTACGTTCACACCTTGCAGTGATGTAATTACAGTGAGGTAGACCAGTGAGTTTTGAGTCTAAGATTAACCCTAAAAATTTTACCTGATCCTTAACTGGTAACGGTATATTTTTATAAAGAGCAATAATGGGTGGCAGGACCCGTTTTCTACTGAACAGAACTACTGTGCTTTTTTGAGGTGATAAAGCAAGACCGTTCCCGTCAAGCCATATATTCAGAGCATTTAATGCTGTGGACAGAGACTGATTAAGGTCTGTTATGGAACACCCTGAGACATAGAGAAGTAAATCATCTGCGTATTGTGATACATTAACACTATTATATTTTCTAACATATGAATCTAAATCCGAGGAATATATATTATACAATAATGGGCTCAAAACAGAGCCTTGGGGTAAACCCTTCCATACTGTTCTACATATAGTTTTTGTATTTACATCAGGTGAATACTGGAGAAATCTTTCAGACAACATATTTATAATAAAATTAGCTAAAAGCACGGGGACATTTAATTTTGCCAATTTTAATTTTAAAATACTTACGATAACATTATCATACGCTGCGGTTATATCAAGAAAAGCTGCTAAAACTGATTCATTATTCGTAAACGCTAACCTAATGTCTGTGATAAAAGATCCTAAACTGTCAATAGTAGATTTGCCTTTTCTAAAGCCGTGTTGATTATCCGATAGCAAGCTATTATATTCTAAAAACCATTCCAGTCGGTTTTTAACTAGATGTTCAGCTATTTTAGCTAGTACAGAGGTTAGCGCTATTGGACGATACGATGTAGGGTCTGTTCTATCTTTATTTGGTTTTGGAAATAATAAAAGATTTTGAGTCCTCCATGATAAAGGGATATGACCTGAGATCATTATAGTGTTTATGATTGACAGGTAATAATTTAGGCTGTCGCCATTGAGGTGTGTGATGAAAGAATAAGGGATGCTATCTTCCCCTGGGGCGGAGTCTTTTAGGTTTGTTAGTACGTGTTTCAACTCAATGTAGGTAAAAGGGGAATTTAAATCTTCAAAGTTGCTATTATGTGGTATGCTTAGTGTGTAAGAGAGGCCTACATGATAGTCAGGAACAGATGGGGGAGCCAGTCTATCCATTATCTGCTCAACTAGGTCTGGGCTAATGGTTTGATTTGCATCATTATTGTAGCAGGATCTATATTTTCTAATATTTTGCCAGACAGTGGATGGACTGACATCTGGGCTCAAGGATGAGCAGAAGCTTTTCCAGCCATCAGTTTTTTTGTTTCTGAGAAATGCTTGTGTTTCCTTGGCTACTTGTAAATATTTATTAAAGTTTTCATTAGTCATGGAAACACAATATTGCCTCTCTGCCTCTTTTCTTTTTTTGATTGCTACTGTGCATTCTTCATCCCACCACGGTGGGGATGGTATTTTATTAGGGCCTGAAGATTTTAATGGGAATACCTCATCAGCTACTTTAACTAGCAATTTTGCAAATAAGTCACAACTTGATAAAATGTTTGAGGATGAGATGTTGGGTAATTCGGATATCTTTTGCTCTACTGTGGATTTATATAAGTCCCAGTCTGCATTGTGTAACTTATGTTTTATCCGTGGATTTTTGTTTTGTTTCAGAGGTTTTCTGAATGGCAAAGTTATCATAATTACAAAATGGTCACTACCATGAGTTGATTCCGTAGTGTTCCAATCTAAGGAGGATGCAAGATCAGGAGTGCAGATAGATAGGTCGGGAGCTGTAGGAGGATCATCCAGGCGTGTTGGAGTGCCTGTATTTAATATACACAAATTTTGATCTTCAATTAATTCTAATAACTTATTTCCATAAAAGTTTGTCATAGGAGAGCCCCAAGACTGGTGATGTGAGTTAAAGTCACCAAAGCAAATAAAAGGTTTTGGTAAAAAATTTAATAAACTATTGATTTCATTAGAAATATTTAAACTAGGACGAGAAAAATATGTACATACATAACAAATATTATTTACAGTAATAGCAATGACAGAAAGTTCATCACTATATGAAGGAAGGGAAAGGATAGAATAATTTACATTGTTTCTGATGAGTATGGCAACTCCACCATATTCATCAGATCTGTCACTTCTCAAGCAAGAGAAGCCAGGAATTTTAAAAATAGAGTCCTGCTTTAGCCAGGTCTCCTGAAGGCAGATAACAAAGGGATCATATTTATTAATTATATTAATCAGTTCATGTTTTTTGGGCACTACACTGCGACAATTCCATTGAATTGCTACTGCTCTGTGATCCATTATCGTTAGATATTTTATAAAGAATTTCAAGTATTATGGCAACGTTGGACGGTGAAATTGTGGTATTTGATTGTGATAGAAGTTGAAATAAAGTATTAATCATATTGGCTGTATTATTGTTATTATATTGATTATTCCTAAAAACAGGGCCAGGTGTAGTGGTGGGATTTTTTATAATCTCATTATGAGCAGCATGATCATAACCCTTAGAAAATCGTGGGAGGGTTCTGGGTTTTAAAAATACTGTTTTTCTGTAGGATTGGCTGCTATTAATTTGTGTATTGTTATCCTTGTCAGAAGATGTATTATGGGTTGTTAAAAATGCCTCAGCATATGATTTTTTAGTTATGGGGGGATGTAATTTTACGGCCTCCATATAAGAAATGCAGGTTTTGCTCATTGTTTCTTTAATACCTTTTTGTCTGTCAAACTCCAGGCATTTCTTTGAGTTAGCTTGATGTGAGCCTTTACACAGAACACACCAAAACTCATCTTCGTCTACACTACATGTATCACCAGAGTGTCCTCTACCACATTTGAAGCACCTACTTTCTGATCTACATTGGCTCTTGTTCAATGTGAGAATCGGGGCGGCTGGAGCGGCGCACGTGTCCATACCTACAACAGTTGTAACATTGTACGGTTGGGTAAATATATAAATCCACGGATAATGCAGTATAGCACATAAAAACTCTTTTAGGGAGAACTTGTCCATCAAAGGTTAGTACTACTGTACCAGTATTTTCAAAATTATTTACATTATTTACAGAAGTTTTTTTGCGGATTCTTCTAATTTTTATAATGGATCCACAACCAATAGGGACAGATAAGTTAGTAATAACTTCCTCATCTGTCCAATCAGTTGGAACCCCTCTAATAACACCCATACCTACGGGTTATATTATATGTAGGAATGAAGGCATTAAATTTTTCTAATGTCAGGCACTTATTTGTAATAAAATTATTTGCATCAATATGATTAACAAATGTAACACTGACTTTGTTACGTCCAATTCTTTTGAGGCTACCATTCACAATCCCATGGATATTATTCTTTTTAAGAAACCTACCAAACTCTACGGGATGTAAATATGCACGGCTATTTTCAGCAGTTTCTTTTTGTACATTTACAACAAATGGCGCTACATCTGTACTGTTATAATTAGGTCGACCAATATTAGTACTAGTGGTGTTTTTGTTGTCTTCAGTTAGAGGTTGTGATTGTGAGGTTTGTGAAATTGCAATAAGAGGCCCCCGAGACGATCAATTTTTATTGTCATGCCTTTACGTGATTGAGATCTCACTTGAAGGATGAATTGACGATACTTGACGCCCATTGAAGGTGCCGTCAAGTGTGGCTCGCACACTTGCCTTTTGGCCCTATTCGCTTGTAGTTTGCATCGGAGCGGAATCTTGAGCTACGGTGAAATTCACCGGTGATTTTGCGATCGTGTTTTTATGTACCCTCTGTCCTGTCCTGTCTGATGTATGTCCCTCACCGGGAGCATTCGCGTGTAATGTAACATTACAGCGTCGAGCATTACAGCGGTGATGGAGGAGAACCGAGCATTGCAATGCTCAACTTGTAATGATAAAAGAAGAGGTTATATCAGTGAAGGAGGAGAACGAAGCATTACAATGCGCGCCTTGTAATGATACAATCTTTACTAATATTATAAAGAGGAAAGATTTGATTGTTTGTTTGTTTGTTTGCATCGAATAGGCTCCGGAACTACTTTGAAAAATTCTTTCACTGTTGGGACGCTACACTCTTTGCGGTAAACATAGGCATAGGCATATTTTATTCCCGTACCTATTCCCACGGAAACGGGAACTACGCGGTTGAAACCGCGTGACGTCCGCTAGTGTGTAATGTTTTGATACAACTTGTAACATCAATGCACTTTTATTTGCGGCTGGCCGGCCGCACACTGGTCCGGATTTTAAAATAGGTCGACATACGACATAAGATGTCAAATGCTATTGGGAATTTTTTGAAGTGAAACTTCTGTATCGGCGTTGGAAAAAAATTTGCGTCACGTCACGTCACGTCACGATTTTTGGTTACGCGCCATCTTTGTTATGTTCCCCACCACGGTGGATTCGAATTAAGAGTACTTTATCCAGGGATAGCATGTCATCTATGGGTTTTTGGACTATTGGGCTTTTGGACTTTTGGATGGGACATTGGTACTTTGGGTCTTTGGGACTTTGGAACTTTGAGACTTTGGGACTTTTGAAGTTTTGAACTTTTGAACTTTTGGACTTTTGGACTTTTGGACTTTTGGATGGGACCTTGGTACTTTGGGACTTTGGAACTTTGGGACTTTGGGACTTGGGGACTTTGGGACTTTTGGACTTTTGGACTTTTGGACTTTTGGAGTTTTGGAGTTTTGGACTTTTGGACGTTTGGACTTTTGGACTTTTGGGCTTTTGGACTTTTGGACTTTTGGACTTTTTGGACTTTTAGACTTTGGGACTTTGGGACTTTGGGACTTTGGGACTTTGGGACTTTGGGACTTTGGGACTTTGGGACTTTGGGACTTTGGGACTTTGGGACTTTGGGACTTTGGGTATTTGGGACTTTGGGACTTTGGGACTTTGGGACTTTGGGACTTTGGGACTTTGGGACTTTGGGACTTTGGGACTTTGGGACTTTGGGACTTTGGGACTTTGGGACTTTGGGACTTTGGGACTTTGGGACTTTGGGACTTTGGGACTTTGGGACTTTGGGACTTTGGGACTTTGGGACTTTGGGACTTTGGGACTTTGGGACTTTGGGACTTTGGGACTTTGGGACTTTGGGACTTTGGGACTTTGGGACTTTGGGACTTTGGGACTTTGGGACTTTGGGACTTTGGGACTTTGGGACTTTGGGACTTTGGGACTTTGGGACTTTGGGAGCTTGAGACCTTGGGACTTTGGGACTTTGGGACTTTTGGACTTTTGGCCTTTTGGACTTTGGACTTTGGACTTTGGACTTTTGGACTTTTGGACTTTTGGACTTTGGGACTTTTGGACTTTTGGCCTTTGGGACTTTGGGACTTTGAGACTTTGGGACTTTGGAACTTTGGGACTTTGGGACTTTTGGACTTTTGGCCTTTGGGACTTTTGAACTTTTAGATGGGACCTTGGTACTTTGGGTCTTTGGGACTTTGGAACTTTGGGACTTTGGGACTTTTGGACTTTGGGACTTTGGGACTTTGGGACTTTGGGACTTTGGGACTTTGGGACTTAGGGACTTTGGGACTTTGGGACTTTGGGACTTTGGGACTTTAGGAGCTAGAGACCTTGGGACTTTGGGACTTTGGGACTTTTGGACTTTTGGCCTTTTGGACTTTGGACTTTGGACTTTGGACTTTGGGACTTTGGGACTTTGGGACTTTGGGACTTTGGGAGCTTGAGACCTTGGGACTTTGGGACTTTGGGACTTTTGGACTTTTGGCCTTTTGGACTTTGGACTTTGGACTTTGGACTTTTGGACTTTTGGACTTTTGGACTTTGGGACTTTTGGACTTTTGGCCTTTGGGACTTTGGGACTTTTGGACTTTTGGATGGGATCTTGGTACTTTGGGTCTTTGGGACTTTGGAACTTTGGGACTTTGGGACTTTGGGACTTTGGGACTTTGGGACTTTGGGACTTTTGGACTTTTGGGCTTTTGGACTTTTGGAAGGGACCTTGGTACTTTGGGTCTTTGGGACTTTTGGACTTTTGGACTTTTGGAGTTTTGGACTTTTAGACTTTGGGACTTTGGGACTTTGGGACTTTGGGACTTTGGGACTTTGGGACTTTGGGACTTTGGGACTTTGGGACTTTGGGACTTTTGGACTTTTGGCCTTTGGGACTTTTGAACTTTTAGATGGGATCGTGGTACTTTGGGTCTTTGGGACTTTGGGACTTTGGAACTTTGGGACTTTGGGACATTGGGACTTTTGGACTTTTGGACTTTTGGCCTTTGGGGCTTTGGGACTTTGGGACTTTGGGACTTTGGGACTTTGGGAATTTGGGACTTTGGGACTTTGGGACTTTGGGACTTTGGGACTTTGGGACTTTGGGACTTTGGGACTTTGGGACTTTGGGACTTTGGGACTTTGGGACTTTGGGACTTTGGGACTTTGGGACTTTGGGACTTTATGAGCTTGAGACCTTGGGACTTTGGGACTTTGGGACTTTGGGACTTTTGGACTTTTGGCCTTTTGGACTTTGGACTTTGGACTTTGGACTTTGGACTTTGGACTTTTGGACTTTTGGACTTTTGTACTTTTGAACTTTTTGACTTAATTTAAGGTGAGGTGAAAATTAAGTTTATGAAGAAGTTTCACTTCTTACGTGTGTACACTAAGTACACGCAATTTTTTTTGGATAGGTAGAAGCCGTGAGCCGGTGTAACCCGACGGCCCCTATTTAAAACGTTTAAAGTATTCAATCCGATTGACGTTGTCATTTTTGTTTTATTTCTAACTTTGAACAAATGATCCACGTGACCTAGTGACTTAGCAGATATAATGTCATGTTGGATATTTTTCTGAGGCTTTTTGGTATGCTGAGTACGAATTTTGGGTTAATTTTGCAATCCAAGATGGCCGCCACACCACCGTTGTAAAATTTCATGTTGGATATCGTATAAGGGGTTTTTTGGTATGCTGAGTACGAATTTTGCCCCTCGGGGTTTAGGGGATACGCGTTACTTCTCATGAAGCTAACGTAATACCCTGAGGGCACAATGTTTGGCTTCTTCAATTCGATCCCTAAGATCTAATATCCTAGGGATTAACGAAGGAGCCTACATTAGGAGGAAGGGCATAACGGAATTCCGTTCGGTGAGCAGCCCGCCTGGGACAGTACCTCCACCCTGCAGAAGACCGCGGTAATAGTAACCTTGCTTCGTGCTGGGTTATGTTCTCCGTCGGTTAGCAGGGTTCCAGTGCTCATTGGGGTGACTTTGTGCCGGTGGCGGTGAGACCAGAGGCTCATCTGTCTCCATTGGCTGGCATAGGCGCGGAATATTGGTACGGCGGTCAGGGAGACCCGGTGAAACGGTTGCCCGCTGACCGCCCGCAGGCTGTACGGGACCCGAACCTGGGGATTACGTAATCTCCGCCCCAGGAGGCTGAACCAGCAGCCTGTGTAAAGTCCCTGGTGCTGTGGTCGTGCCGGAGGAGGATACCGGAGTGGACGCGGCCACTGCATTGGGGGGGGACCGGGGGCCCTTCCGTACGCCGTGCCAATCTACCGCACTACCTGTGCCTGCCTTTGGGGAATTGGAGCCTCGCTTAGTCTCTTGCGTCACCGACACACAGGCACCCCCTACCTTCTTTTTATCCCCTTTCAACAACAATCATGGCAAAAGGTCACAAAAGAAAAAAGGTTTACACAGCGGCTTCGTCGTCGTCCACACTAAATGTGGACTTCTGTAACATCAGAGGAATGCACTCAAACATCAACGAGATCCACCGCCACCTGGAATCTGCGAGGCCGAACTTATTTTTCCTGACGGAGACTAAGATATCTTGCCCGAACGATACATCTTACTTGATGTACCCTGGCTATAAGCTGGAGGCTAATTTCAGGCGTCAAGCTGGGGTATGCATGTTCGTGCGGGAGGATATCTGCTGTCGCCGTCTCAGTGACCTGGAAGACAGGGACCTGTCTACATTATGGGCGCGCGTGGATCATGGGGGCCACACTCGGATCTACGCGTGCATTTACAGGTCCCATAGCGGTGATACGGAGACAGTTCGCCTTTTTGACCACCTGCAACAATCGACCGACAAGGCTATTGAGCGGTATCCCTCCGCGGAGATAGTGATTTTGGGGGACTTTAATGGTCACCATATTGACTGGTTGGGTTCCGTGCACAATAACTTTGCGGGGAAAGCTGCTCACGACTTTGCCCTGACCTACGGTTTCTCCCAACTGGTAAAATCTCATACGAGAATACCAGATAGGGAGAACGAGCAGAGTGCATTGCTGGACCTTCTGCTGACTACGCGGCCTGACGGATACACCACATCAGTGGATGCGCCACTTGGTTCATCGGACCACTGCCTCGTTCGGTCGCGAGTGCCTCTCGCAAGGCCTGAACCACCTCGGCCCAAGGAGTGGCGACATGTGTGGCACTACAAGTCAGCAGACTGGGATGGACTTCGAGAGTTCTTTGCGTCGTACCCGTGGAGGCGGCTTTGCTTCACTTCAGATGATTTGAACTCCTGCGCTGCAGCAGTAGCTGAGGGGATCTTGGCGGGCATGGAATGTTATATTCCTAACCGCTGGATCCCGGCAGGAGCTAGGAAACGACCGTGGTTTAATCGGCTTTGTAGAGAAACTAGGATGTTGAAAGAAACTGCCTACAGAGCTTGGACCACGGCTCGCGCTAACTCAGATCCTAGCATCTCTGAAGTGAAACGCAAACTGAATGCCGCCTCGAGGGCCAGTAAAAGAGCGGTTGCCAGGGCAAAGTTTGATTTCGTCGGCAGAATTGGTCAGCGACTAGCCGGCTACCCTTCTGGAAGTCGTGAATTCTGGTCGCTCGCCAAAGCTGCCGAGGGAAACTTTTGTCGGTCGGGATTACCACCTCTACATAGACTGGATGGTAGTCTGGCCCAGAGTGCCAAGGAGAAGGCCGACCTTTTGGGTTCTCTCTTTGCCTCCAACTCGACCATGAACGATGGAGGTGCGCTTCTGCCTGGTATCCCTTGGTGTGGCACTTCCATGCCAGAAATTAAATTCAAGCAACGGGACGTCAGGCGGGAGCTTCAATCCCTAGATATTCATAAGTCGAGTGGGCCGGACGGCATTCCCGCGGTGGTACTTAAGCGGTGTGGTCCGGAGTTGTGTCCGGTACTTACACATCTTTTCACGCTTTCTTACTCCATGAAGCAAGTCCCGGCGTCGTGGAAGATCGCGTACGTGCATCCTGTGCCCAAGAAGGGTGACAGGACCGACCCGGCCAATTATAGGCCTATAGCCGTCACCTCCCTTTTATCTAAGGTGATGGAGCGTGTAATTAATACACAGCTCCTGAGGTACCTTGAGGAACATGACCTGCTCAGTGACCGGCAGTACGGTTTCCGTCGCGGTCGCTCGACGGGCGATCTTCTTGTGTACCTCACACACCGCTGGGCGGCGGCTATCGAGAGTAAGGGTGAGGCTCTAGCAGTGAGCCTCGACATCTCGAAAGCCTTTGACCGGGTCTGGCACCGTGGTCTTCTTACGAAATTGCCCTCCTATGGACTGCCCGAGAGTTTATGCGGATGGGTGTCCAGCTTTCTGGCCGGTAGAAGCATCAGGGCCGTCGTTGACGGTAGCTGTTCTGACTGCATAGCCATAAACGCTGGAGTACCACAAGGCTCAGTGTTGTCCCCTACTTTGTTTCTGCTGCATATCAATGACATGTTGTCTATTGACGGCATTCATTGTTATGCGGACGACAGTACGGGCGACACTTATTACACGGGCCGTCCCGGTATCTCTCGGGATGCAGTGGAAGAAAGTCGTGAACAACTTGTGTCTGAAGTCGAGGCTACTCTCACTAGAGTGTCCGATTGGGGTCGACAAAATCTTGTCCAATTCAACCCTACCAAGACACAAGTTTGTGTTTTCACCGCAAAAAAGACCCCATTCACTGTGGCGCCACAATTTCAGGGCACATCTCTCACCATCTCTGAAAGTATAGGGATCCTTGGTGTTGACATCTCCAGTGATGTGCAGTTCCGCTGTCACTTGGAGGGCAAGGCCAAGCTGGCGTCCAGGAAGCTCGGAGTGCTCAGAAGGGCGCGGCGGTACTTTACTGCGGCGCAAGCACTGCTTCTCTATAAGTCGCAAGTGCGTCCGCATATGGAGTACTGCTGTCACCTCTGGGCGGGGGCACCCGAATACCAGCTTCGTCCATTTGACTCGGTGCAAAGGCGAGCTATGAGAGTTGTCAACGATCCCATACTTGCAGGTAGTGTGGAACCTCTTAGTGACAGGAGAGACTTTGCTTCTCTATTCTATCATCGCACCGCTCGCCATAGACAGGGTGTTCATCCTCACACGTTGCGTCCTGAGCGCTCGAGCACGGTGAGATCTAATAGAGGCTTTCTTCCGCGTACGCTTAGGTTGTGGAATGATCTCCCTGCTTCGGTTTTCCCGGACGCCTACAGTATGGGGTTCTTCAAAAGGGGACTTAGAAGGTTTTTAAAGAGTCGGCAGCGCGCTTGTGGCGCCTCTGGTGTTGCAAACGTCCATAGGCAGCGGTGACCACCGGTACATCTGGGGGGGCCGTATGCTTGTCTGCCACTCTAGTGGTATAAAAAAAAAAAAAAAAAAAAAAAGAATTTTGGGTTAATTTTGCAATACAAAATGGCCGCCTTGCCACTGTTGTAAAATTTCATGTTGGGTATCGTATAAGAGGTTTTTTGGAATGCTGAGTACGAATTTCAGGTTAATTTTGCAATCCAATATGGCCGCCGCGCCGTAATCACAACATTTCATGATGAGTATCGTTAAAGGGATTTTTTGAAATGCTGAGTACCATTTTCGCCTAACTAGTAAATTTTAATAATTTGCTTATTAAGTTTAGGCTTTCTAAACTAGCAATGTGAAAATACTATGACAAAAGGTTCTTATTGTAAAATTAAGGTCTATTACATTAAACCTTCCTAGAACAGACCGCATCACCACCTTCATGGCTGCTGACTTCTGGCCGAGAGGGGTGAAGTATCGGCGCTTCAGAGGACGTCTGCTGACACGGGACACCCCGCCCCACGACACGTCGACGTCAGTGCGTGTCAATTAGGTTAAGTTATATGTATATGTATTTTTAGTATTAAGGTTTTTTTTATACCACTAGACTGGCAGACAAGCATACAGCCCCCCAAGATGTACCGGTGGTCAAGGCAGCCTATGGCGGTTCGCAACACCAGAGGCGCCACAATCGCGCTGCCTAAGGTATGTATCTATGAGCCGTAGAGTAAGTTAAAAATATCTGTAACTGTCTCTAATATTGCTTGAAAATAAAGATTTATTATTATTATTCCATTTATTTTTTATTCTTAACATATTGTCTTACATTTTTAAATAAATAATGCTTACAAAAATAAAAATCTATTTAAAAATATAAAAAAATAGTGTCCCACCGGCATCGGGTGCAGGGACCAAGCTACCGGTGGTTAGGGCTTCAGAGACAGGAACCTCCTCAAAATGCGTGCCGTGTCAAGAAGTACTGCCTTCTGTATCAGGCCCTTGAACCAGCCGTCTAACGAGAGCCTCTTCAGATGGTTATCGAGGCTCTTTGCCATCAAACCGTGGACCGAAACGTTAATTGGAACAATAATTGCCGAATCAACATGCCACATGTCAACAACTTCATGAGCCAAATCCAAATATTTCATGTCTTTTTCCTTTTCTGCTTTAAAGAGGTTGTCATCATGAGGAATGCTGATATCGATAATTATTGCGAGGCGTTCCAATCGATCTATCACCACTATATCAGCTGCTGATGTATTATCTTGGCCACTTGGTTATGTCTGTGCAAATATTCTCCATTGGCAAGACGAGAACAACCAGAAACTATATGTCTAAGGGCGAGGCCGCACTTGCGGTTATCGCGGCGGTTTCTAACCTCAAAATATCAAAACATTGACTTGATTTCATTGATTTTGACAGTTTGATGACATTTTGAGGTTAGAAACCGCCGCGGAAAAACGCAAATGCTGCCTCGCACTAAGTGATTCTCCGGGACAATGACATGCCCGACAGATGTCAATGGTACCATCCTTCAGAATATGTTTCCGGTAGTTCTTCGTCATAACAACTTCGTCCATTATGGCAAAGACAAAACCTTCGGTTTCTCCGAAAAGATTACCGAACTGTAGCCAAGATACGGACGCTTTTAAATCAATGTCAGGTCCATTTAAGGCCCGATAAAAACGTCCATGTAGCTGCTTGCTTTTCCATACCTCTTTGCGATCTTCAGTACTAAGTACTACAGTTTGCGCCAGTTCTCTCTGCCCATAGCAAGCGGGGTGAGTCCCGTGTCCACTGCGACCACATTACGGTGCATATTGGTGTCTGTTTTCAGAAAGAATTCCCTAAGATTGTATACCTCGCGGTTATGGAGGGTCTCAGCATTTAAAAAGCCTCGACCCCCACATTTCCCCGATCATCTGTAATGAGGTTGTACCTCATTACAGATGATCGGGGATGATGCATCCGGAATGCAGTCAACAGTGTTCTTACTCTTCTATCAATTTTATTGAGTTCAGTCTGAGTCCATCTGAGTATACCAAAAGAGTACATTAGGACTGGCATGACCCACCCATTAAAGGCGTGCAGCTTGTTACCGCCTGACAAAAGTCTTTTTATTACTTTTTTCAGGCGGCCAAAGAAACGCTCCTGTAATGTCTCTTTCATGCCAGTATCAGAAATTCCTAATGCTTGTGATATACCCAGATATTTGTAAGTTTCGGTTGCAGAAAGACAGTTTAGCTTAGTGGAATCTGAAAGTTCTACACCATCAGATTCCACTATCACACCTCTTTTAACATGCATGACTGCACACTTGTCCACCCCAAATTCCATCCTGATGGCTCTACTGAAAGTTTCTGTTACTCCCAGTAAATCCATCAGTTGCAATTTAGTGTGGGCAAATAATTTGAGGTCATCCATGTAAAGGAGGTGCGATATAACCCCACCATCTTTGCGCAACCGATAGCCTAACCCAGAACTCTCTAGCATAGTACTGAGAGGATTTAGAGCTAGACAAAACCACAACGGACTCAGACTGTCCCCTTGAAATATTCCCCGCTTGATACTAATTGGTGCACCATTATTGCAAAACCGACGACACCCTGGATAGCAAAGGACTGTTTTCCACTGCCCCATACATGCCCTCAAGAAAGTACACAGACTTGTATCAGTTTTATACAGCTCAAGTACCTTCAGAAGCCATGTATGTGGCACTGAATCAAAGGCCTTCTTATAATCTATCCAACATGTCGCCAGATTTTTGCGATTACGACGCACCTGTTGGCTGATGGTCATATCGATTAAATGTTTTTCTATGTGTTTAGTAATTTTGACTTTCAAAATGGATGTTAAAAGTTTATATACTGTATTTCAATAGCTTTGCGCAAAAATGTAAACAAACACATTTGATCCTATAAATCCATAGTTACTTGCAATTGAGTATTCCAGTATCCAAGAGTCATGCAGTGTTTTTACAATCATTTTGACACCAAATAACTTCTATATGATAGTTTATTTTCATTTAAAATACCTTATTCAGGATATTAAAAAAAATAATGTTTTGTCATACTATATTTTTCTACTCATCTGTCTTAGAGAACGCTTGTCAAAACATGACATGTTTACATTATTGCCAGATCGGGCAGGATTGGACTATAGACAAATAATAAATAAATAAAATAAATATTCACGGACATCTCACACAACGCTATCTGATCCCAAACTAAGCTAGGAATAACCTGCTTGTGTTATGGGTATCAGACCACGGATATTAATACTTATATACTTTTAAATACATACATATTATACATAGAAACACCCAGACTCTTGAGACAAACATTTATGGGTCACACAAATATTTATCTCCGGTGGGAATCGAACCCACGACCTCCAGCGCCGCAGGCGGTAGACAGTTGGTAAACATGTAATGGGTTTATAATTTTTGGGATCCGTAGCACTACCAGATTTGTAGAGTAAGTGAGTTAAACCAGTAGTCATAAAATCGGGTAGTGAACCCATATCTAGGGATGATTGAAATTGTGATGCTAAACGGCCATGTGAGCTGCGGAACCATTTTAACCAGAAATTATGCAGTCCGTCCGGTCCCGCTGATTTCCAATTCGGGAGCGAACGAACTGCTCAAGCAACATCTTCTGCATCTATATAAACTGGTTCCATATCCGTTATATTCTCACATGACCGTTCAACATCTCTCATCCAATCACCCTCAGTATGATCAACAGGTCTTGACCAGAGGTTACTCCAAAATGCATTAGTAGTATCATCATCTGGGTGAGTTACGTCATTAACCTCTGGAAGATATGGGGTTTCCCAGTTCCTGTAAACCCACTTCTCGTTTTTTTGGAACATACGATTCTGGTTAAATCAATCTACTCGCACTTTATAGCGTCTAACGCGATTTGCCCATGCATAAACCTTTTGTTTCAGAAGATCGATGCGCTCTGTGACACATGATGCGTATCTTTGAGGACTTATGTTAGTCCCAAAGAACGCTTGTTTCACAAAGCGCATCACCTTCGGACGGGTATTACCCGACCTGAAACATATAAGTTTCCCGATGAGTGCCCTGGCCTCGGAAATACGCCTCTCAATCCTACACTGCCAAGTAGGTTTTGCAGACCTAGGTCGAGTAGCAGTTTCATTTGTGTAAAATTTAACCTTAGCTACTCGACAAGCCGCAACCGCCGCACAGTACAGGATTGAGTGCGTATCACTAAGATCTTCACTATTGTCCAGATATTGGTGCAATAGTGAATCCAGGGCACACACCAGAGCCCGATTTCTTTTATGCATGGGCATACGAGGAAGACGTGGTCTACAATCTGCACTTGCAAACCGATATTCCACAATCGCATCTTCCAAAGCACTCCTTAATCGATTCTCACATTGGGTACTTACGGATATAGTCTCATCATCAACAACTTCCTCAGCAACTACAGGTGTACTATCAGGTGGTGTACGAATTTGTGACGAGGTATACACAACTTGCGACGAAGTAGTAGCCTCTCAAGTGTCGGACTATCAAGCTTATTACAACGCTGGATAGCCCGCACCTGATCCGATAATCGCTGTGCTGACACGTTGACAGCTGGTTCAAGCTACTGAAATACAGAAAGTAAACGGCCACGGTACGCAGTTGATGCAGCATGACGTTTTCATTAATTTCTTTAGTCCACTTCATGCGGTGCACATTACCACCGGCAGCGGGGGCCCTATTCGAGGCCGGTGGGCCTCGGGGTCCCAAGCTAGCTGGCGGCCGGCCTCTCCCCTGCCGACGTACAGGTAGTGGCGACGTCGGTGGGGAGAAATACTCGTCACTGCTACTGGTGGAGCTCGACATTTCGCAGGCAGGTAAAGCAGTATCCTTAGGGTGCGAAGTGGAGCCGCCTGACAAGTCCGGGGATGGTGTGAGTGCATTTTGTCTGCTTTTGGCCCTAGTCAACATGATTTTTCCATTTAATTTGTATCCATTTTCGTGTTATTTTTCAATTGACATTTGCAGCTGTCATGTCATTATAATATTGTAGTATTTTTCCAAAATTTCCATAGTATTTCCATTGAATATTGAAATTATAGGTTCTATTACTTCTATTCTTGATTTTCTGAAATATTTATAGTAAATATTCGCTGTTTTATGAATAAAATTTAATAAAATATTTTAGTTGAAAAAATATCTGCTGACTATGGCAGTGTTATTATTATTATTATTACATTAAAATAGTACTCAGCCTAAAAAAGCTCATAAACGATACCCATCATGAAATTTTGTGATTACGGCGCGGCGGCCATATTGGATTGCAAAATTAACCTGAAATTCGTACTCAGCATACCAAAAAACCCCTTAAACGATATCCAACATGAAATTTCACAACAGTGGCACGGTGGCCATTTTGGATTGCAAAATTAACCCAAAATTCGTACTCAGCATACCAAAAAAGCCCTTATACGGTATCCAACATGAAATTTTACAACAATGGCGCGGCAGCCATTTTGGATTGCAAAATTAACCCGAAATTCGTACTTAGCATACCAAAAAACCCCTTATACGGTATCCAATATGAAATTTCACAACAGTGGCACAGCAGCCATTTTGGATTGCAAAATTTACCTGAAATTCGTACTCAGCATACCATAAACCTCCTTATACGATAACCAACATGAAATTTTACAACGGTGGTGCAGCGGCCATATTGGATTGCAATATTAAAATGAAATTCGTACTCTGCATACCAAAAAACCCCTTAAACGATATCCAAAATGAAATTTCACAACAGCGGCACGGTAGCCATTTTGGATTGCAAAATTAACCCGAAATTCGTACTTAGCATACCAAAAAACCCTTTATACGATTTCCAACATGAAATTTCACAACAGTGGCACGGCGGCCTTTTTGGATTGCAAAATTAACCCGAAATTCGTACTTAGCATACCAAAAAACCCTTTATACGATTTCCAACATGAAATTTCACAACAGTGGCACGGCGGCCTTTTTGGATTGCAAAATTAACCCGAAATTCGTACTCAGCATACCAAAAAACCCCTTATACGATATTCAATATGAAATTTCGCAACAGTGGCACAGTGGCCATTTTGGATTGCAAAATTTACCTGAAATTCGTACTCAGCATACCAAAAACCTCCTTATACGATAATCAACATGAAATTTTACAACGGTGGTGCGGCGGCCATATTGCATTGCAATATTAACCTGAAATTCGTACTCAGCATACCAAAAAACCCCTTAAACGATATCCAACATGAAATTTCACAACAGTGGCACGGTAGCCATTTTGGATTGCAAAATTAACCCGAAATTCGTACTTAGCATACCAAAAAACCCCTTATACGATATCCAACATGAAATTTCACAACAGTGGCACGGCGGCCTTTTTGGATTGCAAAATTAACCCAAAATTCATACTCAGCATACCAAAAAACCCCTTATACGGTATCCAACATGAAATTTTACAACGGTGGCGCGGCAGTCATTTTGGATTGCAAAATTAACCCGAAATTCGTACTTAGCATACCAAAAAACCCCTTATATGATATCCAATATGAAATTTGACAACAGTGGCACGGCGGCCATATTGGATTGCAAAATTAATCTGAAATTCGTACTCATCATACCAAAAATCTCCTTATACGTTAACCAACATGAAATTTTACAACAGTGGTGCGGCGGCCATATTGGATTGCAATATTGACCTGAAATTCGTACTCAGCATACCAAAAAACCCCAAAAACGATATCCAACATGAAAATTTACAACGGTGGTGGGGCGGCCATTTTGGATTGCAAAATTAACCCGAAATTCGTGCTCAGCATACCAAAAACCCCCTTAAACGATACCCATCATGGAATTTTGTGATAATGGCGCGGCGGCCATATTGGATTGCAAAATTATCATGTGATTCGTACTCAGCATACCAAAAAATCCTTTAAACGATACCCATCATGATATTATGTGAATACATCGCAGCGGCCATATTGGATTGCAAAATTATCATGTGATTCGTACTCAGCATACCAAAAAACCCCTTAAACGATACCCATCAGGAAATTTTGTGATGACGGCGCGGCGGCCATATTGGATTGCAGAATTATCAACTGATTCGTACTCAGCATACCAAAAATCCCCTTAAACGATACCCATCATGATATTTTGTGATTACGGTGCAGCGGCCATATTGGATCGAAGCCGCGACCTCTTGATTAAAAGACAGTATTTTTGCCTCCGAACCAAACAGGTCGTCTAATATATATAGGTAAACTATTATCTAAATAATATTGAATACATTCTTGGACGCTGATCGATTCCGCAACTTTTTTGAATTTGACGTTTTGAAGTTTTCCGATTGCAAAATAAATAAAAACTTGTCATTCCGGGGGTGCTTTTAGCGCCCGCCCCGCGCTTGGCCGCTCTCTACCCCCTCTGCATACAGAGGGGCATCCGAGAGCGGACCGACGGAATCAGCACTTCCAACTCCATTAGGATTTAAGGGGGGGGGGGGGGGGGGCAGTCCATCAAGCCCCCCCGTGGAGAGTCCCGATGATGTAACGGGGCGACCCTTTGCCGGGCCGCAGTGATTTATCCACCGGCCTATCCTGCGACCCGGTTAAGGCGAGGCGGAACACCGCGGGGTTTAGTGGGTAGGACGGTACCATGTTGACCGCGAGTCCCACACAAAGCCGCCTTGCTCCCCCGAAACAAGGCGGCGAAGTGCCTAGTCTGCAGTCCCCGCGTTAAAAAAAAAATAAAAATAAAAACTTGTCAAGTCCCGTCAGTTCACATCAATCGAAAGTGCATCAAGTGCCGTTTTTTTTTTAATACGCTCTTTTCTACTTCAATTCCCATCAAACCGTAGATTTATTGATGATAGCGTCAAGTCTACGTGGTAAACGGTCAATAACTTGACTCAAGCACGTAGACTTGTCATGCCCAATTGACCGTGTCGGGTGCCCTTAAGTTCACATTTGCAATCCGTACTTTTTTGAAATTTAGAGCCCTCTTTCCACTGACCTGTAATAATAATCGCTGGACTGGCTATTCCATACAAAATGACAGCTACTTTTTTGGGCCGATTCAAAGCGCCTCTGCCGAGTGCACTGAGAACTAAATTAGTTTGCAAATGGCCGTTGTTTGTTTATTTCAGAAGGAGTTTATGTGTGAAATTTCGAATATTTTTAAGTTATTACTGTGATTGGTATAAATTTGAAGTGTTTTGATGTATAAATTTAGTTCATAGTGTAATTAAGTAGATATTTAGCATGAGATCGTGTGTATATTGTAAAACAAGATACGAGAAGGGCTGTGGCGTCTCTTTTCACAAGTAAGTAAATCTAAGAATCTAATTTTTAAACAATTATTATAAAACCATAATTTAGGTTTTTTTTTACTATCATAAGCGAATACCCTTCGAGTTTCGGGGATTTTACGAATATTTTTATAACCTATAATGATTAATAGGGATGTCAAAATGTATATCGATAATTTTCTGTCCAATGCCAAAATTCGTAGTTTAAAAAACAAGAGGCATGGTAAAAGTTCTTTAATAATTTAATGAACATATTAAAATTATTAATAAACACTTAAAATTGTAGTTGATAATCGAAACAGTAACTAACTAGCGTGTGAAATATATAGTTTTGTTTATGTTATTATGTTATGACTGCCAGAGTGCGTCAAACGTCAAAGTAGCAAACTGTTACGTCACACTTTCTGATAGAGGTATTTGATGTGACGTGACGGAATGCCTATTTATTCCAATCTTATTTTCTAAAAATAATAGTACCTAATCCTTAATTTGTGTACCAATTTATATTACTTTTTGTTATTTATATATTGGACATAGTCGTTAGAAACACACATCAATCAGATTTATTCTTAGTGAACACAAGCCTATTTTAAGAGAATCTACTTTGTTTTTCAATCTTTTTAAAATATGTGATATATTTATATAGATAATTTCCTTTTAAAAATTATACAGATGTGCATTTAAAAATATACCGTAATAAATGTGTGATTTCATATTTTTTTTTAAATACCTACCCTCCTCTGTACTTACCTACTGCAGGGATGCGGGGTCCTACTAACATCTTAAGGACCCCAATGGGTCGGATCCTCCTCGTGGTGCATCCTGGGCAACGGAGTAGCGACCACTCCCCTTCCTCTGTGGGGGAGTTGTGCTACTCTGGCTAATTCCGGCCGAGGCGGGAGTAACCCACCTGTGGGTTGCTCGGTGGTGTGTGTTGCTGCCGGCCGTGCCGTTATTCACGGCCGGCAGCAGCAATGATGGGTCGCCGTCGCTTCGCCTCCTTTGCTGGCGAGACGATGGCGGCAAAGTGGGAGAGGCACTGCGTGGGGGGCGGGAGTTTGGGTAGATGCTCCCGCCCTGCCATGCAGTTCGGGCTGCCGGCCGTGAATAACGGCGCGACCGGCGGCAACAGTGCTGGGCCGCTGTCACCTCGCCAGTTGACGAGGTGATGGCGGCAAAGCGGGAGGTGCACTGTGCGGGGGAGCGGGAGTAACCGATAATGCTCCCGCTCTGCCGTGCAGTTCGGGGGCGCCGCGGTGAGGAGTTACTGCGCGCCCCCGATTGTTTCTTGACCGTGGGCGTAAGGTCGGGGGACCCCGCCCACCAACGGTCACATGGCGGTGGGCACCTTTTCCGTGTTCCAGGGGTGCCCATTAGCGCACGCCTGCGCCAGCCGCTCTCTGTCTCCTCTATTACAGAGGGGCGCTCGAGAGCGGTGCAGGCGTGGACTTCAGCTCCTTAGGGAGCTTTGGGGAGCCGCCCATCTGGCTCCCCCGAGGAGAGCCCCGAATAAACGGGGCGCCCTAGCCGGGTCGACGTGAATAATCTTTTGATATCCCTCGGCCCGGCTAAAGGGTGAGGAGGAACACCGCGGGGTTTAGTGGGTAGGACGGTCCATTCCGGACCGGGCCGGGAGTCCCACACACCATCCCAGCTGCCCCCGCAGCTGGGATGAAGGCGCGTAAAGGCGTTCCCCGCGTCAACAAAAAAAAAAAAAAAAAACTTACCTACTGCAAACAAACAAAACTACAATAAATCCTAATCCTAATTAACCTGTCACTTAACAAAATTCCTCTCTGGGCACGGCTGCTTCGGGAAGTAAATGGGAAATAGTTGCCATTGAGGCGGAATAGCAAGTTGGCATTGGCTGCTTCGGGGAGCACGCTCGCACGGCTCACGTTAAGCGAGGCGTCCACCAGGCGGACCGGGCCGCCTTTACTAGAGGCGGGCCGCAACGAAACGCAGTTTCATTAAAAACGTATGGCATGCGGATTTTTGCGTTGCGGCCCGGCCCGGCCCATCCGCCTATTAGACGCCCAGCTTTAAGTTCTAACATGACCCAATTATGATTAAAGACAACCAATGACTGTGTGGGCTGTGTCCGGTGTCATTTTCAGCCGATTTACAATAGTAACACTACTTTGGCAACATACCTGCGACCAGAGTTTAAGCAAACACTTTTTTTTTATATTAGGCTCGCCAAACTGAATTCGCGAGCCTGATGGTTAGCCTACTTAGGTACTTTAAAGTAGTCATTCATATTATGTAAACATCATTGGTACAAAAATAAAATTAACATTGTAGTCGATATCTGGTAAAGTTTTTATCGACACCAAGACAGGTGTTGTACATTACATCACAAGTATTAGTTCCAAGTACATTCGCTAGCTGCCGTCAGCGCCAAATGGCGATTTTCAATTAGGCACACTTTTATGAAACCGATCACCAGTCCAGATACTATTACAGGTCAGTGCCTCTTTCCATTTTGGCTTTTTCTTGTTGCAACTTATGCAAACTACTCGTGAAGCGAGTCGTTTGCGTTTAGTGTGGTTTTCTGGTTCCGTTGATAGAGAGCAGTCAGAAGATTCTATGCAATTAAATATTGTTGGACTCGGACTACTAATAAATTTGGCGCCAGACCCCCCACCGGGGTCGGCCGGCTCGTCCATGGAAGAAGGACGACAATTACTCCTACATATATAATACAAAGAAAAAACTTACCCTAAATTAGTTGAAATATACACTATCTACACAAACTACAGAAATAACAAAAACTACTATTTTACACAATCCTTTCTCAACAAATAGAAAATATTTTTCAATTATAATAAAAAGACGCGTCCTCTTCGTTCAAAGTTTCCCGCTCTTTCCAAATAGGACCTTCTCATGACAGGACACTCATGAAGTCATGACATGACAGTGACAATGACATTGACAGTTCCGCTCATTCGTGCAATCGAGGACGTCATTTAAAAATTGGGAAGGAAAATAATTATTTCATTAGTATTTATTTACACACTACTTGTAAGAAGAATAGAATCAGTTCGGCGAGTCTGTTCTAAGAGAACGTTTTTATAACTTAGTATGTGGTAAATAATGATATACAATCATACAGTAATTTATCCAGAAATAAGTAAATTACAATGGGTTTTCTTACAATACTGAAGAAGTTGAGACAAAAGGAGAAAGAAATGAGAATACTTATGTTGTATCCTTTTTAACGCAATGTTAATTGTAGCTGTAGCCTAGCTACAATTATGTACTAACCATAAAATGATGTAGTTAACATGTAAATTTTTCAACAAAAAATAATTCCTTAGCTTGCATATCCCAGAGGTTTAGATAATGCAGGAAAGACAACAATTTTGAAACGTTTCAATGGCGAACCGATTGATACAATATCTCCTACACTTGGATTCAACATAAAGACGTTGGAACATCGTGGATATAAACTAAACATCTGGGATGTTGGAGGTCAAAAATCTTTAAGGTATGTACATCATAACTATATAATATACCATCATTCATATAACTGCTTATTATTTCGATGAGACTACTTTAAAACAAATCAAAATCATTACCCCAATTCACATGTTTTTGTGTACTTGGCCTACCAAAACTTTGAGTATTGTGCTGCACTCACTGGCCATCAAATATGAGGGTCGTAAGTTCATGGACCATATTCACTAGATAACTGAATGGAGTTTATATGTAGCTACTTCTTACATTGGCCTGCATCACTCTTGCTGTAGACATAGGTCAATTACAAGTTAGAGAGAGAATGTATAATGAGAAGACCTAAGGCATTTAATTGTTTCTACATATTATTTGCAAGAAGTTTCTAAAGGTAAATAAATAATAAGGCTATTTAAAACAAGAGATACAAAAATATTATCAGCTGTTATTGGACATCTGACAACGTGAAACATCGAAATTTACTTTGTACACTCACAAACCTTTGATCCTTATTCTGATAATGTTTCCAATTCCCTGATCAATATTCTAATTCTGAGTTCCCATACAGATAGTTGTTGACATCAACCACTAAGTTGACTATTACTTCTCAAGCTTTTTTTTTCACTTTTCAATACTAATATTATAAAGTAGAAGAAAGATTCAATTGTTTGTTTGTTTGCATCGAATGGGCTCTGGAACTACTGGACAGATTTGAAAAATCCTTTTACTGTGGGAAAGCTACACTATCTCTGGGTAACATCATAGGCTATATTGTATTCCCACAGGAATGGGAGCTATGTAGTTTAAATATAGCCATCATTATCATTTGTAGTTACACTTGTTTGGTGTTCCATAATGATGACTACATTAAGCATCTTATGCGGTCATCATAACAAGATGAGTGACAATCATTTCGGTTTCATACCCAAAGGGTAAATAATAATAATAAAGCCTTTTTATTTCCATACCCTTACATTCAAATATGTTAGTGATAATATTATGACTAATGTTAGTTTTTTTTTTTTTTTTTTTTTTGTTTGTGTTTTTTTTTTTTTTTTTTTTTTTTTTTTTTTTATTTATTTAAGTAAATATTAAATTAAGTTTAGGGTGTGGATCCCTTTCGGGTATAGGCCTCCTCCAGCTGCTTCCAATGTACTCTGTCCTGCGCCTTCCTCATCCATTCCCTGCCCGCTACTTCAACTATGTCTTCATTCCATCCACCCAAAGGGTAAATAGGGGACCCTATTCATGAGACTTTGCCATCCGTCTGTCTGTCCAATATGAGGCTGTATCTCAGGAACTGTGATAGCTAAAGAGATGAAATTTCACAGATGATGTATTTTTGTAGCTGCTTTAGCAACAAATATTAAAATCTAAAAACCGGAGCATTAAGAGGGGCTCACATACAGCAAACACGATTTTTACCTTTTCTTGGTACGAAACCCTCTCTGAGCAGGTCCAACTCGCACTTAACCGGTTGTGTACATACATACATACATACATATCATCACGCCTGTTTCCCATCGGGGTAGGCAGAGACTATGGCTTTCCACTTGCTACGATCCTGGCATACCACTTTCGCTTCTTCTACTTTCATAAGTGCTTTCATACACGCTCGCCGGTTAAGGGTACTCTTGACCTGGCCTTTTTCCAGCAGGTCATCAATTTGGTTACCATGCGTACGCCGAGGATGACCCCTACCAGCTTGCCCATTCATTATCGCCTTATAGATCTGTTTAGTCAGTCTATTTTCATCCATCCTCTCAACATGTCCAAACCATCTAAGCATCCCTTTTTCTATCTTTGTCACTACATCTTCAGTTATACCACATTGTTTTCTAATCACGCTATTCCTTTCTTTGTCCATCAATTTCACTCCAGCTATACTTCGCAGACTTCTCATTTCCACTGCATTAATTTTACTTTCATGCTTCTTCTGCCACACCCAACTTTCACTACCATACATAAGTGTGGGGATAAGCACACCCCTATGCACAGCCACTCTCGCCTTCTTAGACACGTTTTGACTGCTCATAAAGGTATGCATCGCCCCATTCACTTGATTTCCTGCCAAAACTCTTCTCTCAATATCCTGGTCACACTTTCCATCCCTCGTAAATTTTGAACCCAGGTATACAAATTCTTTCACCTGTTCCACTCTTTGCCCTTCGATAATAATAGGGCAATTCGTCATACATTCCTCTCTTTCAAAAACCATTACTTTAGTCTTACTTACATTCACTTTCATTCCTCTACCTTTCAGCGCCTCATGCATAATATTAACCATCAACTGCAACTCCTCCGCCGATGCAGCTAAGATCACCTGATCGTCAGCATATAGGAGGCATTTGATGGTCAGCTCGTTCAGTTTTATACCACACGCACTCTCTTGCAATTCTTTCAAACAACTGTCCATGTACAGGTTAAACAGCCACCGTGACGCTACACAACCCTGTCTCACACCCCTTTCTATATTAAAGAAGTCCGTGCAAGCTCCGTTGATCCTGACACAAGCACTTGAGCCCTCATAAAGAGATTTCAGTGCTCGTATCAAGCTGCTGCTCACCCCGTACAAAGACAATGTTGACCATAGTTCATTCCTCACCACTTTGTCATAGGCCTTCTCCAGATCTACGAATACGCAATATACCTTTTGGCTTTCGCCAAAACTTTTTCTGCTATGCATCGTAAGGAGAAGACCTGATCCGTGCATCCCCTTCCTTTCATAAATCCTGCTTGAACATCCCACATTTTTCCTTCACTTTCATTCATCACTCTTTTTATCAACACTTTCGCATACAGTTTACCGACGATGCTGAGCAGGCTTATGCCGCGGTAATTTTTGCACTCTTGCTGCGACCCTTTTCCTTTGTACAGCGGCACAATGACCGCTTTGGACCATTCTTTTGGTACGCTGCCATTCCTCCAGCACAGATTAAAAAGGCGGTACAGCTGGTCAATCACCACGCCACGTCCTGCTTTCAGCATCTCAACGGAAACCCTATCAATCCCAGCAGCCTTGCCTAGTTTCATACTATTCAATGCTTCCACTATTTCTTCCATGCTAATGTCGTTTTCATTACCAATTTCATTCATTTCACAAAAATGAGTTTGCACTTGCGTATCCTCTTTATCAAATAGACTTTCAAAATACTCCTTCCATATTTTTAGCACACACTCTTCTCCTCCCACAAAACTTCCATCCTGGTTTCTGATCTTATTAAGCGGTGATGAGGTCTGTTGACTCCTCACCGCTTTTATGGACTTCCAAAAGAATTTTATATTCTGTTGGAAGTCACCAGATAACCTTTTATCAAATTCATCTCTATCATTCTCCTTCTTTCTTACTAACACCTCTTTTGCCACACGCTTATACCTTTTATACTCATCGTTGGCCATTCGTACATCCTCATCTGTTGCCTTCTGCATTCTTTGATTGGCCTTTGTAGCCAGCAAGTCCAACCATGCTTTCTTCTTATCAGACAACGCTTTCAGAACTTCCGCGGTCATTCTTTTTAACTTACATCCTTGGCTTCTCTTGCTCACACCACACAGTTCAATCGCAACTTCCACGAGTCCTTCCTTAATCGGCTTCCATAATTCTTCAATCTCACATACTTCATCTAAATTATCAAACTTTTTGCTTAGTTTGCTCACAAATTCCTCTTTTATACCTATCTCTTGCAAATTCTCAACTTTTATGCGTTCTAGTACACTAACAGGTTCACGCACACGGTGCCTCCACCGCTGAAACAGACCTCTTACTCGGCTGACAACCAAGAAGTGGTCTGTGTCAATCCCAGCACCGCGGTAGGCTCGAGTGTCTAGTACTTTCTTTCTCATCCTTGCGTCAACAATCACAAAGTCAATCATGCTCCTCTTACTTCCTTCTTGTCTCGTAACCAAGTGGATATCTTTGTGGTGAAACATGGTGTTAGTCACCACAAGATTCCTCTCCAAACATACTTCAAGCAAACTTTCTCCATTTTCATTCACTCGCTCATCACCAAACTTTCCCAATACTCTTTCATACCCATCACGCTTGACTCCAACCCACCCATTAAAATCGCCTAACATTACTATCCTCTCATTTAGTTTGCACTTACTCAAAACATCACTCATGCTCTCCCAAAATGCCTGCCTCTCGCTTTGGTCTCGTAAACGGCGCCACCGCGCATCTTGCGGAGCATATACTCCTAAAACAAAGATGCGGGTAAGTCCAACCTTCAGCCTCAACCAAACGAGTCTTGGGCTTACACATTCATATTCTGTGACACATTCATTCATTCTCGCAGACAGTACTACACCAACGCCCTGACACGCTTTACTGGTTTTAGGCACACCCGACCAGTAGGCAGTGTAGGGTCCATGTGTGGTGGTGTCACATCCTTTCCTCTTTGTCTCATTCACGCACAGAATATCGAGTCGTCTCTCTTTCATCATCTTGCATACTTCCTCAATTTTGTCTATCATACCTCCTCTTACATTCAACGTAGCAAAGTGGCTATCCCCAGTCCACTTTTCGCCTCGATGGGAAACGAGACGTGATGGGTTGCGAACCACATCGCCGCCATTTTGGATTTTGTTTTTGGTTTTGTCCATTGCGTTCCCACTACAATAGTGGGCAAAGCAGGTAGGTTGTGTAATATTGCCTATATTGAGTTGCACTTCATGGGACCAAAATTAAATCCCTGTGGCACCTCTTGTCTGATTTTTATCACAAATCAATCCCAATCTTTCGTAGACAGTATAGAAGATCTCCTGAATGGTGTCTTTAATGAACACTTGCAGATCATACTGGAAGAACTACTTCGAGAGCACAGACGGCGTGGTGTGGGTGGTAGACAGTGCTGACGCCCGTCGCCTGAACGACTGCGCGCGCGAGCTGTACGCACTGCTGCGCGAGGAGCGGCTGGTGGGCGCCACGCTGCTGGTGCTGGCCAACAAGGCCGACCTGCCCGGCGCGCTCACGCTGCACCAGATACAGGAGGTAGGCTGCATTTGTGCTGACTGTGGTTGTACCTACTGTGACGTTGTACCTACCGTGACATTGTACCTACTGTCACGCTGTACCTACTCTAACTGAGTGATAGTGTAGCTTTCCTACAGTGAAAAGATTTTTCAAATCTGTCCAGGGCACCGATTCTCGCTTCACACGACATGAATGCGTGGACGGAAATCGGCGGGTGACGCGTCGCCTGTCTCATATTTAGGAACGGTGGAACATGAGATGGACGACGTTTCACCCGTAAATTTGCGTGCACGCATTCACGTCGTGTGGTCGAGAATCGGCGCCCAGTAGTTCCGGAGCCCATTCGATGCAAACAAACAAACAATCGAATCTACTGTGACGTTGTATCTACTGTAACATTATACCTACTGTGACGTCGCACCTACCGTGACGATGTACCTACTGTGACGTTAAACCTATTATTGTGTTGTACCTCTCTGTGACGTCGCCGTCGTACATATTGTTGTACCCACTATTGCGTGTTACCTACTGTTACATTGTACCTACTGTGACGATGTACCTACTGTGACGTTGTACCTACAGTTACGGCTTGTGGTGATAGTATCACTTTGTACCGCAGGCCTTGGAGCTGGACAGCATCAAGAGCCACCACTGGCGCATCGTGCGCTGCTCCGCCGTGACGGGCGAGAACCTGCTGGACGGAATGGACTGGATGCTGGACGACATCGCCTCCAGGATATTCACGCTCGACTGACGCGCCACCAAGGGTTGAAGATGGATATTGTGTGTATAATGTAGCTGGATTAGAGTGACAGTTGCATTAACATAAACATGATTATATTTCAACACAGCTTCAAGCTTTTATGATTAAATAAAACCGGCCAAGTGCGAGTTGGACTCGCCCATGAAGGGTTTCGTAGCAGCAAGTAATATAATATAAAAGTTCTTATAGTTCGTTGTAACTTTGATTGATGTTTTAACACGTTCGCAGTGGTAGTGATTTTACTAACCGAAAATTGCTGTATATGACGTATTAAAAAAAAACTGCCAACTCTATCTCGTTCAAACCAATTTTCGTTGGTAGTTTTTATAGCAATGTACTTACATCATATATTTTTTTTAGATTTATCATTCTCTTAGTTAAGTTAGAGGGGGGGGGGGGGGACACATTTTTTTTTCATTTCAATTATTTATTTTTATTTCATTTATTTATTTTCCACTTTGGAAGAGTCTTTTGCGCTAACTATTCACTTTAGAAAAAAAATATGTTAGAAACCTCAATAGCATTTTTGAAGACCTATCTATAGATATCCCACACGTATGGGTTAGATGAAAAAAAATATCTTGAGTTTCAGTTCTGAGTATCACCCACAAAATTTACTGCTTTTTTTCTAGTTTTATATAAGAATCTTAACAGAATACATCTAGTTACCAAGTTTCAATATCATAGGCCTTATAGTTTCGGAGAAAAGTGGCTGTGACACACGGACGGACAGACAGACATGACGAATCTATAAGGGTTCCGTTTTTGCCATTTGGCTACGAAACCCTAAAAACAGAGTGAGAACACAAAAGAACACATCGAATTTCACCATATGAATTGAGCATTTTTTTTTATTCATATTACTGAATAATAAAAAAAATGGCTCAATTCAAATAGATACTAGAGAATCATGTATTGTGTACAAATACAAACAATGGCGGAAACGTTGCATTTCCTTTTTTCAATGATGTCAAAATACTAACTAGATTTTCACCTACGAAATATTTTTTATAGCACTAAGGTGGCAAACAAGAATACGGCACACAATGGACGTTTGCAAGGTAGTTAATGGTATTTATGTTAATACAACTGTCACAAAGATCAAGCTATATTTAACAGACTGTAGACAGCGTGCTTGGTCTGGAGGTAGCTCTGTGAACACTCGTTCGTCCTCCAATCACGTTATCTCTCTAAAATACTTTGTTACAATTGTTACTAATGGTGAACTTTATGCTTTTTATAATACAGTTCTGAATTTTATTATGCCTACTACACCTTATGGCAGGGGAAAAAAGTGGTTATAAGGTGTAACCTAATGCAAGAACTTTGAGAGTTCCCTATTTTATTTATAAACTGTAAATAAAGAATTTGAACTGCTTATGGAAAAGAAAATAATTTTGAAAGTAACGGCTGACTTTTATTGTATTATTTATTTATAAAAAAATTATAATAAGTGCTAAAACAGCTCATTCCACTTCAATAAGAAATACTAAAGCAACTGAACAATTTTTACATGCTAACGTTAGGTATATAAATATATCGTTTTTTAACTAAATTGGTTGTTTTATTTGGTGAGGATGATGACACCTGGTGTTACTTGGGCTAAAGCAACAAAACAGGAGCATCGCATATGGCTAATAGTCAACAACTGGAACAACTTTTATTATTTATTATTATTATAACTAGCTTCGAGCGTCGCAATCGTCGTATCCCAGTAGTTCCATGGAACTGTTATGTGGGCGCTGTGATAGAAGTAATGCGTTTGTCTGAAAAAGAGGGGTCTGTTCACTAGAATCAAGTCGCTTAGCAATTAGCTAGGTACTTAAATCTACATACAAAGTGCGCTCGTGTTTCGCGCACAAAGACAACGCCCACCGGATTTCACAGCACGAGATCAAAAGATATTCATAGTAATGTCGATGATACTAGTTTGTGCGCGATAGTGCGTAGCCGAGGTTAGATTTGAAAAAAAAGAACATAGTAGGTACATGAGATTGTCTTCTGTATAAAGGTAACTTAGTATTTTGTCCTAAGTGTGGCCTTGCCCTTATTGCACTGTTCCATATGCGGCCGCATTTGCGCCTTATAGAAAAGCAGTAGTTGCGCCGCAGTAAAGTACCGCCCGCGCTCTGCTGAGCACTCCGAGCTTCTTGGACGCCAGCTTGGCTTTGGCCTCCAAATGACTGCGGAACTGAACGTCACTGGAGATGTCAACACCAAGGATCCCTATACTGTTAGAGATAGAGAGATATAATGCCCTGGGAGTTTTCTGGGACATCCTTTCGAGGGCTTGCCCGGAGCTCCCAGCCGTAGGAGGCAGTAGTAGAACCTCATGAGGTTTTAGTCGACAAGAGTCCGGCATAGCATCCATGAGGGACTTCCACGCGTAAGTATAATAAATGCGAGTTGAGTTTTTGTGCGGTTACGTAACCATAATGGTCACACACACGCACAAGCTTAGTTCAAACGTGTTTATTAGGGTAGGTGAGAGAGTTGACAACAAATAATTTGTTTGGAGTTTCTACCTCTACCTCTAGTGTTACAGCAAATGTACTGTGGTGCCAGACTCCAGGAGTGAAGAGGTCCCACTGCAATGAATATCTACATGTGCTATGTGACTGGGGTCTGCTGGTTAAATACTATACAACCTTGCTTGCTAATATATTTTATTAAGTAATTACAATATAAGTCCGTCCTAACTAAACATTTTGAATCACACACTTACACCATAAGCACTAACAATACCACCATATATCACTATTTTTCAATATTACAGTTTATTTTTGTCATATCGACCTGTATTTTTATGTCTATGTTAAACATTTTTAACAATTAATGCCCCTGCCCCACCCAACTGCAGTTTTACAGGAGAAAATAATACTGGACTAGTTTCGAGTATCTCCAAATTACCTGCTCTTCTATTCAAAATATGTAAAGGAGTGCTGATTGTTTTAAAGTTTAGAACAGTGAAGGCAGGATCGGCTAGGTTAGGGTAAACACAGAATGATGATCAAATCAAAAATATCAACATTTTTGATTTGATCATCATTCTGTTTGCCCAGAGGGTCTATCAATCCAGAGGATGGTGACAGTATCACACATCTTTTGTCACTTATCAAGTCTATTTAATGCACCACCTTTTGGTGGAACAGTGGGTGTAACAGATGCTGATCTGATTACCATTCTTTGGGCAGGTTTTAGATTGAGAACACACTGTGGTTTGTCACAGCCGATTCTAAATAAAACATTATTTACCAAATTTTTGTGCATCACGGCGAGATGGATATTCACGCGGTGATGGCGATGTTATCACTAAGTAAGGAAAGGCAACTCAGAATTCTCTTACAGTGGGCCAGGGTTTAGACTATACCTACAGTAACCGCAGCGAGGCTCAATGTGACTATTTCGACACCCACAAGCCTACGGCCAGCAGTGGGTGCTAAATGGGCTGCCATGATGACGACACAAGACACACGCTTCGCTAATCATAACGCTAGTTTCACTTGCACTGAGACACACACACGTTTAGACCGATGCCGCACACTCACACTGCGAGGTCCACACTTAGTCCCGCGACGGAGGAGCACACGCCGCCTCACGCGCCGCTAGGGGCCCGCGGGGGGCGGCGACTGAGGCGCAGCGTCAGTGGCAACGCTTTGCTCTGTGTCCACTTGTGCCGGCTCTGCTGTTGATTTGTCCACAGTTGTGTCCATTGTTGTGTCCATTGTTGTGTCCATTGTTGTGTCCATGGTTGTGTCCATGGTTGTGTCCGTGGTTGTGTCCGTGGTTGTGTCCATGGTTGCATCTGGTTCTGTAGGGGATACTTCTGACTTGACCACCTCTGGTTCTGGAAGGTTAAAAGCCAGAGAGATTAAATTAAAATGTAATGGCAAGATACAACATATCTTTTGGGAGTTATGGGACATCCTTCCGAGGGCTTCCCCGGGGCTCCCAACCACAGGCTGTTGGGCGTGAAGCGAGGTTTTTTAGTCGGTAGGAGTCCAGCATAACATCCGTGAGGATTTTCCCAAACGTTAAACAAAAAAAAAACAAAGATACAACATATCATCACTGCTAAATTTGATAGAACAGATTGATCGGACAGACAAATTTCGAGATGATATAGTGCATAGGTAAAATTGTATAAAGTTGCCCCCAATCGCTCTTTGTCTACTAAAGTGGCGTCATTCTAATAAGTAACATTTGACGTCTGCCAGTTCATACATTTATTAGTGAAAACAAAACGTAAAATCACTCGTATTTGTCATTATTACAATAAATATATAATCGTAATTGAAAAAAGTTAAGCAATGTGCAGTTCTAAAAAATATATTATTATTTTATGCCCGCCGTTACAAGGTTGCGTTGTTGAATTTTGATGATTGATAAATGTTACCTATTAAAATCACTCTACTTTAGCATGATACTTGGAGAAAGTTCGGCAAGTGACTGAAATACTGAAAGCTTGTACTGTTTTTATGGATATAAATAAATAAATAAAAGAGCACCAGACGATTTGAAAAGTTAACATGTGAATGATTCACAGCAGTTCAACCCATAGATTGTAAAGTGGAGAATTTTAATGTTACTTACATTTGGCCCTAAAATTAAAATGCTTTACAACTTATAACAACTGTTGGATATTCTGCAGTGCAAGGTGACATCACTAGTCTCACACCTGACAAAATGTCCTTATGTATTTTAAGTGAGAAAAGTTGTGGGGATGCTGGGAGCATTACACACAAAACTTTTTCTCATCCAGACTTGAAGGTGGGCTTGAAAAATTTTAACAGCAGGCAGTCACAACATGCGCATGTCCATTTCAAGACGGCAATTAGACTCACAACCTATTATGTGGGACAGTATTTTAGACATTAATATGAAATGTAACAATATAAAATATCTCTGCTACCCCTTCAGTGATATAAAGGCCTGACCGAATGTAGTTAGGATTAAAAGAATCCAGTTCACCCACCTTTAGTATCCTCAGCGGGCTCTGCCTTCAGTCCCCCATTCTCCTCGTCATGTCCGTCCTCGTTGTCACTCTCCTCCTTGTCCACGTCCATGGCGAACTTGTCCCGCTTCCTGCCCCCCAGCTCTGGCAGAGCGCCCGGCTGTCCGGGCGGGGGCGGGTCGGGCTCATTCTCCTTGGCTGCGGGTCCTCGTGGTCTGAGCACTCTGTGCTCTATCCGCTGTAATTCTTCTTGTAGCTCTTGCTGTTTCTTTGCCATGCATTCTGTTGATTGTAAGATATTTTATCATAAATAAAAAGAATATTGATTGAATAATGAATATCCAAGCCTTCACATGGGTTGAGGAACAATGAGCTACAGATATTTTAGTTTATAAGTTTCATTAAATTTTTGTATTTAAAGTTGGACTAAACTTTTCATTTTCAGAATCTAATCTTTTCGAACAATGTTAACATTTGTTCAAATTATAAATATTAATATTCAAAAATAAGTAGCCAGACTGCACAAAAAATTAACTTTTGGAGTTGCAACCAGTCCAAAATAGCTTACAGTTTTTAATCAATCAAATCAGGCCATGGCACTCCGCTGCTGGTCGTAGGCCTCTCCCAAATTACACCACTAATAAAAGGTCCTCGCCAAACGCATCCAGTCACTTCCTAGTTATCTAAATATATATAACTCAAAGGTGACTGACTGACTGACATAGTGATCTATCAACGCACAGCCTAAACCACTGGACAGATTGGGCTGAAAATTGGCATGCAGGTAGATGTTATGACGTAGGCATCCGCTAAGAAAGGATGTTGATAAATTCTACCCCCAACAGGGTAAAATACGAGAAGCGGGAACGGGAACAAACTTTACGCGGGCGAAGCTGCGGGCATCAGCTAGTAATAAATATAATGTGTGCAACTACTCACTGCGATACAACGGACCGTATTTAGCTGTAAACCGCCAAATTCATAATTAAGCTGTGTCCTGTCTATTACTTCATGGTTTTAGAAACTTTGCTCGTCTCTCGACAATAAGGTGACTCTTAGACTCTCATACAAAACTTATTAAGACGCGAAAAGATCGGAGAACCATATTAAGTTAAAAGTCAGTTAATAAATAAGATAGCTTCATATTATATAGAATGCAAAATAAAAATAATTACTGAAATACTCACACATGGTCATCTACCTTATGTCACAGGAATCTAGTACTATGGTAACCAGACAACTATAAAATATATGAACACACTACAGATTTACATTACTAACTTTGCCTTATATCATGCAATATAGAAATAAATCAAGGTATAATACTCACTTTCGTGATATTTCCTACTGGACTCAAGTTTCTCAGTCGCTTTGTCAGACATTTTCTTGGGCAGCCAGTATATGTGGGGCCTGGACTTCGTCAATATAAAGTTCCCAAGGTTCTTTTGAGACTCCTCCCATTTCTCAAATTCCTGGACCCGTGCCATCTTAGCCTCGAGGGCTTTGATGGTGGCTTTCTTATTCTCTCTTTCTGCGAATAGAGTCTTTCTTTCTTTCTGTTCCTTTTCCTTTTGCAATTGCGCCTGTTTCTCTATTTTACGCTCAACTTGAGCTTTTTTATCCTCCTGAAAAGTTAAAACATCATTTTTATATTTATGACTAGTTGTGAAAAAATCAACTGAGCGTAACCACAAGGATATCTCATGGATACTGGTCCATGGGATAAGGATTCCCTCCTATATGTACTATGATCTCATATTCACACAGCATTCACACCTTGTTTGTTAGTAAGGTTGTAAATGAGCTCCAAAATAATGTTTCTTTATCTTTCCCAATCAAATAAAACTAATCACTTAATTCAAAATCACAATGAATACATACCTACGAGACTTTATTGTCAGCATTCTATATACTCACCGTGTTAGTGCCACTATAGTGCAGAAGAAAACATGGAGCTAGCTTATGATGCATCAGCACTCACTGTGCCTAGTAATGTTTCCCTCTGTTCCCTTGACCTAACCAAAATAAGTAACAAGATGGCAAACAGTGCTTCTAAAATTTTTTGTCTCACCGATTGAGAACTCTATGTTTTCTCTAACATCTGAACCCTTGAGTAAGACTAATAAAATGACATAAAATTTAATTTAATACAGTCCATTTTGGAGATTATGATGTTACACAATGAGTGGGAGTTTACACTCTTGGTCAGCATATCATTAGATAGCATTTAATTTAGACCTGCCCCACAAGAAGAGAAATCGGAAGGGTACCTTGGTTTGTAACACAATTTCTTCTTGCTTAAACTTCTGGAGAGTCCCTAGTAGTGATCCAAAAATCCGTCTATTCCGAGTTCTGGCCTGTTCATCGTCACCCTGTGCCCGCAGCACTGCAGCCCTGGTTGGCAGCTCTCTACTAACTGCTGAGGGCACACGGGCTCTTTTATTTCCTGGGGCCTCCTCTTCACCATCGCTGTCATGTACACGAGCTGATAATCTGCAATGTTGGTGTCAAAAAGATCACATGTGGTCGCAGTGATATTAGCTTCAAAATAAATACCATCATAAAACATGATGAATTTGGGCTACTTGCTGTCATAGCTATAATAATAGGGAAGCATCTCTATACTAGACTTACAGGAAACAGAATTCACAGTCACAGTTTGCCATGGTTGAGATTAAGATAATCCAAATTGTAAAATTTCTAGGTCCGAGTTATGCAAAAGTCAAAGAGAAACAAGTGTTGGAATATACTTTAGTTACACAGCGACTCCTTATCACAACTGAGTATACTCAACTCAATATTGTAATCAGTTTTCTCGTTTCTACCATGATTTTATTACGTAATCGTCATACGAAACGCTAGTATAATAACAATCATGTGGAATAATTGCAATTAGTAATAGAAATAATTGTTATACCTGCTAAACACAGTCTTGGTTTCATGTTTTCGCTTCATAAATTGATCGTCATTATTGAAATTATTTCCTCCATCAGGAAAAGAATTTCTGCCTCCTAGCCTGTTGTTACCTCTGGGGTACTCTCCTGAAGAATTAAATCTGCAAGAAAACGTATCGTCAATACAAGCGTACGTACGATGTCGTAAAACACTCAAGGTGATTACAGGATTGCTAACCTATCATTAAATCTTCCGGATGTTTGAACTATTTTTTTAATGTTTTCATCTATTTTAAATAAACTAGTCTTTTCATTTTCTAATTGGGCACGTAAAGAACTAAACGATATAGCTACTTCTGTCCCCATTTTTATCAAAACTACGGAAAATCACAGAAAATCATTAAATATCAATAGCCTTCTTTTTGGTTCAACTTTTTTTACACACAGACACACAATAATAGATAATAGACGAAATGACAACTACAGACTAAATAGAAAATGGATGGATACCACAGAGAATGTTTCTATCCGTTCAATAACTAAGAAATCGTATGAACAGTATTTTTATTAATGAAAGTAATTATGATTTACTTTTATAAATTTTATTTTATTTAAGTACATACATATAGGTCAATCATTTTACTTTCGAAGAACATAGACGATATTAAAATTTATGAACGAGTAATTTGTTTATTATTTTATAGATGGCGTTAGTAGTATCGCTGGATTTATCGCTACTCACTAGTAGATGTCGCTTTAGCTACAAGTATAGTAGGATTTATTTACAAAATGTAATGGGTACCTACATCATAATATATTTAGTCCGTTCGGAGTTATTTTACCTCTAGCACCTACAGGGCATGATTAAGGGTTCCGCCCGCCCTAGGCTAGCGATGAATATGCGCCCCCAGCTGTTACTAATTAAATTAAAAGTACCTACAAAAGAGAGATTAACGTACGCTGCATAGATATTTAAATAATGTAAGGTACGCTGATGGTTAATTTGAAAAAATAATTAGATTCTGAGGCTGTTGTACTGACCCAAACAAGGTTATATCCTGTAATTTGTAAAAATACCACCAAAGTTCCATCCAAAGTTCAATCCAGTTTCCGATAAATCGGACCACTGAATTTTAGTGAAATCCCTTCATTACTCAGGAAGTGAGCTGATGTTCTGCAAAATTTATTGCTAAGAACCATCCCCGGCACATCGGCTTTCAAGCATAGAAAGTAGGTACCAAATAAGGTGGTAGAGCTAAGCTGAAACATTGCTGTAAGCTGAATGGGACGGCTCGATCCGGGTAGTTACCACCCGGACATTTCGACGTAAAGCAAGAGATCTGTTGTTTTTCCGGTACTAACATCTACTTATTTCTTTTTCCAAAAATCTTTCTTGACTGTCACGAAATGAAAGAAAAATAAGAAATAGTCGTGAAATCCGCTTTAAACTTGCAGTGTCCCTGATTCGGGGCAATTAGGTACTGATCACTTCCGGCAGTTTGCACTAAACTGATCAAAAACGTCAGCGTGTTTAAAGGGCTACGAAACACTTTGTCCGCCATCACAGTTCCTCGTCCTCCCGAGACCACTGGGTTAGGGTTTTATCGCATTCCTTGGGGGATTCGGATGTATCAGGGAGGGGGAATAGGGTACTAGGGTAAAGAAACCAAAGAGTGCGCAGTTTACAAACTTTTATTCAAAACAGAAAAATAAAATCACTTACGGTCTTCCGTTATAATTATACTGAGTCATTGGTTATTGAGGAACATTTTTTTTATTATTAAAGCCAATAAAATCACATAGAATAATTAATAAATCAAATTTTTGAGGTCATGTCTCATGCGCACTCGTAGGTACCTCGTCTTAAGAGTGCGCACACGCGATGCTCCATATAAGCTAAGAGTGCGCATGATGTAAGAGAAAAGATAGAACGGGGCAAGACGTATGTTGCTGAACTGAAACTTTGAGCATTGCTTTGAGAAAAAACCTGAAACAAAAAGAAGAAAAGGCAAATAAGATTAAGAAAACAGTAAGTAAGAAGACAATAAAAAAAGTAAAACATCGAAGAGGCCCACATTATTGACTACTAAGTACAGGTAGTGAAGTTAAAGGATGCCTTCTTTGCTCTGAAATTTACGTAAATCCTCCAGAGTAAGACTAGATTCGGTGTAGCAGATGCGAAGCTAGGTGGCATGACGAATGCACCGACTACTTAGGATTTGGGATCTTTAATTGTGACTTAAGAATTCAGAACCTTCAGCCTCGGCAGATGTCGCATTAAAGATCCCAAATCTTAAGTAGTCGGTACAGGTTCTGTAACAGAACCTTCAGCCTCGGCAGATGTCTCAACAACGAACATTTCTCAAAGCTTCAGCTCAGCAACAGACCTCTTTCTTTGTCCCCGTTCAATCTTTTCTCTTACTTCTCTCAAAATATCTTTTTATGTGAAGACTACTTTTCCTTCAGATTTTCTTTTATGACTCAACATAGTGGCTTTTGCAAAAAAAATAACCGAAACTCATGATCTCTAAGCGTTCCGATAGCGCCCTTGTTGTTTTGGTTCCATACAAGCTAAAAGTGCGCGCGCGTACTCTTTGGGTGCGCACTCTTACGAAATGTGTATTTCAAAATTTGCCGCCATGACAGATAAATAAAAACAAGCGCATTGTTAATAACCTCAAAACCAAACAAAAATATGAATAATCAATTTAACGAAAAAATAACATCCTTGTGTAATGTTCATGCAAATCTTTTAACTTAAGTCTCAAATTGTGGTTAAAAATTATCAAACGTTCCAAAAACAAATAAATTACCAAAATTTGAAAAAGAAACCTCAGCAAGTACAATCCGTGTCTGTTAGCTCCTCACGTCACATGCAACTGACAGATAAAGTCAGCGATGCCAGCCTGGAAAAAATATAGTAATTATCAGCAATGCGTATACTCTTTGGTAGTGCGTACTCAAGGTTTCTTCACCCTATCCTATTTCTTTGAGGGGTATAGAGACACACCATATCGTCCTCATCTCGTTCTTTAGGAACGGCAAGATGACAACTCGCCGTTCTCAGGCCCTTCGTCATAGACGCGGGTAGTCCTGAGAGTATTGCAGTGTGCGACAACTCCGCCGTCGACTACGAAATTTGGGAGAGAGTTTTCTCTTCCACTGCCTGTTTCGCAAACACGACTTGCTCCCAAAAAGACTTAGCGGCGTCCTAATTTCTCCCATTGAAGACCATGGTCTCCAGCGGAGAGACCGTATTCTTAGCATTCCATGGATTCTCCGTGCGGGCGCCGGGTCCATAGCGTGGCACAGGGGGGAAAAACCCCCACGGCGTCTGGGACTTGCGACCCATTCGAGTAGGTTTAGGGTGGCCACCTTACTATGCGCATAAACGATCACCTTCCACCGTCAACAATGTTCCCCCCCCTGCCCAACCAGATTTGGTAAGATCCTATCAATGCCGCTTTGGATACTCGTTTTAGTAAAGAGCTTACTGAAGCTCTTGGCAATCCAAGGTCCTTAAATAAATTATACAGGGATTTAGCTGGAATTTCCCTTGCTCCTACTTCTACGGCATAGAGTTTAACCACATGGCCATTTTTGGTTAACTCATTGGTCAAGTCAAAGTATTTATTTGTCTTCATGGCGTGGTCCTTCGGTATGTTGGTCTCCCACGGGATCGTCAGCTCCACGAGCACCGCACGCCTGTGTATCCTCGAAAACAAGAATAAGTATGTCGGGTCTGGATGACGAGGCACATACATCCTCCGGGATTTTGTAGTGTTTTTCATACGTGTCTGAGAGTATAGTCCAATCGGCGGCAGCCATCAAAATTGAGTATGGCTTTTGAGGTACTTTCTTTGAACAGCCTTCCTTTACAAACGCAATGTTATTTCTTTTATTTGTGGTTAATCCCTTTTTCGCTCTCGCTACCGCCAAACTGACAGCCTCACGTATGATTTCCAATACCCTATCGTGTCGGTGTGAGTAATGACCCCGGTCTAGTAACGTCCTACAACCTACCAGCAGGTGCCTAGCAGTTCCAATCGCTTCTCCACATGCATTACATGTTTTATCTGTGGCTTTCCCCCACCTGACCAGATTACTTGGGTCGGGGAGGGTCAATTGAAACGCGTTCAGGTAGAACTTAAGCAAAGCCGGCGACCAGTCGTACAATAAGGTACGCCACTGCAAGGCCATGGGAATACAAAATTCGCCCAGAGTAAGCCATTCATTCTGCATCTCCAGGTTCATCGCGTGCACCTTATAGGCATCGCTCTCATCCTGCTCCAGAAAAGATTTTGTAATGTCTTTATCTGTTTGTCTCCGTATACTACCCAACCCCGCTCGACCGTCTGCGAACCCACCATGAAATTCTTGTGGAATTGGAGGCGTGACTCAAGTTCTGCTATATTTTTATCCTTTGGAAGAGTTTGAACGATTTTGTCTCTTGATTTTGCCAAGACGTGCATTTTAGTAATTCTTAGATGTTTATAGAGTTCCGACGGCTTCTTAAACGTCATTCCGAAGTTATCAGAGGCTCTGTATAATGCCGACGGATCGGCCGATTGCTAGCCCTCGTCGTGGCTAGCCCTAGCCACGACTTCAACGTCTTCGTAACATTCGCATCCAATTTTCTGAGAAGGTTTTGGCTCATATCGTACACAAGAAACGGCCAGTTTAGACGTGATGTTAAATAGTTGTCGTATATCTATGCTTTCTTGACGTTACCTATTGGTTGTTGGTCTACCTTTTTTATGTCAACAATGAAACTTTAAATTATGTCGTCCAAAGCTGGAGTACAACCTCTGTTATCTATCTTTCTGCCAAGAAATTTGAAAGGCACGGTTTCCGATATAATAGAAACCTTTTTTCCCGCCTATAGAAAGCCCGGGGTCATACGACGTAAACTTAGTACCCCGCCTACCCAGACATAGACAGAAGCATTTGCTAAACATACAAATAGTTAGATTTGGAAAACGCCTTTGGCTCAGTACAACATGAACTTCTGTTGTAAGTTCATGTTGTACTGAGCCAAAGGCGTTTTCCAAATCTATCCTAAGAATATCTACGCCCAGGTCCGTAACGAGGTTGCATTGCTTGCTGAGCACTCCACCAGTGCATGAATCGCCGTCGTATGCTCGTTGCAGTCACCGCAGTACTGGATTTTAATAAAATACAAAATAAGGATAAAGAATAAGGAATACAAAATAAAAAAAAGGAAAAAAAATAAAAGGAAAACAAAATAAGGAATACTAAGGATTTTCATACAAAAGTCGGGAGCCCTGGAGGTTATTTTTCCGTGGGTTTACCCGGGACTCCTTGCCTTAGACAGATGGCAAGGCATCGTGTGGTTTTAGTCGTTATGAGGATTTCCACAGGAAAAAGAAAGGTATACAATAGATGTTCTTACTCTTCAGATGCAGGAACGGGAGGTACAGGAACAGAGTCCACGCAGGCGGAGCCGTAGTCGCTGGAAGCATAGAAAAACGCGCTGAATTAAATAATTCACATCACAAGAATACATTTTATACATCACTATTAGTTATACTTCTTGCGAGTAGTCTTGTGGAAGGTTATTTTCTCCAGCTGGGATCATAAACGTTTTACGGGATATTTGCACGGCACACTAATCGTAACGCACAATTAATCGTCGTACAATATATTTATTTTTTGAATGGAATAATTATCTAAAAATAAAATAAAAAAATAAAAATAAAAAATAGTTTATTGCCACAAAACCACGTACAGAACAACTATTAAGATCATCTTATGAACTAAATAATTCAGGCACAAGTTATGGCAAAAGGTTGCAACTCAGCGAATGCTTCTTGCCAGTATACTAACAAGTAGCGCTGATTTTCAGTTGCACCTATAAAAGAAGTTAGAATAATCAAAATACAAAAAAAAAAATCTCTCTCAACACATCATCATCATTTTTCTTATTACCATCAATCATGTAAGTCAGTCCACTGCTGGTCGTAGGCCATGATTCTTCTGCCTTGAACTATTTCTCTCAGTCATCGTTCAATTACTTTCTCCTACACTTTCATTGAATACTGAAGGACATAGCTTCATTCCTCGATAGCTTTTTTTTATCTTAACGTGACGAAAAATTCTCATGATTACTATGCGGACTTCTACCGACTAAAAACCTCACGTATCCTGCTTAACAGCCTACAGTTGAAAGCCGGGTAAGCCCTCGGAAGGATACACCAGGACTCCTCGATAGCTATTGCAGTCATATAGGTACCTACGTCTCCCTTATTTGTAAAATTTAGCACCAGCATGCTTTTCCACCATTTATCGAGTACCTACGCCTTCTTCTGCGATAATGGTGAGAAATAAGCTTAAATAGAAAAGTTTAGTTGTAAATCTCAAAGGTACATGTACTAACGCAATATCTACAAAAAAAACTGTAGCCTGATAGACGTTACGGAGATTTATGCATACATACAATAATCAACTGCTGTACTTAGGTACCTATGCAAAATCATCAAAACGAGTTATTGCAACTTGTACGCCAAAATGGGAGAATTTCTTCACTCTTCTCTCAAAGCTTCAGAAAACCGGTAATAATGGACCAAAAATAAATTAAGAACTGTTTTATGTTCATATTATCAAATAATATTTAATGATTTACAATTCATTCAGTCGCCTTTTAAATTACTTAAATAAAGATCAGTAAATCTCAAGCGAAAGGGCCGGAACTGGGTAATAACCATGACTACTGAAGAAAGAAAACTCAAGAAATGAGAGAATTCTTAACTAATTTAGAATAACCATCTATCCAAACAGATAGACAATTAATGTGAGGGTTTGTCTGCGGAGTTCGTCACAGTACGACGTGAGCACATCACGGTCAATGGCGCATGCATCCTTATTGCGCGGCAGGACTGACGGGAGGGGAGTATAGTAACACCGCTCTAAGAAAAAAGCAATTAGCTGAAATGCGGCGCGCGGTGCTTCTCTGATGTGGTAGGGGTGGCACTTCGTGTTTCTGAAAACGATAGTTACTTATATGTATTTTATATTTAGACTAGATGATGCTCGCGGCTTCGCCCGCGTGAAATTTGGTCCCGTTCCCGCTTCCCATGGAAACATATTCCCTGGATGGACAATAGCCTATGTGTTATTCCTGACTATAATATCCCTGGTACCAAATTTCAGCCCATTCCGTTGAGCCGTTAGAGCATGATTGAATAACAAACATCTAAATATCCAAAAATCTTCACAAACTTAGAATGATAGGATAGTAGGATTACCAGCCAAGAACCCATATCTTGCAACTTCCCACAACCCTACTTTCTTTATGTAATTAGAAGAACTCTCACACATATCTGTCTAAATACTGGATCCTCTGTCTATATCTTAACAAGTCAATGTTACAGAAACAAGCTCGCCCACGGAATAATCACACTCTGAAAACGTTGGAAGAATACAAAGCCACGAGACACCTATCTTGTCTGTAGCATACTTGGTGATCAAGCACCTTTCATTATTTGACACCGAACATGTTACGATTACATTTACACACGAATACAGTTGTTTCTGCACAGGACTTTATTTGCTCCAGGGGTGATACCCCTTTTTCTTTTTTTATTTCCTGTCTCTCACTAAGTCTTTCTCTAAATCGATGCATATACCTAATTCTCCTCTCGCCGCCGCCGGTCTGCTGGGAGATATTTCTTTTAGAAATAAGCAGTATCTACCATTGTACCTAAGTTTCCTGCTATACTTATATTATTACATACTAGTGTGTGCATAAATAAATAAGTTGCCAATCCACATTTTTTCATAGGTAAATGAGTTTTCAGACAACACAAGACACAACCCTACTGCCAGTCGCGTTCTTCAGTTTCGTCTAAATCCGTCATTCGCGGCCAAGCGTTCACGCGTGCCATGAAAAATGGAGGCGCACTTACCGAGGAGAGGCGCGGTACTGTCAGCGACCGTCGTACACAGCTCTTGTTCGTTGTGAACACCTTTGATCATTCATTATTGATTCTGATTACCTATCTATGGTATGTGTGACATTTCTGACATTTGTTGAAAAAGTTGTTTATTACTTTTTAACGATTTCATTTCCATCAACTCAACGGTAGCTAGATAACATTAGGGTACGGCGTTCGATACCAATAAAAGCCTTACATAGGTCTAGCTACCTACCGATCCGACAAAGTTTTGACCTCATTGACTGTCAGTTTTATGAGCAATCAACATTGCTTGCTCGTCGAACAGCCCCCTCCGACTAGCCCATGAAACCCAAGTCGGGGTAATCTTTCGGCTGTGCCTGCTGTGCCAGCGACCCTGGTTCTCTTTCTGATTTCCGCGTTGTGGATTATGTATAAATTATTATGTAGTGACTCCGATCATTAGAATCTCGATTGCTCTCTGTGCGACAGTAATCTCCTCAGTGAGAACAATAGTCAAAGGCCACATCTATATCATCACTGACAGCACATATTGGTCAAAGACCCTGCTCTCATGGAAATAATTAAACATATTCACAGTGAACGAGAATGAAATTGTTGTCTCAATCTTGTAGGTCCTACCTACTAGAAGAAGAGTCCTAAAGTGTCCGTCAGGGGGTTGACATGAGTCCGAATTCTGTTCAATAAGTAGGTAGTCACAGAAACACTTTTGAATGTAAGTGTACACCGCGTCAATCAATTGTTTGTGTACGATCATGCATTTTTGTGTCCGCGTCGTACCGCGCCGTACCGTGCCGCACCGTGACGTGCCGCGCCGCGCGGTCACGCTTGCTTACGGTAATTGATGTCAGGAGATGTTTCACATCGGACGGAACTATCGTTATTAGATCAGGATTACACATCCGGCTAATTATAACAGATGGGTTTTTGTATTTTTGGATAGGTCTACGAGTACCTATAGGTACTCGTAGACCTATTACTTAGCACCTAAAAAGGATTCGTCCAAAAATAGCGAATTTCAAGTAAGTCTTAATCCCAGCAATCTAGGACGGGGTCAGCAGTCAGAGAGCACAGCAGAACAGAAGAGAATATAGTCTCTTCAGTACTAAACGGTAGTAAAGTATTTCTCAGTCTACCGCTACTGTAACCTAGATCCTGTGACCCAAAGTAGGGTCCAGTAGGTAGCGAGATTTCAGACAGGTGCCTCAAAATAATGCAACGGGGATAGGACCTTCCATGAAGTACTTACGTAACTAGTTACGTTAATGTAAGTTTAACTATTAGCATAAGCAACAGGTAAAGTAGGTGATTGTAAGTTGATGACATGATTGCGCTGAACCAGTCATCCCGTGTCCTGTCGATTACCGGTTGAAGTCACCACAAGAGCCAGCAACTGGCGAAAAAACGAGCACAGCCATGTTGTCCCTCGTCGGCTGTCAGTCGCCGCGACGGATTTGGCGGAACAACGCATGCGCACGATGCCGCCCAATAAAACGCTTATACTGATTAATTGCAAACACCATTAGGAGCTTTACTTGATATAACTCCGTCTGCCTGTCACGATTTGTCTCTTAATAACTTCAGGACGGCAGAAAATGAAATAAATGCGCGCTCGGAAGGCGCAGAACTAAAATGTTTTAGCGTGACAAGTGAGGCGGCGCCGGAACGAAACGTATTTTTAATTCATCTCTGGCGGAACAAATTATGTAAATCTTGGTGGCTAAAACAGAAATGATGTTGTTAAAATATATGCGCGTTTAATGTAATGAGTAGGTACCTAATTGTGACGCTTTAGAGAAAATATATACATATTCACTTAGGTATGCTATTTTATTTATTCTGGCGATGATGGCGAATGAACTACCTGTCTCTATTTTATGATGAGACAGTTGAAACAGCTTACCTTCTACGTGTGAGGATTAGCGTGCATGCGTTGCTATTTCCTTTCTTCTATCGACTTGATTTATTGACTTCATTCAAAACCACCACCACCCATAGTTTTTACAGGACAAGTTAGTATATAAAATAAATCCATGTAGAGCCACGTCAGAGCTGCAGTATAACAGCAGCAAAACCTGCAATAGATTCTAGAATGGTTCTAGGTGGTATTTCTTCTTGAGAAGATTGTTTTAAGGTTAAGTACCTACTTAACCTATACACAGTAGCATTATGTGTAAATCCTTATTACACTACGACAGTAGTACATACATATTTACAACAATAATGGGGAGACCATCAACATTTTTTTGGGATTTATTGCTCTAGCAGTACCTTTTTTCAACGTGAGGAAAATCCTACACGGCAAAAACCACACGTAAGTACTCTACCTAACAGCCTACGGTCGGGAGCCTTAGATAAGCCCTCGGAAGGACAACCCAGGACTTTTAGCAGTACCACGAGAGTTGTTAATAACAGTTGCTCTTCGCTTCTTCGCCTCACCTGAAACATACAGAGATTTAACGTTTGGTAAATATTTAGGTATACATGCTGTACGCATGCTGGAAACAGTCATTAGTTACTACATAATAAACAAATTCTGGCAATGAGTCCTGTGCGCAATGAGGCGGGCGCTCCCAGGTACGGTACATAAGACCGCAACAAGGTGTGGCCCGCTCCTCAAATCGGCTGCAACGAACCGCGCGACTTGGCGTCCAGCGGCCGCGACCGCTCGATGCAGATACTTAGAGCGCTAATTGGCCGTACCTACGCGACTTCATTGTGGCCATCGAGCTCATGTGCAGTTAAATTGTGTGCGGGGTTTTCCAATGTGTTGTTCTACCTACCTACCTACTTAGACTTACCTATTAGGTACCTCAATGTAACAAGCATGCTTGTAAAACTGTGTTACTGTAGGTATAGATACCTAAAATAAATACCAAAATAGTACTGATATCTGTCAGTCAATCATGTCTGTCAAATCATGGCAACAGTCTAGACGCCTAAAAATCTGTATCGCAGGACACAGCTTAATAAAAAAATTGGAGAAGTGAGGGTGTCTATGAAAGACTGGTTACGAAATACACTACGTAAATAAACGTGGTTATCACGTGTCACAGTCTTTAGTATTTCTAGATTAGGTCACAGAACAAGGTGACGCATGTTATTCTTCATCACTTTATGCCTTGACTTTTTACAGGGTAGGTATAAATTTTTCATTTCTCATACTCGGAAAATAGTGTTTTTCATTCCTTCTATTCGAAAAGTATCACTTTGCACCACGATAACGGGGCGCAAAATAGCTCTTTTCTGTTAAGAGCTTTTTAGCGGGTGGCAAAGAGATTTGAATTTGGAACTTGAAAATTTCATAGAAATGGAACGAAAATTGTATGAATTACTGGCTGGTAAGTGTTGGCTGCACAGCGCGGTGTCCTGAGCTAACTTAAAAAAAAAATAAGAGCGCCATTTATATATTCGTGTTCGTCATTATTAATGTTCTTGTAATCAGTAAACATAATTATTTTATTGTATTCTGCAAATATAATAAGTTCTACGTCAAGTTATGAACGTGACAATCCATGAACTCCTGGGAACAATAACTATAGAAGGTAACTACGTCGTACAAAACTTATTTTTTCTCATAGAAACGGAATGAAAAGTAGAGTATATTACTCGAGGGCAAATTATTTTTCCCTCGGGCGGTTTACTTTGAATCCCTCACTGCGCTCAGGATTCTACGTTAGAATCCCTCGCAATGCTCGGGATTCTATTCTAGAATCCTTCGCTTCGCTCGTGATTCAAAATAGCGCCCTCGCCGTAAAAATACTATTTTGCCCCCTTGTTATACAATCTACTATTCTTGATCTGACTATTGGGTGGAAAATGCTGTTTCCCTCCCTAGGGAGGGAAAAACTCATACAAATTACTTCCCACCCAAGGGCCGGAATGAACTTTAAAAATAGAACTGCTGACAGGTCAGCTGTGATAGTAAAGAGATTTGTGTAAAAAAAAAAAAAAAATGCTGCGGCCATGCGACTTTCCAAACAGCCAGTGTGAACTTAGCGAAAATTTCTTCCGGCCCCATACACGTACAATAATATTGATCAATGTAGCAATAAATTGAACATATTATTGAGGTTTGAACAGACTATATTCGGATGGAAATAAATATTGAATCAATATTGTACGTGTATGGGGCCGGCCGGAGTTCCATATTTAAAATTTAAAAAGTCGACATAATGTAGTTGTTATTATTTTATCTGTAACAGAATTCAAAACCATTGGTAATAATGTTTTATGGTGGTCGTTCGGCGGGAAACTTTCAGACAAGCATTACATTGTGTTTTAATAATTTTTCAAAACTAGTGTAATTTCGAGTGTTTATGTGTAATTTATGGTGGATTATTAAACATAAAGGTTCGACAACGTGCAAAAGTGTTGGAAAGTGATAAAGCGCAGTGAAACGCGAGTTTTTAGGTTTGTCGACGAATTCCACAGCAAGCCCTAGTAAGGTACCACCGCCTTACTAGAGTAGAACTTAGTCCAAACTTGGACATACATGAATACGCTGCTCATAAGAAGAATCATAATATGAAAATGTTTTATATTTTCACAATGAAATTTACTTGACTTTGGCATACTCTCAAACCGAGAAAGTCCAAGAACAAGAAGAAAAAAAAAAAAAATGTTTTATGGTAAGGTTTGAATCTTATCATTAGTTTTATTTTCCTCGTATTTGAAATGAAAAGTAGAGTGTTTAACTCGGGTAAAAGAATCAATTCCGACTCGGACTATAGCCGCCCTCGCTGCACTCGGGCGTCTAAATACCTCGGGAATTGATTCTTTCCACCCTCGGTTAACAATCTACTATTCCGGTCTCATCTTGTAGAGCTGTGGTGAGTTAATTATTATCCCATGTTTTCGGGAGGCTTTTGCAAAACTTGGTAAATGCCTGGTTCCCGCTATCAGAAAGCAATGATGGTCTTCCAACTAGTCTACTCAGTTGCATCACGTGCAATTGAATTGACATACTATATATATAAATGATGATGAAGAAATGAATGTTGATTTGTACTAAGTTGTTTCTGAAGAGACACGTTCGAAAATAAATCGTTCTTTTATCTGATCTGTTGTATAACTTTCAAGATATTATTTTGGCAGTCATTTCACATCAAATCATAAATCAGTTTGCTGTAGGTTGTCAGTAAGTGGATGAGTTCGAGCATCCTATGAGATGGTACGTCCGTCGCAACTCGCGGCAGATGAAAGCGCGCTTCCGCGAAGTTACGCTTGAGCGAGCGACGTCGCGCGCCGCCGCAACCGCGCCAGTGGGCACGCGGCTTTATTTATAAACGCGATTATTTGTGTAATGTACAGTTAAATATAAACGAGAATATGATTTATCTGGCGAGTGCACGTCATGCATAGAGAAGTGGACATAAATACGGTTCGGGAATATAAGTTTGGGAATAACGAAATTAACCAGCGTCGGTGATGGGACCTAAACGTCCATCCTACTATTGGCACTTAACATATTTACGAGGACGTAAATGATTTAAACAACTTAGCAGACAGAATTTAGCAGAATGATCAGTGCATATGGAGTCTTATATACCCGACTGCGCGATGCACAGGAGGCTAAAGTTTATTACAGGTCAGTTATAGGTTCTTACTGACTTACGTTATGCAAGAGTAAGATATGAATACAGGCCTGTAACACCAGGTGAAAAGCAAACGTGAATTAGGTACACATTGCCAGTAGTTCCGTTTGTTGGCGCTGCGTAATATATGGTAAGTATAGTGTCGTTACAGGACATTTCACACAAGATAAATGTAGGACTAGGTATTCTGTAATCTGAATCAATATTCCTATAGCCAAGACAGATGTCACAAAGTCACATCCATAACTATAATCTCTGCAGTCTATCGCTGCTCGCAGGCTTCAAGAAACCTAAAGGAATGACGAATGGAATTAGAATATCAATCAGTGGTCTGAAAAAAAAATTGTAGTAGGTAGATACGTCACATACCTACCTACATACATGCATAGTGTTAGAAGGCACAATAGTGCATGTCTTGCGGAGTCGTTTGAAGTGAGTGCTCATAAATCGGGCTACCAGCCACGCGCAGCCGCTGACGATAAACTGGAGCGCACTATCTCTGCGAATACTTACAGAACAATGGGTATAACGTACTAGTATTTTTAGTCTTAACAGTATGTTTGGTCTAGCAGGAGTTTCATGTGGATTATTTTTTCATCTGTTCTAGTTAGATACTTCCAGATCTACGTCATAATTTCTATTCTGTATTCTGTTATTTGGAGCCTGGGGTCTGCTTTAATTCGCTGCTAAAAGCAGCTACGATTTTATCGCACACTTTTGAGAAGCGACTGTCAAGTCCCAGAACTCCATATAACTTACCTACTTCAGAACCTCATCCATTGTTTAGCAGATAACTAAATCACTAGTTGGATTTAGCTTAGGCCCAAAACACAAAAGAATGTATGGCCTTTTTTTTTTTTTTTTTTTTTTTTTTTTAACGTGAGGGAAAATCCTCGTAGGATGCTATGCCGGACTCTTACCGACTAAAAAACCTCACGTAACGCCCAGCAGCCTATGGTTGAGAGCCCCGGGTAAGCCCTCAGGAAGGATGTCCCGTGACTCCCAACAGACCTACGGCCGCCAATGCGGCCTCGCCCAGGGGGTGGTTCGGGTGCAATCCCGCGTCTATGGGGGGTTTCGGGTGTGACCCCGCTTCTAAGGGGGGGCGTGCGTGAGTGCTCACGTCACGCTGCCGTCATGGGCCTGCTTCTGTAAGGACGGTGAGCGGCCCTCTCACCGTCCTCAGACCCCCGGTCATGGAGGCCGATAGTCCTCGGCGAAGACACGTCGGCGGCGCCCAGGGCGCCGACTGCGGAACTCGGGTGGGAGAGTTCTCTCCCGCACCCGGCCCGCCGCCTTCTTCACGAGTATGACCTGCTCGCAGAAAGAGGCGGCGCAGTCCCACTTACTCCCGCTGGAGAGCATGGCTCGCACCATGGCCTCAAGCGAGAGAGTGTCCACGCCCAGACCCACTACGAGGACCTGTCGCTGTTGTGCCCACGCCGTGCACTCCACCAGCGTGTGGAGCGCCGTGTCATCGCTGCGGTCCTCGCAGTGCTGACACTCGGCCGTGGTTTCCCGGTGTTTTCGCCACAGATACCTACCGAAGCTACCGTGCCCGGCAAGCATCTGTGTCAACCGGTAGGAGAGAGCACCGTGTCTTCTCTCCAGCCACTCGTCCATGACCGGTCTGACGGCCGCGATTGTGGCGAGTCCCCCCTTTGGTTGCTCAAGTCGTACCTTCCATGTCTCCACGGTTTCCTGGTGGAGCAGGGTCCGCTGGGCCTCGATTTCTCGAGACGCAGGCCTTTGGCCCCGCTCCAGCGCCTCCTTGCGCCATCTGAACAGTGACGCAAGGGCTCTCGCTTCCAGGTCCCATGGAGGGGTCCCGGCTAGGAGACATGCCGCCTCACCGGAGATCGTGCGGTTTCCTCTTATCACCCTGACGGCCATCACTCTCTGCGGGCTCAGCAGTCTAGCCTCATTGCTGGCCGTCAGGGTCTCCGCCCATACGGGAGCCCCGTACAGAGCCATGCTTCGCACGATCCCCAGGTAAGGAATGTATGGCCTATATTTTGTTTGGATTAAACGGGATCAGCATTTGTATTCCAAGATGATAAAGCATTAATGACAGTTATATTACTGTGCTAATTACTGAATGAAAACTACCCTGAGCTTGTAAACTTCGTCTCATTAGCGAATGCTAGCGAAACGAACGCTCGGCCATGCGCGGGCGCAGCGCGAATGATGCGCGCCCGACCGCGGCCGACCGCAGCCGACCGCAGCCGAGGGCGACCGAACGCAGCGGCATGCGCCCGAGTGCGGCGGCTCGGCGCGGGCGCGCGGTAACTATCCGCGATCAACACTTGTTTAGCCTAGCTGTTTGAATGCGGTATTTATTACCTAGTTAATTAACTATTGATACACGATAACACGACCAGTTAAAATTCATCCACCTGTCAAAATCTTTAAATTTACGTAGATAGGTACCTACATTTGGTCACGCCTTTATCCCCGAAGGGATAGGCAGAGGCATATTAAATGCCTACATTTCACCTTTTAGAATTGGTCCCACGTATCATCTTTAAATTTGCCGTGTCAAATACTAGATATATATTAAATGTGCCCGGTAACTCTCGGGCCGCAGTGGAAGAAAGTCGTGAACAGCTTGTGTCTGAAATCGAGGCTACTCTTACTAGAGTGTCCGATTGGGGTCGACAAAACCTTGTCCAGTTCAACCCGTCCGAGACACAAGCGTGTCTATTCACCGCTAAGAAAACCCCAATAACTGTAGCGCCGCAATTTCAGGGCACATCTCTCTCTTCCCATCTCTTGAAGTATAGGGATCCTTGGCTTTGGCATCTCCAATTCTCCAGTGACGTTCAGTTCCGTAGTCACTTAGGGGACGAGGCCAAGCTGGCGTCCAAGAAGCTCGTGTGCTCAACAGAACACAAACACAAACACTGCTACTGTATAAGTCGCAAGTGCGGCCGCATATGGAATACAGCAGTCACCTCTGGGCGGGAGCACCTGAATATCAGCTTCGTCCATTTGACTCGGTGCAAAGGCGAGCTATGAGAGTTGTCAACGATCCTATACTTACAGGTAGTGTGGAACCTATCAGAATCTTTATTTGTGTGTGTCTCTTCGCGACAGGAGAACCTGTCCCTCCTTATGCGTATTCTATCGCCTGTACAATGGTATGTGCTCTGAGGAATTGTTTGATATGATGCCCACGGCTACGTTCTATCATCGCACCGCTCGCCACAGACAGGGAGTTTATCCTCACACTCTACGTCCGGAGCGTTAGCATGGTTAACACGGTTAGATCCGGTTGGGGCTTTCTTCCGCGCACGCTTGGGTTGTGGAATGATCTCCCTGCTTCGGTTTTCCCAAACGCCTATAGCATGGGGTTCTTCAAAAGGGGACTTAGAAGGTTTTTAATGGGTCGGTTTAAATGCGAGTGTTGCAATCGTACATAGGCTGCGGTGACCAGCAGTATTTCTGGTGGGCCATATGCTTGTACCTTAGCGTCAAAAAATAAATAGGGCTTAATTATTATAAACCATATATAACTTTTATACACGCCCGATTAAATACGCCCGCGTTGAATTCTTTTGGCCATTACCGCACCCCATGGGAAATATTCGACGAATAAAAAAATTGTTATACTGTGCCTTTGTGTTATCTATCCATGTAGATACCACAAACTATGACCTACTTTTTTTATTAGGTAGTTAGGTACCTAGTATGTACCTATTTAGGTACCTACCTAATAATAAACAGTTAAACATTGATTGCCCCAAAAGTAACGCGGGGTGACAGTGAGATTGTCGTGTTGAAACATAATCTTTATGTCAGTTTTGCAGCTAATGAGTATCATGTGAGGAGGACTACTTGCTAAGCGTGGCACTCTCACGCTAGGGCTGTCAGGATGGCTTATAATGCCTTCAGCTTCAAAATAAATTAAATAGGTAAGCAGAGATACGATTTAATACAGTATATCATTATGTGCGGTTTACAAAGTGAAGGCTCTATGATTTAAATTAAATTGATGGTAATAAACTAATAGTAGGCTGGGACTGGATGCGGAAGGCGCAGGAACGTGTGTTGTGGCGTAAATTGGGAGAGGTCTACGTCCAGCGGTGGACTGTCATAGGTTGATTTGATTGATTGACGAAGTTGTGTGAGAATGTCCATGAAAATATTTGAGTCCGGTGACTGGAGAAACACTACAGACCTGCCGAAAAACTTAAAGTCACAGTAGAGATTCCTGGAGATAAATAGGTAAATGAAAGATATCAGCTATGCTACATTTGAGATAGGTACCTACTTATTTCAGTTCTAGTTTTGTAAAGTGTTGAAGATGAACTGGGACTTGAATATACAGAGTTTTCTTTATACATTTGGTAACTTTAATTGTGACACCCCTAGATCAGCTACACCCACAATGTGACAGTGTGGGAAGGGCGGCGCCTTTGATAGTGATACTGCGCGAGGGCTGCGACTGGCACTCACACATCACATCAGAGTTATAGTTTGTTTGTATGTATGTATATGTATTCTGTGTATGTTATATTTTGACGTCCGTACGACACTGTGACGTGACATGTGATGTGTAACAAGAGCGCTCTGGTATTTCTATGGAATTATTTCCTCAAAGGAACTGAAACCATCGAATACGCTGTCGTGATTTTTTTCTTAGGGGCGAATTTTAAGAAATCCCTTCATAGTGGCGCCTCTACATCACATAATTACTGTCTAAAAATTAAGTTAGTTGTTCCGGTGGTTTAGGCTGTACCTTTTGTGAAAATCCTCATCGATGCTATGCTAGAGCTCTACCGGCTAAAACTACAAACTGCACAAGAAACGGCCTCTGGCCGGGAGTACCGGGTAAGGTTGTGTAAACCATTGTTATCCCAAAATCCGTCAGCCAATAAACCCAGGCACAGAAACAACCATTCAACCGAGAAATGCTTGTCTTTACAATAATGTATTGTATAAAATGCTAATACCTAAGCGTTATTTTTTGACATGACTGTAATGAAACCTAGCTTGTGGTGCTATATATAATATAGAACAATTTGATCGTCTGATGGCAAAGGGTTTTAAAAACGGTTTTAGAGTTTCAGAGTTTCCTATCGCATACAAACTCGAAAAGAAAAGGATTTCAGCCTTTTCTTTTCGTATAGTACATCATACATTTTCATTTTGATAATCGTCTCTACAGCATCTTTATAATTACGTACACCATACCTACCTACCTACTTAAGCTTTCTACTTCTATCCGCGCCTAGGTAGCTTTACCCACATTGTAATGAGATTTCAGAAACTAATCAAATCAAAAATAGCCACTATTAATCAACGTTTGACTCCTGGCTGCCACTACGCACCACTAAACTTCCTCTCTATAAACACTTATTGGTCGGTATTCAAACAAAAGCTCACGACTAATCCAATTATCGCTTTACAGCTATCGTTTTAATTAGAGTGTTTAATTAAAGGCACAGATAGTATCGAAACCCTGCTTCCGTTATCTTACGCCCTTCGAAATCACACACACTGTAAAACAAACTTTACTGCTGTTGCGTAAAATTCAAATTGGTACAACCCTAGAGGAGTAAGGAATTCTTCTTGACATTTCATGCAAATTTGAACCCAATGTCAAGGAGAATAAAGTTCGATTTGCGTTTTACTTTGTGTCAGTGAGGGGTAAGGTAGGCGGCCCGATTACCGGTGGCGGCGGCGCGTGACGCCCGCCGCTGAGATCTGAAGCACATGCGCCCTATTTATAGTCGGCAGTGCGCAGGATCATGCGCGCGCATCGTTGTACAGATTGTCAAAGGAGTTGTGGAGCTCTTTGTTCAGTTGATGGTGGAGGCGGTCTTGTATGTGGTAGGTGAGAGCTTGTAATATGCATTAAATATGGTGATGTTTTCTGTAAGGTAACTCTTAAATAGGATAGATATGTAGGTATCTCTAACTAAGGTAACCTACGTAATCTTTTTTTTTCGAGATCCAAAAACAAGGCTTAGATAGGGGCTTTCTGCCGCGCAAGCTTAAGTAGGCAATGAAATGACCTCCCTGCCTCAGATTTCCCAAACGTCTACAGTTTGGGTTCTTCAAAAGGGGTTTTGGAAGGTTTACACAGGTTTTACCTGATCTAGATACGAGAAGACTAAACTAACTAACTAACCTGATCTAGATTTCAGGACCCCTGAAATATAATGAATTACCGCTATAACACCAGCAATTTCACTTCAAGAACTAATTATGCTCGTAGCCGTGCTCTGTGTTAGATGTTGGCGTGGATATTTTGACGAGACAAAGTCATTTTTAAAAGAAATCAGCTGTGAATCGCATCAAATCTACGACCGTGGAATCAAGTAGAGCACTGCTACGGGCATCGGGCAGCGCCGGCGCCGCGCCGTCGAGGTGCTGGCAGTCGATGCAGTATAGCTTGTTGCAAAGCATATAAATATACGCAACCTTTTAAAAACTACCTACCTACTTAAGATGTAAGTAATAAAAAGATGTTGTAGAAGTTTTTGAATTTATTATTCGACACTTATCGTGATATTTCCAACCTAACTTGTACCGAGAGTTGTCCGATGTGTAAAGACTGCAACGAGCCCTATTAGAGATTTTGTGATGTCGTTTTTGGGTGTTATAAGTAAATGTTATACATTACCGTAATAAAAACCTAAGAAGACATATTAGAACCTTTATCCGCACAACAAAAACGTAGGTAATCAAAAGATCCTAGAAACTATAATCAAAGTTCCACTTAAACTACTTCAATTCCACCTAATTCCATTCAACACCTCCGCAAGCAATCCGGGCCAGCGTGATGTCATTAAAGCTACAGCACAATGTGGGTATTACGTCCGTGCCTACACCACACGGGCCCATAGCGCGGTGGTCGCGGTCGGCGGCGCGCGACGGCTCGCTGATTAACACGCCGAGCGCTTGTCCGGCTCACTCCTGACAGATTGTATTTATGGTGACGTTCATACACAGAGCCTTCGGTTTTCTCATATATGTGCCTTAGTGAGACTTATGCTGCCTCTCAAGATTTTAGATTAGATTTACAACACAGGATCCCCGTGGTTCAACCTTCGCTGTATGTTTTCTTTTATTTTCATATACATATTTGACATATTAACCTTTAATTTGAAGCAGCAAGATCTTGCCGAGAATTAGCTAAATATAAACTGAAATATGCTTATCTGTTTCATATATCTTCATTATTGTGAAAAGAAAAGCTCAGTGATTCCCAAATAGCTCTATGATGTGCCCCTCTAGCTCCGCCTGAAGATCACAGGCCCAGAGAAGGAAAACTACCACCAGAATGGCAATTGTGACTACACGACACAAACTGTTGCACGAATTTGGCTGAAATTAAAATACATAACTAGTTATTATGACATTGGCATTCACAATGATAGGGTATTTTAGGAAACTCTCGCCTGTAAGTAGTATAGCGGAGATTAGTAGTATATCACACAAAAAAGCATAACTAGTGTTCAAAAATGGTGAATGTCAGTACATTGTAACATGAGGCGGCTCCCATATTACAAAACTTTTTAACAATGAAGGCTCTATTCGCTTTGTTTGGCATTTTGGCGCCACTGCAGTGGTAGCGAGCGTGGCGTGGGCATTGCATTCCATTCTGCGACGTGATATTCGAGTACAATTCAATTATTTCTTATAAGTATGTATTATTCTCACCACATTCTTGGTGCATTAAGTGAATTCCAATTCTATTGGCAATAATAAAATTTTGTGTATAATATCATCAAGTATCGACCCAAGGACACCTTTGAATCGACACCCCCCGTATCTCATCTTTAGTGTTAAAGCAACAATAAAAACTTCGACTCGCACGGAGGGTTCCGTATCAAAAACGGTAAACAATCACGTTTGTTGTATGGGTGCCCCCTTAATCCCCCCTTTTTTTTCTAATTTTAATATTTTGTTATTACGGCAACAGAAATACATCGTCTGTGAAAATGTCAGCTCTCTAGCTATCACGATTCCTGAGATACAGCCTCGTCAGCGAACTCTCATGAATAGGGTCCCGTTTTTTACCCTTTGTGTACGGAACCCTTAAAGGGAAACCTCTTAACTCCATTCGCCTCAAGATATGGGTTATGTTAGAAATAGATACAGAAGTCATCATGAAATTAGGCGGCTCTATGGCTTGCGGCACGGTATTCCTATTTGTATAGATAGGTATATTTTACTCTGTACATAGCTATATTTTTTCCTATATTTTACGTCGTACTATCATTCCCAACACCTGCCACCCATATATCCCAAAAACAGAGTTAGAATTGAATACGTAATAGAACTTGGAGAACCCTCTACCAGCGCGTGATAAGGCATGTCGTTAGGGCTTTAACTTGTGAGATACTGTTAATGCTCTTCTGGACTAAGAATAATGCTCTTCTAGATATCGCCATGACTTTCCATTGGGCGCTCGCCTCGGTGCCAATTTGATTAAATATCAGTCTCAAAAAAACATTTTCAGGAGGTATTTAAACTAAGGGGTATCAGGTAAATGGACGGTTGAAGCCAAACTCCATAGATATACAGGCAGCCGGCTTACATTTCCTACATCGAAGACATGATTAAGAAATAATCCATTACCGCAATACCTACACAAAACGGGTATAAAAAAAGACGAAGGATGTAGTGAGGATACTAACCTCAGGTTTTTTTTTATTATGAAGCTCGTCAAATTGACGGGCTAGTGGAATACCATGGCGAAATCTAGCGATTGGGAGCCATTCTCAACAGTCCGTAGGATTTCTGACAGTGGTCCTTAAGTTGGCGGCCCTGTAATGTGCCTCTTCCGTTTAAAGAACCCGGGATTGTAATAAGAGAATTCGACAGAAAAACGATCTATTGAAGCGCTTAGTTTTAGTGAAAGGAGTTTATAAAATAGATTGCTGCTACGGTAGTTCCGTCAACATCAGTCAGATGAATGAAACACAACAATTTTAGTCAGATAGAAGCTCTGTGAGTCTAATATTTTAAATAATTTCAACAATATTAGAAGCTACTAAACAACTGGGAAGACGCTAAAATGAAGAAGATTGTTAGGATAGCATCGGAGCGTAACGTTTGCGTAGGCCGTAGTCACGCGTAGTCCAGTGCTACGTGTCTACGAAACGTCAGTCGCGTAGCTAGGGGAACTAAATTATTAATATTGTTCGATAAACGCCAATGTTTATCTAGTTAAAGTCACAATTTTCGATTTTGTGTGACCGGCCCGACATTATAAGTTCAAACTATTGTACAATACTAAACAGCTAGTAGCTATAAGTACGAAGGTATTTCTTGTCTACGGCTTGAAATATTTTTGAGGAAAGCTAAAGAATAAAAAATAATAGTTACACATAATAATATCTTATCTCATCTTTGAAGTTCAGGATACGCTGGGAACGCCAGCTTTATTATTATTATTATTCAAAGTTAGTGTGTAAGTCAGTGTATGTTCTGAAATGCTGTCTGATCTTTTCAATCTTCTTTATTTAGACATTAGCTTTAATTGGTTTTTTATCAATAAATTCACGTAAAAGTAGGCAAGTATAAAGTAAGTAATAAAACCGAAAACCGATCAAAACTTTTATATTAGTTCTAAAACACGCATACAGTTCATTATCTTCACGCGCCGGTAGCGAAATCTGCCACGCCTTGCGCACCAGCCTTACTAATCTGAACAAAACATTTAAAAATATCGCATTAACGCAGACTATAAACCGCTAGCGCTATAGAAAAGATAAAGAAAGAAACAATGGGGTGAAAGGGGGGTTGGGGTGGGAGGGGTGATCCTGCGTGCGGCCGCCGGCTACACAATTGGGCATAAACCACGCGGTATGCCCGCGAACAATGACTTATAGGTTATTTATTAAGGCGAGTGCAGTGCGCGGGCGCAACGTGTAATGTCCTCGAATATAATTCCGTACAAACGAGCCTGTTATTGATATTTTATTTCCGTTACGATTTTAATGCGTTTTTGGATGGAATTTGGCTCGTCATTAGTGAATGTAGTTTTTAAGTCGCTTGTGTTATTTGAGTTTTACAATCTCAGGGTGCCTAAATAAAATTTATTCGGCAAAATACGTCTCGAAATTGGTATGACGCAATCTTAGATCATCTAACCACAGGATGCGCCTTACTTAAGCATTGTTTTCTGCCATTGCACATGACCATTTGGTCTTTTGGCTTTATAAAAAGCCTGTACATCAGTACATCATTTTATATGATTAAACTAGTACATTTCATTGTAGTTGACTGTACAATAACAATTAACACACAACAGCCATTACGTGTTTGTCGATTAATACATTTTTAAATGCAATGAAATTTTATATGTCTTTGTGTTTCCCCCTTCACTTGTATGAAAACTGGCAGAATATTTTTGTATGCGGTGGTTCGCAAAGGCTAGTCCCGTGTTATATGGTCTAAGGACGCAATAGATGTTATTCCTAATTGTTATTTCCATTCTTTGTTATTATTGACGTGACAACGTCTTATAATTCGATGGAGCCGGCTGCACGCACGAAAAAACATGACGTATGAGGCGTTACCTCGCTATGAGACGTTCCATTTAAGGCTGAGTTGTCACGTTCAGCTATTGTCAGTAAACCGACTTTACAGACAACCGATTAATCTTTTCAATCAATCTCAAAACTGGGAGTGATGGATGGATGGATGAGCTACCCCGCACCTCAAAACTCGACCTCTGGGGTGTTTAGGTTGACATGTAATAAATTTGTAGGTATTTAAGAAGAAGAAGCATCTGCCTACATGATCGGAAGTGGTCACCGTCACCTAAATAGTCGAATTTTTAATTAGACGAAGTCAATTGACAGCAGCTAATGTCACTTCTTCAATGTTGCCTATGACGTAGTGACATTAGTTGCTGTCAATTGACTTAGTCTAATTAAAAAATCGACTGTATGATGCGAGGGAGGAGACCCGGGCAGCCATTGTACATAGAGGTGGCTTATATTATATCCCACGCCTATAGAAAAGGTAATTCGAGGGAGAGAAAGAAATAGTACCTACATTATGCGTAAGACGTGAGCTATGTACCTATAATAAATCTTAAAATATCTACAGGTATAAATGATACAAGATCCGTTTATGAAAGCAGTCCCGATATTATTTAGGTTCTTAGTAAAATAGAACCTTGTAAATGTTTATCAGACACAGATTTATATGTAGGTAAATTGCAGCCTAGCAGTCTAGGTAGGGTGCCTACGGAAAAAAATCTTTAATACCTATTTAAAATCTTCTCTTAGTCTTTATTTAGAATTTATTTTATGAGCGTCTAAGTAAGCTATCGGAAATGTTGACGAGCTCTATTGCTCTGCCAGCCACGAGCTTAACAATATTCTTTATTAAAACATTTCAGAACTCCCGTTATAGTTTAGTCATTTGGTGGGAAATAAGGAGCTTAGCTGGAAAAATTTTCGGGAGTCTTAAAAATTGCCAATTTTATAGATTTTGATGTGCTGTTTGCGAATTTTAACTTAGCCGCCTCGTATCGCTTGCACTAGCGACGCCATTTTGGAAAAATGGCTACGTCAAACAAATATCTTTTTTCGTGCTTATTCTACGATAGCAAAATGTGTTACAAAATTACCTAATGGAAATTTTTGTACAGTTTATGTCTTAGCTCCTTTTTCGTAAACTTAATAAATTCGACAAACGAGCGCCGTAATGTGATTGCAATTAACGCGTTTTTATTGAAATATGTAGTTTGTTTCAACTCCACTTTGAAGTAGAGTTTGTCGCGATTTGACATAAAAAAGGAAGGATTTTAATTTAGACGTTTATAGAAAACTGTCTACAACTTTTTTGAGAATTCTAATGCAAAAAGCCATAGATTAAATTGTATATTGTGGCGCTTACACGCCGAAAAAAATTATTTTACAAAAAAGTTGCAAAGAATGATTAGTAGAAAATGTTATCGTAAAATTTCGTTATCGTAAAATGAGCACGAAAGGAAATATTGTCAAAAAACTTTAGCTCGCCATTTTTAGGGTTCCGTAGCCGAATGGCCGAAATTTATAGATTCATGAGATATAGAGAAAAACGGAAACCTTATAGATTCGTCATGTCTGTCTGTCTGTCTGTCCGTCCGGATGACACATCCACTTTCCTCCGAAACTATAAGACGTATGACATTGGTAAGTACATAAAACTAGAAATAAAGCTGTAAATTTTGGGGGTCCCCATACTCAGTACTGAAATTCAATTTTTTTTTCATCATACCCAAAACCAAACAAACATCAATATCTATAGATAGGTCTTTAAAAGTGACATTCAGATTTTTAACATATTTTTTTTCTAAACTGAATACTTAGTTTGCGCAAGAGACACTTCCAAAGTGGAAAAAATGTGTCCCCCGCCTCTTCTAACAACTTCTAAACTAAGAGAATAATAAATCTAAAATATATATATATAAGTAATTGACTGAGTGAGCGTAGCGAATGGAAGTCTCAGTATCGACAGTATGGACTTTGCTTGGATTTTGCTTTTGGGCGTATAATTTTGGCTCTCTAACTATCACGGTTCCTGAGACACAGACTCGTGATGGACAGACAGACCGACGGGTAGCGAAGTCTCATGAATATTCCCGACGAAGGTTCCCGTTTTTTACCCTTTGGGTACGGAACCCTAAAAATAAAGGAAGGAAAGTGCGAGTCGGAATGGCAAGCGTTGGGTACCGTACCCAAAAACGGCAAAAATGACGTGTGTTGTATGGGATTACCCTTTAAATATTATTATTTTTCTGATTTTAGTATTTGTTCTTATAGCCGCAACAGAAATACGTTATCTGTATAAGTTTAAGTTCTCTTGCTGACACGCTTCCTGAGATACAGCTTCAGGACGAACAGACGGACAGCGAAGTCTCGTGAATAGGGTCCCGTTTCCACCCTTTGGGTACGGAACCCTAATATTATTAGGGTTTATTTACAACAACAAAAAGTTATTTACGAAATTGAAATTTTAATTATACGATTTCAGTTACAAAACTACTAGATAGCGTTAACGCGATTACAAACAGGATAATTAACGGTGTGACTATTTTTGCCATTTTCATTGAACCACTTTCTTGTCAAACTTATTAGTAATTGAATTGTTGTTGTTGTGATTGTCGTCAAGAATTAATGAAACCATGAGTTTCGAGGCGAAAGGAAGAAGTTTTTGTCAATTTTCAGCAGGTTTTGCTTGGCCATTGGCGATATGAACAATGTTTCGCTATGGCTTCAACGGCAGTGATTCATGAATCATGGCGCATCAAATGACATTGATTTTAATAATTTCGATGTTGATCATGTGGTGCTGTATGTAGATACTCGTACTTTGTCTAGATAGAGCAATTACATCTGCGCCGTTCTATGATTGAACAGTTATGCTCTGACGACCTGCTACCCACGCTTTTTATGGAAAGTGAGATTAGGCCAGAGCGGTAATTTAGGGGGGAATGCTCCAATTTTGATAGTTACATTGAGAAATACTACGGAAAGAAAGGGTCAACTATTTGATAGGACTTTGGAGTTCATAGAAGAGGCTTTCAATCGTTGTGAGGCGAACGGGCTACACTTTCACTGTTCAAGGAATGACTATTTGAAATCAGGCAGACTACTTATATCTGTTCGATTACGTACGTCAATAACGTGACCTGCCTGATAGCTAAGTCCTGTACGTACCGGGTCCTATACAGATATGTGACACATAATAATAGGTGCCTCACCGATTTTTTTAGTTTGGTTTCTGGTTGCTCGCGAGGTCTACTCTTCGCAGAAGTACTAGTTTACATTGCTATAAAAACTACCAACGAAAATTGGTTTGAACGAGATCTAGAAAGTAGTTTTATTTTAAAACGTCATAAACCGCAATTTTGGCTTAGAAAAATCACTACTACAGCGAACGTGTTAAAACATCAATCAAAGTTACAACGAACTACAAGAACTTTTATCCTATGGTACTTGCTGCTACGGAACCCTTCATGGGCGAGTCTGACTCGCACTTGGTCGATTTTAATATTATTCTTCCGAGGGCTTACCCCGAGCTCCTAACCATAGGCTGTTAGGCAGTACGTGAGGTTTTTTAGTCGGTAGGAGTTCGGCATAGCATTCTTGCAGGATTTTTCCTCACGTAAAAAAAAAGCCTCACTGGGACATAGATGACAAAGTTGAAATTTGTAAAGAGCACATCAAAATCAAGCACAGCAAACCAAATCAATCAATATCATCCAATCATTAATTAATACATTTAATAAAATCGTAACAGGTCGCTGTCTGCACATGGAAGATGAATAAGAAAAAATATTATAGGGGGGCTTTATGAACATAATAGAACCCAAAACAATGATTTTTAGAATTTTTGTCTGTTTGTCTGTACGTTTGTGCACGCTAATCTCAGTAACCGCTTAACCGTTTGCAATGCGATTTTTTTATTGGGTTGAGGTTTGCTTCACTTAACATTTAGTGTTTATTTCATGTCAATCAATTTATAAATAAAAAAGTTATATCACTCTTAAGAATCTTGTATTTTGAACATTTTTAATTGTAGGAGTTTCATTGAATGTTAGGGTAAATCTAAACTGGCGTGTTGGCTTAATCATAAAAGAGCTTAATGATTAAGGCTATTCTAAAACAATTCAGTCAGTGGACTGAATTATTTTAGAATAGACTTAATCTTTAAGCTCTTTTATGATTAAGCAAACAGGGCAGTTTCAAACGATGCTTGATGAATCTGATGAAGAAATATCTCTCCTTTATTACATACACCTTATGTGACGTAACCGAAGTTGCGGGGGTCAGCTAGTCTATAATAATGTCGATTTTAAAAACTGCCGGAAAATTTCCAACTAAAACTACCAAATGCATACATTACATTTACATACATACATGCATATAGTCACGCCTTTATCCCCGAAAGGCTAGGCAGAGGCATAGCATACGCCCATATTTCACCTTATTGCTTATGTCACACGTAATATAGGTGGTGAGCCTACTGTCGTGTTGAAATGGACAGGTGCAGGGGCCTTACTCTGCAAATTAATTTCAATCTCAATTTAAGCGTAATCCAATTCCAATGTTAATTTTAATGTCGCCTAATTTGGTACTCTTGAAGCAAAATTGTATCGGAATCGCTATTGCCGCGCGATTGATATGTCATCGTTCTAATCCACTTGAAGTTAGCTACGTCACCGGCCGCATAAGTGTTGCTCAACATATTACGATAAACTGGTAAAAAACTGTAAAATGATCAATCAATTCAAATACAAGGCTAATAAATAAATATAAGAAAAATAATTGATCTGTAGATTACTTGTAATCTTTTTAATTCAATTTAATGGAAACAAATGGTCGAAATCATAAAATTAACTATGGTATTGGCTGTATGTAGCATTATCGTTGCCTATTAAGAAGCGTTATTCAATATGTCTAAGATGAAGTGTCAAACTTTTTTGTGTGTCAGTGACGGTGTCAAACGACTTAAAATTCAAAAACACTGAAGTGGTGTTGGTTTTGATTAGTTATATTTTATTCAATATCATATTATTAGTTATATTATATTGGTAAGCAAGGACCTAAGAATAATATTGGTAAGTAAATATTTACTCAATTAGACTTGTTATTTTAACAGGTAATACTTACTGTGTTTTACATAGCATTAAACCTAGAAAGAACAACTACGCCTCAGTGGCGCCCATGTCGGGATGAAAACGCTCCCTCTTTCTAATACGCGTTTGTATCTAGCTGTCCTTTTTGGTGTGCCCTGCCGTCGGTGCACACCACCGTGAGTCAGGCCTTTTTTCGCGATAACTTCCAGTAGGTACCCAGTGAGCCTCTACAGGCATTATTTAGTTTGCAACGCGGGCACCGTCACTGTCTAGCCCTTTGAAATCCGCACCACTGTTATTTTATGTTCAATGTTTAGTTACAATAGGAAGAATCCATAAAAAAAAACAAATAATAAAACCAATTTTTAATGAAATTTATGTCTTATTACATTGCAGTACCTGCATCATCCACCCCGCTTGCAAGCGACTTGCCGTGGCCTCGCCGGCGGCGCGGCATCGCCTTTCCGTTCCGATGGACTCAAATATAGAACGGTTCGCCAATATAGAAGCGCGACGGGTCGAAGCAGAGTTGAGTTCAGCGCATGCACTAAACAAGCTAGCGGAAGCAGTCGTGGCTGTTAGTGAGGCTTTATGGGAGATAGCCAGAAAAATGCATTAAGTCCTTACGTTCCTAATTGTCAAGTTTTTTTCTTCTTCTAAATAAAGGTTTTATAATGTTATAATAATTATGTGTTTCTTATTTTCTCATTACGTGCTCTTTGTACATTATAGTTTACCCTATGTCCTTTACCGAGGTCCAAGGTCTTTGGTAACTTCCAGTGGCGTAAAATGACAGAGCCACTAGAATCTACAAATTTGTTGATAATATTAAGTTATCGTTACCACATTTACCACAATAAATAATTGATTGAATAACTTGTAACAACATAGGTATATCCCGTTCGCTTCCGTTCGTTGGTTTGCCGCTGGCGTAGAGGCTGGTGTAGAGGCGTTGTATAGGAGGCGACCGGCAAACTTAGAGCGAACGGGTAGTAGGTACCTTATACTATGATGATATTGTATCACTTCTTCTCTTATGAGTTAGCATAAAGGGCTTTATGTTTTTATATACTTCTGCAACTCGATAATTGGCATTAAATTCTTTATCTCCCATACAAAAAGACTTATCCATATATCGCATCATTCTTCCCTCGTTTCGTCATAGTTTTAACTGGTCGCGACCCCAATACATTCCAAGGGTGTTATAAAAGGCGACTAAGGAAACACGTTCGTAAAAAGATCCATTCCGTATACTATGCCTCTGCCTACCCCATCGGGGATAGGGGCATGATTATATGTATGTAATTATGTAAAAAAATGTACATTAGTACTAAACGCACCATATTAACCACTATAATTGTTATTAATACCACTCAAAACGTAAAACAATATCTACGAAGTAGCACTTTTGTTATTGAGAAAATCCTAATCAACAAACAATAATAAACACAATTCTACGGCAATAGACAGATGTCAAATGTACTCAAGAGTAGCGAAATGGGGGGCGATTGAGCAATTCCAATCCCATTTAGTTCCCAATACGGCCACGCAATTCTATAATAATATTGCGCTAGTATTGAATTCAAGAGTACGAAACATCAAAATTCCAATGTCGATCGATCGGAATTAAAGTCAAGAGTAAGGCCCCAGGTCGTGACGACTGGCATTTGATATTTATTATGCCTCCCTTCATAGGGCCTTCAACTTGGCTTAATGATTGTAATTTTACTGAGTACCGGGTTTTATTTGTAGTTTTCCTTCTCTACGCAATGTATCGTTTTGCGTACGTGTTCCGATAGTCGCCTCTTACGACACCCTTGGGATGAATTGGGGTGGCAATATTTTGAACTCTTTCCCGTCGCCCGCCGCACGGGGGCCCGTCGCCAAACGGGGCTCAACTACCAAATAACTGGGTTATCTTAGGTAGGTATTTCTGCGTGATCGGAAACAAGTGCTTTTAGTACAAGCTTTAAATATGGAAGGATACCTAAAATAAAACTGCTGTCCAGACAAATCCAACGAATCTTTCCCAACTCGCTTTCGTTTGATTTGAGTTTTGAATTTTTTAGAAATTTCCAGTCATCAGAGTGTGAATTTTGTCTACTCCCAAACGGAATTTCGACAAATCCTTGTTCTGGCCACTTAGGACGGATTCCATGCTGGACGAATTCCATTTCGGACGAGTTCCAAATTGGACAGAAACAGTACAGTCATGTTTAAATTGTTTTATTAGATTCTGCAAATAGTTTTCCTATTACAGCAAAATAATATCTTTTTAGGGTTTCGTAGCCAAATGGCAAAAACGGAACCCTTATAGATTCGTCATGTCTGTCTGTCTGTCTGTCTGTCTGTCCGTCCGTGTGTCACAGCCACTTTTCTCCGAAACTGTAAGGCCTATGATATTGAAACTTGGTAACTAGATGTATTCTGTGAACCGCATTAAGATTCTTATATAAAATTAGAAAAAAAGCAGTAAATTTTGGGGGTCCCCATACTCAGAACTGAAACTCAAATTTTTTTTTTTCGTCAAAACCATACGAGTGGGGTATCTATAGATAGGTCTTCAAAAATCATATTGAGGTTTCTAATATCATTTTTTTCTAAACTGAATAGTTTGCGCAAGAGACACTTCCAAAGTGGAAAAATGTGTGCCCCCCCCCCTCTAACTTCCAAACTAAGAGAATGATAAATCTAAAAAGAAGATATGATGTACATTGCCATAAAAACTAGATAGAGCTGGTAGTTTTATTTTTATACGTCATAAACTGCAATTTTCGGTTAGAAAAATCACTACCACTGAGAACGTGTTAAAACATCAATCAAAGTTACAACGAACTATGAGAACTTTTATATTATGTTACTTGCTGCTACGAAACCCTTCATGGGCGAGTCCAACTCGCACTTGGCCGGTTATTTACCTTTGGCACTACTGCTTGGGACTAGCAGTAAGTAATGTCTTGTGTAATTCTACTTTCCCATGATACTACTTCTCTAATACCATAGCTACAATAGTACGATATAGATACTATGTATTGGATATCCTAGGATAATAAATACGTTGCTACTACGTTGTGTTCATAAATGCTGGCATATTATAAATAGATATTTTATTTTTAAATTAACACGAATAGTATTTTATTATTAAGTGTACTTCCGCCCAATGTGGAACTCGTCCGAAATGTAATCCGTCCAACGTGGAATCCGTCCAGCATGGAATCCGTCCTAAGTGGCCAGAAGGAATTCTACGACAAGATTTTACTTCGACAATCGAAACAACTTAACCCCGACACTACTGTACTCCGACAAAGGAAGAAACGCTTTGAAATCTTGTCGTAGAAGGATTTGTCGAAATTCAGTTTGGGAGTCAATTTTGTCTTCTATACTTCGACCCTTAGAAGCATACGCGAACGAACTCCAACTTTTTACTTACTGTTACATTGTGTGGGTAACTGATGGGTTAGAAAACCTGCATCAGTTACAGAAGTTCCTCTCTAAAATGCCGAAAGAGACGACCGATCAATAAAATTTCTTTCAGTTCTTGGATGCAGCCGGGAATTTTACGTTCAAATCAGATCAACAATAATAGGCACGTATATGTTATGGGTTATGGTTTAGTTAGAATGGTAAAACCACTGACTGTCGATGCAGATATTAATATTAATCCCAGCATCAACAGAAGCCGTTTGTTTGTCGGCTTGTCTGTGTCGCTCGACGGTTCATTTCGTCGCGGTAATTTGCCCGCGGCCGGCGTGCGGAAAAGCGATCTTGGCTGGCTTTAGGCAAATACCGACATATTTGGGGTAATTAACAGACAACGCCCGGCGGCGGCGCCTGTGTTCTTTTTTGTCACAATATAATATAACATGATGCGACTAGACATTTTGATTTTTGACACGTGTTTCCGTCTTTTGCGGGATGTTTTACGAGAATGTTAGGAATCTTTTACTTTTAATTAGCTTTCGAAGCGGGCTTTTTGTAGGTCAGGTAGCGTATTTTCTTTTCCAATTACATAGTTGGGGCGGATCCAGTTTCCTACATAATGTTTTATTTATTTAAAAAGTTAATAAGTATGTAATATGTATGGTACCTAATTTTACACAAGTTGCTGTATATTTGTTTTAACTTTTTTAATATAAGTACCTACATTTTATTTGTTATTTATTATTTCGTTTGTAGTGTCCGTCTTTAGTGAAATTAATGTGGAAATTGTGGCTTATTGTAATTTTATTTTGATTTTATGCGGGTAATAGGTAATTATAATAATGGTTAGTCTGATATCACGTAGCATCGATAGGAGCCATCTGAAAATCAGCGCTACATACCATTTTCAGGAATGGTTGGTATGTAGCTTATAGCTGAGATGGCTGCCTGTTTAGGTGCATGCACCATATTGCTGTTCTATTTTCGCACTAGGTATCTAGTTTAAATTACCTACTATGTAACGTGTTTGAATAAAGGTTGGGAGTCACGGGTAAGCTCTTGGAAGGTTATCCCCAGGATTCTCGACAAACTTTGACTACCACTGTGGCTTCACTGTGTTTTGATGGGTTGTTCGGGGATCATCCGGCTTCTTTGGGCGTCTGGCGTTCGTGAAACTATCATGTCACGCTGTCGTCTTGAGCTTGTGTGATGTGTGTAGCGTTGCTGACAACTGCCGCCCAATATCGTCAATGACGAACTCTCATCATAACATGAAAAATTACACGAGATCTTGCGAGATCGGGATCCCGCGAGATCTGGATTGCATTCCCTAGTCATAAGCCTTACAGACAGACAGACAGAGTTACATTCGCAAGTATAATATTAGTCGGGATAAAAAATAATATTGGGGGCATTTTGTCACACTTCACTCGACACGTCCTTCACTTGTCGCTCGTCCTCCAAACTGATTTAGAATCCTAATTAGTGAACGTGTAATCGCGAGCTTCGGCGACTGAATTTCTTTACCTAAATCGTATCCGATATTTAGGGTTCTAAATTTAGGCAGATGTAATACCCCGTTATGTCAGTCATAGGTTCAAAAACCAACACATTAATTTTTCCACTTTGGACGTGTCTCTTGCGCAAACTATTATCTTTAGAAAGAAATGATGTTGGAAACCTCAATAGCATTTTTTAAGACTTATCTATACATACCCTACACGTATGGGTTTGATGAAAAAAAAATTTTTGAGATTCAGTTCTGAGTATGGGGACCCCCAAAATTAACTGCTTTTTTTCTAGTTTTATATAAAAATCTTATTGCGGTTCAGAGAATACATTTACTTACCAAGTTTCAACAGCATAGACCTTATAGTTTCGGAGAAAAGTGGCTGTGACACACGGACGGACATACAGACAGACAGACAGACATGACGAATCTATAAGGGTTCCGTTTTTGCCATTTGGCTACGAAACCCTAAAAAGGGGAGGTTCTCAATACCACTGTATGTGTATCTTTTTATGCATGTTCACCAATATTTCCGTCAATTATCTTTTTTAATATAGAGTTCACTCCTGAGGTGGTACTATTTTCACTAGGTCAGGATCTGATGATGGGATCTAGAAGAAATCGAAGGCAACCACTGAAAATTGTAGGGACAACTAGTGCATTTGTTACCTATAAAGTTTTTAATTAAGTGCTTTAAAGTACTTCAACGTAATAAAGGTCTTGAGTCGAGCTGATGATGGAGCTGAAAGACGGCCGAGGGAATTCCTCAACGTTTTACAGCAGTAACCTTGTGTCTGGGCTTGATTGATGAAAAAATTTCACCTAGATAGATAGATTTTCCAGTACACCCGTCAATTTAATAATAAAAGCTGATAAATCAAAAATACATATTAACTTTGTGCTAAGAAAATTTATTATTTTAGTTTTTGTTGGAATTTGGTGTTCTCTTTGTTAAAGATTTCTTCAGTTTCTAGTAAGTAACTATTTGTTCTGCGATCATCTCTGAAAATTTCAACTCTCTAGCTATCACAATTAAAATAAAAAATCTTTGAACTTCAAACTGATTGTTTCTGCATCTTCATTGATACTGCATTTCGCATCGCATTAAGTAGAGTCAAAGAGAGAAAACAGTTCATGAGAGGTGACAGACAGACGGACAAGGAAGTCCTAGTGATAAGGTCTCATTTTACCCTTTGGATATGGAACTCTAGAAAGTAAAACTACGAGTATAATGACAACATTAACTTAAAATTAACTTAAAACAAATGGCGCTAGGAGAGTTTCTTTTGTGATCTACGAGTTCTTGTAGTTGGTATGACGATGAACTTTCTGATTTTATCTGCCACAAGTGATGTCTCTTAAACGATGATTCTGAACCATCTGATGGTTGGTTTGATAAATGATCAAATATTTCCTTATTGGACCATGTTATGTGCTTGGCGCGTAATGATCTCATCTCATGGCTAATAACTGAATTGTGCATTTGTAATTATTAAGTTTTTATTTTTGCGTTAATTTTACTGACATACTAGTCATTTTAAACACGACTACCTACTTTAAAATTTTATAATTCAGTATCATTGAAGTAGAAAAGTACTTTGTATATGAACTAGCTAACCCTCGCAACTTCATTTACGTCTCATAAGGTGTAGGTATTTCTTCATCAGACTGATCAAGCAGAATGTGAGACTGCCCTGTTTGCTTAATAATAAAAGAGATTAAAGATTAAGCCCATTCTAAATCAATTCTCAGACTAAGCTAAGACGCCAGTTTAGATTTACCCTCACATTCAAAGGAACCTTTGAATTCTAGGTTTAGCGAAATTGAGATGTCTCTAATTTCTGAGCTACAAAACTGAGGGTATTGAAACAATAAACTACTCCCTTTCTAACACTAAAAAAATATTTGAAATCGGACCACGCGTTGAGAAATTACAACTGAAATACCATTTTGTCTTTCATCCCCTCTCTCACAGGAACCGCACAAAATATCGGGATCAAAGTATCCTAGAACCTTCCTCATAAGCTAAGATTGCGCCAAGTATCGTTCAAATTGATTCAGTAGTTTCGGCGTGATACTATTCGGGATACAGACAGACAGACATACAGACTTGAAATTTTTAAATTATATTTTCGGCTTCAGTATCGATTAGAGAACGCTCTACAATTCACATTTTCAAAATATCTTCCATGTGCAGACTCTCGACCGTCTACAGTTTTATTATATGTTTTCAATTTGTTTTATTATATGTATAGATACATATAATAAAACAAAGAATCCGTGCTACGTATCCACCTACGGACGCTACGAACAGTTAAAGCTACGCGCATCTTCCGCGCACATCCACTCTACCCAGGTAGGTACTTAGATAGATCTCTACAATCTATCCAGGCGAAAATATTCACATGGTTTTAAGGAAGTTGTAAGACCGCTTTTTTAAAGTAAGGAAAATTCTACAGGAATGCTATGCCGGACTCCTACCGACTAAAAACCACTCGTATCCTACCTAACAGCCTATGGTAGGGAGCCCCGGGTAATCCCTAGGAAGGATGTTGTAAGACCGCGCTGGTGAGGAAACTTAAGCTGCCGCCGCTTGACTTGACACACACAAACCGAATAGGTAGGATAGAATAATGGCTTGCTTCGCGGCATTTTACCGAATCTACCAACGTCTGTGTTTGAAAAGTTGTCGTTAATCTTGATAAGGCACAACACGGGCCGTATTACTCTCATAAGGTGAACAGATTGTTCTCCAGCACCAAATGATTTTTAATGTCTTTTCCTTGCTTGAAACTCTTCTCTTTATAGTCTCCTACAGCCCTGGGTTATCATCCAATCTCCGTTCATTCATCTGGAACGTGTAGAATGCATCGTCTTAGATACATAACTGAAGGTTACCGTCAACCGTGTTTCCGATTAAAAGACCTTTGATAGTGACCAGACTATCTTGTGTGGCTCTCTGAACGGTGGCGCCACGACTATCCATCAGTTGAACCAACAACATCATTTTGTTCAGAAAATTAAAACCAATAATATTTAATTTAATAGCTATGCCTAGAGTCTACGCACACCTTATAATAATTAACATTTTTGATTTGGATCGAGACTATTCCTAACAGATACTTTTGAAGAATTACCTAACTACATAGGTAGGTAGTTAAATATCTAGTGTGTCTAATCTAACAACGGTCTTAAAAGTGTAGCCACATCGTAACGTTTCTGTGCAGAGCTCAGAACATTAGGCACGACACAAATTAACTCTCGTAAAAATATCAATTACACCCAGTACATAGGTACGTACATAGCGTGTCGAATGCGCCCGCGCACACACAGCGCAGGCAAGTACATACCATACTACACGGAGCGGGCGGCTCACCGTCCCACTCGGCCTTACCTACTCGAGCGGGACGACATTTTCCTCGGCTCTCGTCGCGCTCCTGCCCGAGCGCATCCGACCGAACGGGAAAACAGACATATTTCTTCATTTATCGCCAATCCAAAAGCAACCTTATCGGTGTGCTTTAGAACATGGAATTGAGCGGTAGAATTGGATGATGCATCAACACGCTTCAAATAGAACGCGACATGGAAAAAGGAAAGTGTTCGAAATGAAGCGCGGCGATTGGTGGGCGGTGACCAATGGCGGCAGAGGCGGAGCGCGCGCCGGTGCGGCGGAGCGGCGCGCGCGCACATGTCGCGGAGCCCCGGCGCGCGGCGGACGTGAGCACTCCGCAGAGTGAGACAGTCTCGGCTCGTGTTCCATGGTGTAGTGCAGTGCTATCATGATGCTGGGCGGAATGGACGGCAAGGAGTACGGCGCGCTGCACGCGGCGGCCGCAGCGGCAGGCTATGCGATGGACCCCGGTGAGTGAGCCCACTGCTGCATAGCTAAACATGTATTTCAGCACATTTTTTCAGGAATATTTTTTAAATGAGGTAGGCACAATTGACATAAATTTAAGACATCCACGTCTAATGCCATAATTCAGCAAAACTACCTAATACGGTAAAAAATGTTAATGTTTATTACCGTAATGTTCACACTTGTTCAATTTTCCACAGCGCAGCGCACCCATTAAACTTTTAATTCATAAACTACTACAGACATTTTCATAATTTATTTGAGTTTTCTCATTCCTAACTAACGGTCCGCCGATGTCGGTCCGTCGTGAACCGACCGACGGCATTGGTAATTGAGACATTATACTTATAGTACTACCCGTTCACTCTAAGTTTTCTGGCACCTCCCTTACTACGCCTCTACACCAGCCTCAACGCCAGCGGCAAACTTAGAGCGAACGGCTATACCTACTTAAAACTTTTCCATTTTATTGGCAGCTTCCTCAAAACCTTTTAAGGTCTTTAAGAGAATATGAGTGGGTATGTAGCAGTACCTATGTACCTAGTAACTCCCAAAATTAATGTTTACTTACTTGATGTAAAAAAGTAAATCTCTACATTGAGTAAAAATGTATAATGAAAATCTCTACATTAATGTAAAAATGTATGAAGAAAACCTCTACATTAATGTAAAAATGTATAAAGAAAACCTCTACATTAATGTAAAAAAAATCTCTACATTGAATAATAGGTAATATTACCGTGTATTAGGTGCTGCAAGTCTGCAACACTAGATAAGCTCAAGGGATAGGTACGTTGTAGGTAACTAATTTTTTTCAACGATCAACAATTTTTCACAATGTTCAAAATAAAATAAAATAAATAAAATAAAATTTATTCCCTTTGAAATTTTAAAAAAAATATTTTGGTTTGTCAAAATTTTTGTGACTCTACCGGAGGTTCGGAAATGCTATCTACTTGTAAATGTTCGGAAACATTGGCTATCAATTATGTAATCGGTCAAAGGCTATAGTAGTGTTTCACCTACCTAAGTATCTATCACTTGAATATATTGTGATAACAATGAATAGAAATCTATGAAACGATGTAAAAGTATAGAGCCTAGACATAGGTACCTACCTACCATTCCGAATCAAATCAATATGGAAGTTCCGCAATAATAAAGAGTAAAAAGAAGTATTTTCAACGATGTAAAGTAGAGCCTAGACATAGGTATGATATCTACTGATAGAAGAAGACGCGAAATTGATAGGAAGTAGCGCTCCTGGTTGATCAGGTGTTCATACAGACAAATACAGTCAAAGCACGGCTGATCAATCTATTCTTATCTTTTGTTCTCCCACTTTATCTCCTAAATGATTTTTCTGTTTAACGTTCCAACCTCGATTTATCTAGGTAGGTGTAGACCGTACCCTGAGGTATCCTTCTGGGAGGCTCCCAACCGTAGGCTGTAACGCAGGATACGTGAGGTTTTTTTAGTCAGTAGGAGTCCGGCATAGCATCCATGCAGGATTTTCCCTCAAATTCCAAAAAAGAAAAGATGTAGACCGTTGATGAATGAAATTCAGTAGGTAGTTACCTGCTGATTTTCATTCATAAACGGTAGAATTAATTGCTACTGCTACTGCCTGTGTGGTATTTTCGTCAATTTTACCCGAAGATCTCATAAATGAAATGCTCCCAACCAGTCGTCCACCGGCAGAAATCTCGACTTTGCATTATCGAGATCAATAAAAATATATCGGAGTCACAGTTAAAAAAGGAGAATGATTAAAGAAACGTATTTGTTTGGAACCGATGCGATTCGGAACGGTTCGTTTGTTCGCACGAAAATGCACGTATTTTATAATAATATTCGAGTTATGGCTCAGTGACCTACTGAACTGAACGTATTCGTTGCAGTACTGTTTCGTATAGAAACCAGTCTGCATCAGACTTCAAAGGAAACAAGTATCTGGTTATGCCTTCGCCGCCGAATCTTGTCCTCTCTGAAAGTCGTGATAGACATGCGCGGCATATTCTGACAATCGGAAATGCTGAAGATCGAAAAAAGTGGAAACGTAAGAGCATGAAAGTGGACCCTGGACTTCAAAACGAAGTCTTCAGACATAATCGAGAATAATTCTTGCTCTCATAACTCCTTTCATATTGATCTTGGCAGGCTATGTTTTTAAGAAGAGGTTATGGGCGTAGCACTTTGTTCACTAGCGTAATGGGAATTATACCAACGTTGATATATCATAATATGAGTAGGTAAGTATGTAAGATAAAATGCTGATGAAAGTAGCATAAATAAAGTAGAAAATGTATTAGATATAATAATTAAAATAATCTCCGCTTTGGGAGATTAATATTATCTTAAGTAGGTGACGCAAAAACGCGGTGACGTGAGCAAGTGTTGCTGTTGCTAAACAGATCATGTCCTAACTAATTAACGATCATCTCTCTCAGATTAACATTGTGACGTAGGTGTTAGTAATAAAGTAAGTTAGTAATTAGATAAGCTCGAAGAACATTGATGCTGAATTTTCCAAACGTATCTAACTATCTATCTCAGGCCCATATCATTATCACAAATTACGCATAAAACATATTCAACTCATAGTAAGCGCTTGTTTCATCACACGACTCTTAATGCCGGACTAAAGGCTGTTAATTTTCTCAAAACTCCATGTTTTACAAGACTAAGTACACTGGAGCGTAGTTCTGCAAGGTGAAAACTGTCCATAATCCATAAGCATTTTTGAGTAGGTACTGCGTATCATGTGTTATACCGAACTAACAATAGCTATCGTTTCTTTGGCTTTAAGACTTTGATATCTGTGGTAGACTTACATATAAGTACCTCCTCGGTATGCCTTCTAATACAGGGTGGAATTTTTAATTGTTAATCTGCAATTGCATTTTGACCATCACTGGTGGAAACGATTGGAACGCATGATGAGGCACGATAGTTGTTATGCCAATCAGATTCCTCTGCGTATCGTTCCAATCTTACTTTATGTACCCAGGTATGCAGGCATGCAGAAGTCTTCACAACTGGTTATAGACAGGTACCTATAGCATTCATTTAATTGCCTTTCCCCGAAACATGTTTTAGATTAATTTAGCCATGCTTTAGAAGTCCAATGACGTCAGGAGTGCGTCGCTGTGCCAAGTTCAAAGATCAGAGTGCGGCTGATTACTCACAAGTATTTATAGATAATCGGATCTGATCGGCTGATGCACGAGTTAGGTACTCTAAGTGCACAGGTCCTTACATAGGGAATGCAGTCGTGACTGCTATTTTTGTGAATAAATGTGACCAAAATTGAAAAAATTGCTGCAGTGAGTCTGCCAAAAAATCTATCACGATGATAGGAATATTTGAGAAATAAGAAAAGGACCTGTTTTATTCTTATCATTATGACCCACCTAAGTATGCTAAGACGAAATCCTACCGGCTAAAACTACACGCCTTTCAACTGCCTACGACCGGGCGGCTCGGGTTAGTCCGGTTAATCCTACGAAAGACGGTCGAGGCTGTTTACCTACCTATCAGCCAATAGCCTGGGATCGATAGAAATTTACAAGGAATCAGCTGCATCTCGTTTTTGACTGAGGCACTCTTGAGGCTTGTTGGGGCAACATTATTTAAGGCCAACGTTCCTATTCGGCAAATGTAGAGCAAACCGGGTGCAATCAGCTTTTTTATTACTATTTTTTTGTTACCTATTGGGTTAAGTATCTCGAAATTAAATGAATTTTCGAAAACAATTTTCGTCACTGTCAGCTCTGAAAAGTGAAGTCACTAGGAATATCAAGCCTTCGCCACGCGGATTCCGTTGATTGAAGGGTCAAAGCGCGAGGCGGAACACCGCGGTGTTTTGTCGGATGGACGACCCCTCTGCCGTTGTGGTAAGTCCACTCCTACACGAAACCGCCCTAATGCCTCCAAAGTAGAGCCGCCAAGTGTCTTAGTATAGCCCGCGCAAAAAGAGAACATATTCGTCGCCGCTGAATTTCCGACGGAATAAAATAAGACAGGCTGATGTTGACTAACAAAATTTGTTAGGAAAAAAATTGGATGTTTTGTTACAAAATTTGGCCAAAAGAAAGCAATTTTTATAAATACTTAAAAGTAAAGAACACGCAAGTACTTTAGAAGTCGTAGGTATTACAAGCATCAATGATAATAGGTATATACCTCGACTCTCGACCTCCCGACGGATATCAGTGTCTCAGATAATTGCCGCACAAATCTGTTTGACTGTTCGTTTCACTCAAGACAATTTAACTTAAGGCTATGTTACCTATTATATATGTCATATTAGTTAGATAAAGTATGTACCTATGTAACATCGTAAACGCACTGTGTACATATTTTATAGTTTGCAAATACCTACTTAGGTAAAAAGAAATCTTAATTAGGTAACTGAGACACAAATTAGAAGTCAGATATTTTTGATCCATCTGCAACGTGACGATTTTTCGTTAGCCTATCTGTTAGGAGTTATGAACCAGGACATCAGTCAAATTGATTCAGAGATTAGAGTGTACATACATTCATACATAACATCACGCCTGTTTCCCAACGGGGTAGGCAGAGACTATGGTTTTCCACTTGCCACGATCCTGACATATCACTTTCGCTTCTTCTACTTTCATAAGTGTTTTCATACATGCTCTCCGATTAAGGGTACTCTTGACCTGGCCTTTTTCCAAAAGGTGTCCAATTTGATCGACATAAGTGCGACGCGGTCGACCCCTACCAGATTGTCCATTCACTCTCGCCTTATAAATCTGTTTTGTCAGTCTGTTTTCATCCATTCTCTCCACATGTTCGAACCATCTGAGCATCCCTTTCTCTATCTTAGCCACTACATCTTCTGTCAAGCCGCAATGTTCCCTAATCACACAATTTCTTTGTTTATCCATCAATGTCACTCCAGCTATACTTCGCAAACTTCTCATTTCCACTGCATTAATGTTACTTTCATGCGTCTCCTGCAACACCCAACTTTCACTGCCATACATAAGTGTAGAGTAAGATAAGAGTGTGATTACGATAAACATCTTCACAGGCTTTCACACTTAAACATTTTAAGTGTAGAAGTCTGTGAAGATGTTTGTAAAGCTACGGATCAGAGCAGATACTGCCAGTCAGTGATATTGTATACCTTTTTTCAGATATTTAATATCTAAAGAAGTAGTAGCAAGACAATGTCATAGACTGGCAGTCTCTGCTCTGACCCGTAGCTATACAGACTTTCACAGACTTTTTTATTTTATTATATTAGCAAGACAATTATCATTGACTGGCAGTATATCAGCACTGAGCCGTATCTTTCAGAGCTGCTGCTAATTGTGGTTAGTCAAAAAAATATGTGTCGTATTGTTTTAACTAACTATTGTTATCACTCTTTGTTCACAAAAGCACCGATACCACGTGTGACCCCACAATCATATTTTCTGTACTAAATAACTAAAATAACTTTATCTCTCTAAAAATTTGCAGTTAATTACCTGCTTTAGTTAAAATTTATTTAATGAAGCATAGGGCGGCGCCGCGGGCTGCGCTTGGTTCAGTTTATCGAGCAGTCAGAGGGCGTCAAGGGTTATCGATAAACGCGATAAAACGGTACGTCACTACACGTACTTATTGTATAACTTTTGTGTTATTATATGTTAGCTCTATGAAATCTTTCTTTTATTTTTCATTTGGAGTGCAGTGGTTGGTTCAAATTTTTGATCCAGTTTTAGTTTGGAGTTTTTAAAGGGGATATTAGCATCATTCAGAACTTGCAAGGCGATAATGTGCTGACTGCCGAGACGCATACAATTATGCAGCCCTGTCCGCTACTGTACACGGATTTGTGCCTAGCGAATAAACTTGTTTCTTAATTGCGGTAAATTTCTAGACGGTGTTGTCTGACTTAAACCATTACCTCAGATTCTCAGCCACGCCCACTGCTCTCCCAAAAGATCATCTCAACTTCCAGTCTTGTGCATGTTTCAGCAGGTTACCATCAAATGTAAGTTGGTCGTTTGATCTTGTGGGAACACCTACCCACGTGGCCGTCCTAGGCCTATCAATACTTTTTATTTACAGTCGCTAAAACAATCAATCTTTTTATTAAGTGTCATGTAGGTAATCATTTATTAATAGTGTTGTTTTCATTACTGTAGATTTGCATGCGTGCATAGAACAAATGAACATGATGTAGTGTTATTTTATACATCCAATTAGTTCTGTCAACATTCACGCGAATTTGGTTATCAGCGCATTAAACGTAAACCATCGACACTTCGTCACTTTATTGGTGTTTATGTCAATTATTATGCGATAATACTACTTATATTCTTGTGAGGTGTTGATTGTCAGTAAAGATTTACGGAATTTCTTAAGAATATACAGGTTTCCAATAGGGACGCCTTTGACAACGCATAGCAACTACATAACTTGGTATAGCGAGGGCGGTCCAAATTGACTTGAAAGTTACACCCTTCAACAGCGCTACTAATTATTGTAATTTGTTATCAAAATCAGTGCTCTATTCCTACGTCAAAGATACGCAATACGCAAGATCATGTTGGAGAGTATTGTAGGTCAACGCAACTCGCGATCTTCGTGAAATTTAGAACCATTGAACAAAATGTATTAAACAAAAGTGCCGTTAAAATTGTCAGACAGGGCAAATAGTTTAATATGTTCATATAGGTAAGGTACATAATACAGTTTCTTAATTCGATTAAGTTTAATATAGGTACGAGAATTATGTAAAAAGATTTAAATATTAAACACTCAATGTATAAAACCGGAGCGTACCAGTACAGCAGTGTCCTGAACACCATATCTAGGCTAGGTGTCAAGCGAGTTCACGTCACAAGGTACCTATAGCTCAGTCCAGTTCGACACAGGTCTGACTCGGCAGTATCGCGCGCGATAATCGCGGTTATCGCGGGTTATCTGCGCACGAGCCACTAACTGCGACACTATGACTGCTTTTAATTATACTTATTTGTGTTTATCATAAGTTTTGTGCTTGTTTTGTGTTGAATGTTGGGAAAAAATCTATACCTAAACGTTTTATGGTTAAGCCATTTATAGTTAGCCGTAAGTACTTGCTTGTTTATTTTTTATGGTAAATAGATTGTGTAGCCGTTAAGAGCCGTAACGTAAGTTTAAAACCCTTGTATAACATGAATATGAATGAATAGAATTCATTATGATTTTGTGCAATATTTAAAATTTTTAACCAACTTTGCCCTTCCTGGGCCACCAAATCACCACTCAAATCCATACTAATATTATAAAGCTGAAGAGTTTGTTTGTTTGTTTGTTTGTTTGAACGCTAGGATCTCAGGAACTACTGGTCCGATTTCAAAACTTCTTTTACAGTTTGATAGTCCATTTATTGAGGATGGCTATAGGCTATGTAACATCATGCTAAGGTGAATAGGAGCGGAGCAGCAACGAAGAATGTTTCGAAAACGGGGAATTATTTTTACGGTCTTGTGCGACGAATGCGACGGGAAACATTATATCACTTCAACAAAGTTGTGCGGGTCAACTATAAACATACAAATATATACAAACTATAACAATATAAGCGTCGTGACGCGACAGAAAAATTATATCACTTTAAATATTAATACCTACCTACCACACCTCTCTTATAAATAAATATAAGACACGCGACGGGAGTAAGCGCGACGGGATTATCTTAATCTATATATATAAAAATCAATGCCACTTTTCGTTGTAATTTTATAACTCTAGAACGGGCTCACCTATCCAAACCAAATTTTAGGCTTTGTTCGGACTATTTAGTAGTTGGTTTATGTGAAGTTTGCACAAAATCGGTCGAGCGGTTCTTCATTTATCACGCATACGAAGTTGCGCGGGTCAGCTAGTCTATACTTATAATAAAACTGTTGAGGGTCGAGAGTCTGTACATGGAAGATATTTTGAAAATTTTAATTGTAGGGCATTCTCTAATCGATACTGAAGCCGAAAATGTTATTTAATTTTTTCATGTCTGTCTGTATGTCTGTCTGTCTGTCTGTCTGTCTGTCTGTCTGTCTGTTTGTCTGTCTGTATCCCGAATAAGTATCACGCCAAAACTACTGAATCGATTTTAATGAAACTTGGTACAATCGGAGCTTATAATCCGAGGAAGGTTTTAGGATACTTTTGATCCCGATATTTTGCACAGTTCCTTTGGGAGAGGGGATGAAAGATAAAATGGTTTTTTAGTTGTAACTTCTCAATCTGTGATCCGAATCGAAAAAATTTTGCAGTGTTATAAAGGGAGTACTTTAAGAATTGCTTCTCACAAGTTTCAATGTTAAGGGTTCTGTAGTTCAGGGATTAGAAACATCTCAACTTTCGCAAAACCTAGAATTCAAGGATCCCTTTGAATGTGAGGGTAAACCTAAACTGGCGTGTTGGCTTAATCATAAAAGAGCTTAACGATTAAGGCTATTGTAAAATAATTCAGTCCACGCCGAGGGCATGGACTGAATTGTTTTCGCGCTTCCATGAGTTTAAAAAAATACCTGTGTTTTTATACACCTTATGTGGCGTAAACGAAGTTGCGCGGGTCAGCTAGTCTTTAATAAATTCATATTAATGGTAAGGTAATACGTAGCCTACTGGGCTATGGAGATTTTCTTCACATATAATGTAGATTCAGGCATACCATGCATGAGAGAATTTCAAACGTAAAAAAATACACCCCTACTACGTGCTATGGGACCAACAGAACTACTGTAATGCGCCTCTGCTTACCTCTTTGAGGGTAGAGGCATGATTATACGGGTAGGGGATAGGTGTTCTGTTGCTTGATTATAGATAGATACCTTTCATCAAACTCCCGTCTGAATAATGTGGAATTGGGCAATCGGAAAGGTGTTGAAAGATATACAAATAGTAGGTTAATAATAAATTCATCTTGTCTTTGAAGATGTGATTTTCTGCCGATGTCTTCAGGTTATAAGATTTTCAGTACATTATTTTATTTCTTACAAATGATCGCTAAGCTATCTTGGCTATAAATTAAAGTAACTGTGTGATTTGTCGGTGTGGCCAGCGCAAATAACGTTCACTTCCCTTGATTTTACTGGCAATAAATTGTTATCTGTCACTTCATAATATTATCATAATGGTGTGTGTAATAATAATTTCGTGTTTAATAATATTGACAAACTTCAGAAGGTAGGAACCTGAAAAATGGTTTCCTGTTACACTTTTCAGTGGATTTACAAATTTGAGACGTACAGATTTTCAATGCCTGTTTTTCATGTGGTTGGTTTCTGGTATAAAAACGCCTGGATTATTATCTACTATTCTACTTGTAATACCTACGTGAAGCAATAGAATTTGTATCCCTTTTTAAGAAAATTTGACGAACACGTAAAGATGAAATTTTATGAAACTACATAGTTAAAGTTTACACGAATAAGAAGCCTGCATAAGTGCATAAAGCTGACATGCTACGAGTACAAGTTTGTGTGGCGCATACATACGATTAGGGAATGCAATACCGGGATCCCGAAATACCGGGATCCCGCATCATTTTTGCGGGACCAGTCCCGCACGTAACTCGTGCGGGATCCCGCGGGATTAGCGGGACTGTGCAAAGGTAAACGCCATGTGTTGTTCTGTAAGCGGAAGCGCGTAAATTGATTCAGTATGATTAAGTTTTTTGTAATTGTGACTTGTGACGTAAGATATAACCTAATAACGTACTTATTTGTTTTTAGTTATTTAATCAGGGAGATTTGACTTTTCATGTACTATAAACAGTTAGAAAAGTATTCAATTATCTCGTACATTGCTTGCTGGCTATCTGACATGTAAAGTTAGGAGTCGTTTGGCAGACAAGAATTTTGACATGCTATGTTTTTGCGCAGTTTTAAAGTAATGCCAAAACTACCCATTTTATCTGCTTCTAATAATTTGCAGTCGGTATTTTATTACTTATATGTATATCCGTTTAATAATCTCAATACATAAGTAATATTCAATAATTTATTTTTCCTTGTGGCCCCGCGTACTCAGTGTTCTGTAAAAGATCACTGCAGTAAGTTACATTTACTATGGCCGGTCCTTAGATGGGTGACCACTTTGTGACATTTATTTGAGCGTTGCCGTGCTTCGGAAGGCACGTTAAGCCGTTGGTCCCGTTTCCCATTAAAATGGGTTGAAGGCCTTGAAAAATTTCAACAGCAAGCAATCGCAACCTGCACCTATTCATTTCAAGACTGCAATACGGCTCACCCCATATTACGTGGTAAGGGACGAAACCAATCTTGAAAGGTGAAATGTGGGTATAAAATATGCCTCTGCCTACCCCTTCGGCGATTAAGGCGTGACTATTTTTCAGTTATAGATGCATGTATGATGTAGAATTCTATACTTTTCTCAATGACTTTCAGAAATATGCGGGATCCCGCAAATACCGGGATCCCGCGGGATTGAGATCCCTCAGTCCCGCAAATACCGGGATTTCAATTGCGTTGCGGGATTGCATTCCCTACATACGATAGTGCGTAGAGTGCGTCCGCATTAGTTGGTTGAGCCACTGTAACTTCCAAGCGGCTTGGAGGATTCTTGCGATGGAGATTATTATTGTTGGTACATGCCTGAGGAAGATTCTTAGCCACATCGTTTGTTCTGGCTGACCTAGGTCAACTGCAAGTGGGTGTAAATTGTTAAAAATCCTCTTCGAGCTTATTTTAAATGAATACTGAATTGCGACGGCGACAGGATCTCTACATATATATACATATGATACATACGTACATATGGTCTCGCCTTTTATCCCCGAAGGGGTAGGCAGAGGCATATTATATGCCCACATTTCACCTTTTTAGATTTTTGTCCCACGTAATAATGATGCGAATCGTATATCTTCAGCAGGATCTCTAGTTAATTCAAATTTACATTATCGTCTGCACTGCACGTCCCTATCAGAAAGTATCGAGGGCTGCAACAACTGTGGCTGGAAATTGCGTCGCCGTTGTGTAGATTTTACATTATAGGTTCCTCTCTCCTTTCAGTTTTTGATATTGTTAGATTATAGGTACTTATAAAATAGCTGATATTTAAAGAGTTTAACCAAAGCTGGCAAAACATAGGAGGAAATGAGGTATGAAGTCATTCAAATCGTGTACGTATGGTTAGATAGGTATTTTACCTTCTCCTGTTCTACTATCATTTCATACCTTTCATACCTTAAATACCTGATCATCACATACACAACACCTTATCAAAATAGCTAACACGATTTTTTTTTATACCAATAAGGTGGCAGACAAGCATACGGCCCACCAGAAGGACCGGTGGTCACCGCAGCCTATGAACGTTTGCAACACCAGAGGCGCCACACTCGCCCTGCCGACCCTGTAAAAACCTTCTAAGACCCCTTTTGAAGAACCCCATACTGTAGGCGTTTGGGAAAACCGAGGCAGGGAGATCATTCCATAACCTAAGCGTGCGCGGAAGAAAACACCTATCGGATCTAACCGTGCTGGAACGCTCCGGACGCAGAGTGTGAGGATGAACTCCCTGTCCGTGGCGAGCGGTGCGGTGGTAGAACGTAGCCGTGGGCATCATATCAAACAATTCCTCAGAGCACACACCATTGTACAGTCGGTAGAAAACGCATAAGGAGGCAAAGAAAGATTTATCGATATTTGATTCCCATACAGCGTACCTACCCATTCGTAGTAATAGAGTATTACTTCTCTATTCTTTTAGTTATTCCGTGACCGAGTAACCATCTTTTTTCACGTCGTCGGCATTATCAGATTCAAATTTCAAGACAGAATTTAGCAATGCGTGTAAATGTTGTTTATGAACAGGCCAAGCCCGCCTGGCTAATGGCGCAAACAGTACAAAATACAAATAAGAGCGGTGTCACCGGCATTGTTTGTTCCCGTCGACGGCGACGCCATCGCCGCTGCCGTCCGTCAGACGCGTCAACATTACCGGGCTACTTAACGAACTTACTGTATTGGAAATATGATTTGTGTATTTAGTTTTTTTTCATACATGTGTGTAATATAATGTAAATACTACCTACTCAGGCTTGAAGATATGCGCATTTTAGTAGGTAGCATGTAAATAACTACTAGGTACAGAAAGTTCCAAATTCCAAAATATTGACTGCTGATTTTTTATGGACTAGAGAATAAATCAATCTTATTTTTATTCACGCCCATTTCCCCGAAAAGGTAGGTACTTGTATTTTGCCCTACGTAATTGTCTGCATTTTCCATCGATCTGTCAATATTAGCGTAGTAAGACTAGTAGGTAAGTAGAGCCTTCACATTTTCCTGCACACTGCACTTTTGTGACATCCGAAATTCAATGACTTTCAACTCATCAAGTATGAGAAAATGTTAAATTTGATGACAATGTGAAGGATTTAAATTTTAAAATAATCGCGTCCCACAAATTTAATGTTTAAATGCTTTAAATGTGTAGGTTTAACGTTAATAGGAAATGTACTTAGGTATGTCACTCCTTTGCAAAGCGAGGAATAAGAAAAGCTAGAGGAGAAGGTGGTAATGTGGCCCCCCATTTTGTTTTTGAAGCCTCATGTAAAAAATATCTGCCTCAGGAATCTAATAAATATGTTAAAATGTTCCTTAGTCATTTGCCTATACAGGCCTAACTATGAAATAAATTAAACTGCCACAGTATAATAAAAATATATGAGTATTCTAAATAAAGCTAATTTTGTAAGATGAGATCAAGTAAGGGTTATATGGCACCCTGGGGGCCGTATTAAATGTATTGACTCCAATCGTAACCTAGGGGCAAAAATCGCAGATATAATATTCGCCTTCAGGACACGCATAGGCTGTATGAGTCCTTAAATTGCAGTTCTGGCACTATATTCACTCTTCCCCATGCCGATCGCTAGAATAGTCACTTTCAGAGCTGCTACTGGATGAATCTATCGGCACTGCTACTGCTATCCGCTCCATCATGATACCCGCGTCCACGGCGATGTCCTCGGCAACGTCTGCGACCTCGTTCGCGAGCCTCCGCTAATTGTAGAGATTCAGGTTTTGTAAGGTGATGACGTGATCACGGTTGCTGTTGTTGCCTTTCTGTCACGATTTGATGTCCTAGTCTTAGCTTTTGGGATTAGTTGAATGTCGTCTGGTCAATCTGCGACTGTTGTACCGCTGCCTGTAGGTACTTACTCCTGAAACACTACGGTCAGTAGTTTTCTTTGAAGATGAAAATAATATACGTTGTCGGGGCATCTGAAAGGGGGCAATGATCAATATATCATTCATACATGTAATATGGCCCCCGGGGTCATAATGCAAACAATGCAAGGGGGCCAAATTAAAAGTATTATAGACAGTACAAACAAGCTACATTACAAACTTTTATCATTATGGTTTTTCAAAATTACCTTCAAAATTCAGTAGAACAATGTATAGTGAACACAATGTACACATCAGCAATCCAAGGACACAGTTTTTCTCAAAAAATATTATTTAATGCAGAACAGTCTTTAAAAGTTTGCCGGTTGCAAGTTTTGATAGGTTCGCATAACAAAAGAACGTCACGCCGTCTCACGGATTTCCTGTGTAATTAATTGATACTGTCGTATGAGGCCCGGTTTGCACCAAAAATACAGTAGATGGCAGGTTTCTAAATAATAAATTTCAAAGGGGGCCAATATACATGCAGGGGCCACATTACCACCTTCTCCTCTACTTATTTCTGTGACTGAAACTATTGGACCTATTAAGGAAGAAGATAAGCAACACTGTACATAATAATGCAGTAATAATTTATTATAACCACCATAACTAAATATCACGGGTCCAAGACAACCGCCACAGACAATAAAATGCAAAATCTTGAGAAGTTAAAAAACCCAGAAGCTCAAACGGCTCCACATTCTCCAAACGCAAACACTTAACAACAGACTAAGTACATGCGCAAACGCAGAATTAGGTTACAATTTCCTTTCAATTAATCCACTCCATATTGTTTTTATTCCCAATCTTTACATTTTCTAGTTGTCTTCTAAAATGTACCTTATTGCTTTGTTCTGAAAGGTTATAGTTACTTGTAGATAAATATTTGTTTAGGCAATAAGAGGGTAGTTGGATCCGATTTGTTCGTATTTAGTTACTGTTTGGGATTATGTTTGCGTTGAAATACGTTTTAAACAATACCGGGTGTCTGTTTGTATGTACACTTCATTTTGTGTTGAAGCGGTTTATGTGATGTTTGCGTTGCGTCTCCAGAACCTCCTAGCTAACGGGAATTCTACAGTAAAAAACTATTACAAGTTTTGTAACAAAGGATTTGACAAATCTAAATAAATGCGAAAACTGTAACGTACTTTTCAAGTACCATCATGTTAGATAAAATGACAAGCTCAATCCTACTGTTACACAAAGCTTCTAATAATTTAATGTGATGTACAGAAAGTAGTAATAGTAAGTAAGTTTCTGACCATAAATTCCTTGGCACATTAGCAGTTGTCACCTTGAAACTCTGGATCGGTATCAGTAACTAAGATTTGACTGTTTACGGCATTGTTGGAGGAGACGGGCATATACTGCCAAGGCCAACAGCTCCACATTATCGCCTGCATCTGATCTGATCATCTGTCTCGTAGTTTGTGAGTAAGCAGGTTCATTTCCAGAAGTTAAACTACATACCTATTACTATTTGTTGTTCTGTGGTTCAACTTCGAAGATAAAATATGGGACCATGTTTCTAACAATTCCATATTAATTGATTCCATTTTAAAGATAGATACTGCTACTGATTTAATAACTATATTTTTAATTATGCTATCGATCTACATTTAAACATGATTGATTGCCTTGGTAGCTACTCGTCCCTTGAGGCCGCAGTGGTAGCCAAGGTCTGATGGGGATCCTGGGGATATTCCTCCAAAGGCTTACCCGGGGCTCCCAACCGTAGGTAGTAGGCAGGGAACGTTTTTTTAAATATTTTAGATAGTAAAAGTCCGTCATTGCATTCATGACAGATTTTCACTATAAAAGAAAGGTACCTACTTATTGGGGAAAATTCTTATACTAAATACCTACTTATTATTTTTCCTTCTTTACACGAATCTTGTAGGTACCTACTTAGCCTTCATTTCCACAAAAGCCAAGCCAATTCAATCGTATTTGAAATGTTGGTCAGACAGAGGGCTAGCCAGCATGTTTGCGCACGCATTAGCCGTGCCCGCCTCCTGTCAACAGCGTAATGGCGGCAAACATACCCCCCTCGCCCGCCAACCACTCCGCACGCTACCGTTGACAGATGCGCCGGCGCACAGGCGCTCGTCGCTGTGACTAAATAAATGTTTGATGAATTTATGATATCTCGGGCCTCGGGTGTTAAGATGTTAGACAGGGATTGTTGTACTTTATGGTTATTAATGTTATTACAATTTGTTAGGATGTCTACTCTTTGAACTGTTTCATTTACTATTCACAGGATAGCGCTTCTTCTATTCAAAATTATCTAAAAATGTACTATTCTAATAGAAACATTAGATACTCAGCCTCTTTAATGCCATGCTCTACTACGAACACTTGCATCATATGAGCAGACAGAAAGAAGATGCAAAGCCAGTGAAGATACCTAGTTCTGATTCAGAAACTTAGATACTCTTACAAATTATCTGACACATCACACAATTCTGTCACTATGCACCTCTACTTCAAAAGGGCATGTATTTAAATCGATATCTGTATATTCCCTTTTTCCGAACTAAATATTTCTAAGTTAAACCAAAAATACTGACTTGCACACTAATAATGCACACTAAATAAATCAAATTTATAATACTGTTTAATGTTATTTGCAGAACTGTTTTACTAAACGAACAACTATCATCATAACAGTACATCTAACAATTTCATTAGTTCAACAAAAATATTAAAACTTTTTAAAGGAAAACCATCGCCTAATTTACTTTTAGGAACATCGTTTATTCTAAGTAAAACCCCAATTTAATCATTCACCTCTACAAAATTAAAAAATATTGATCCAAAAAATAAAAACCTAACCTAACCTAACCTATTCCGTTATAAGATTGTACAATTTAGAGTGCAAGTTAGTATTTTTGATATACAATCCGTATTTCTGTTTTGCAAATCATATTTTCGATGTGCGAACTACATTTTTGGTATGAATTCGGATAAAAAGGTCATCTATTTCTGAGTTATATTTTGGTTTTTTTAGTAGGACATGTTTAGTTAATCAATTGGATTTTTTGCACAGCATGTAATTTTCTGGTTTGCATTCAGTAAATTAGTAGAGTTACCTAGTGTGCAGAAAAAATTAACAGATGTGCATTTAAAAATATCCCCTTCAAAAGTATCTAGCTAGGTATCCCTTAAACTCTACATGCTACGAGTACGAGGAGTACATTTTCAGGGGATTTCAGAGTCATATTGTGAATTAAAAGTTCTATGGAAATTGTGTCCTTATACCTATCTATTATTTTCTGACTTCCTACACCAAAAGGAAACGAGGAAAACAAGAGAAAAACATAGAATATGGCCAAACTGTACTGACAAACATTATGAGCCGATTAGGAATTAACTTTTTTGACTGCATAGAAACAAATATGATTTGCGTCTTTTTACTTTTGGCATACCTATTTGGAAGTGAATATCTGACCTCACAACCTCGTAAGGGTTCGGAGGTAGGCCATTGTTCAGCAGGTGCATCGCTTGCAGGAGAAGTCACACCCATCACACGGTACAGTTCTCTTTGGAAAACTCGGAGAAAAAGCAGAAAATATTAAAGCAAACTTAAGTACTGCAGTTTGGTAGGTTCCTATTAATAATGTTAAATAATAGCTACAAGTTTTATGAAGTTGTTTTTATAGACGTACTGACATAATGTTGCTGTGTTCTTTTGAACACTTTAGAATTGAAGTTGTTGTAAGATTTTCCATTTACGGGTGAACTGATAAGAGCACCATTATTTCTTATACTATTTTATGTGAAACGTCGTAACTTCATAGGATTAACATTTTAATAGAACCCGCTATCTGCGTACATTGTACTTACAATGCGCAGTGATATAACCTTTACAAATTCAATTCTGCTCCAAAGTAAATCTATTTATTGGTGAGAAACCAATTTAGATAATAACTGCAGTAGGATTACATTATACTAAACTTATTTAATCCGACATGCCAATATGGAAGACTATATTAAACCTATCTAGTTGTGAAATGTAAAGATACGTAGATACCTATGAAAGAGCGTGTTTTATGACCTAAGTATTTTGTTCTTGATTCATTGCCCGAACGATTGCATTGATATTTTCGATAACTTGTTAAAGATTGTAGGCTACTTTTAAACAACTTCATCTGGTTTCGAACGAGCAATTCAATTTGTAGAAAACCACTTTGTTTTACATTATAGAGTTAGTTGACATTGATGTCAATCCTATAACTAATGTATTACATCATATTCAGAAGTATTCCACGTATACATTTTAACTCCTGAAAGAAAATAAATCAACATTTAACTTCTGAACATAATGACAATTAAAATTCACCTCATTTGAAGTTCAAAAATTTTACATTTTCCATAAATACACCGCCCATTAAGAGGTCCAGCTGGCCTCACTAGCCGTGCGCGTGCGCGGATATCCAGAAATAGACACTTGACAAACTGCCGCAGAATAACTAATTGTAATGCCACCGATTGACATGCTGCAGTTCCGGGAGTACAAACCTTTGGGTTTAATTGCACTGTGGCATGTGCCAATAATTAGTTAAAGTGAGTTATGGGTAAACTTTGACAGTGTTTATAGGGGTTAACAAGGGGCAGATGATGAGCCAATACCCTTACAAGGAATCGCAGGAATGTCAAGGACGTTTGACTTTGTACATATTTAGAAGATTTTCATAATTAATATAAGATGTCAAGGTTTCCCTTAGTATCAGTAGAGTGTATTGTTCTGACGTGGTTAGGCAGTTATTTAGTTTATTTAACACGTCATACTGGTTTAATCATCAAACCGCGCTGCATCTGAAATGGATGGTTAGACTTGAATGTGGGATTTCGCTCCTATGTCCAAAATCTCGACATAACTAGGTAAGTACTTACTTTTTCATACAAAGTTGGACATTAATTTAAACTTTAGATTAAGATGATAATATAAATTTCTATGACTTATTCTATGACAGACATTTTTCTTAAATCTATTACAATAAAGCTTAGGTGTTTGGCGTGTGCTGCACAACCGCAGTAGCCATCGATCGACATCTCGACGCTGCCTCAGCCGTGACTAATACAACAAATACCTTTTACCGTATTAAGAAATATCTAATTCAAAACAAAATGTCACTTACGCAAACAATCGCTGACGCTACCGCCATTAACCGCGCTGTCTCGTCGCAGGCCTCTTCAGACGAGGTGGACGTGAGCAGCGGTTGTCAGTAGCCCTTGTTTGTTTAGCGGGCTCGTTTGTCGGCAGCCTGTCGCCGTGTGTGGGCCCTTGAGGACCCTCCATAGGTTACGTGGTAGAAAGTATACTACAGAAACATGGTAGGCAAATAACAGGCTGAGTGGGAGCTAGAATCATTTGGTTTGTGACTAAGCTAGTGTTAGGTTTGCTGATTCTGTGAATTAGCTTTCGAATAAAGTGGATTACGTGTACTTACTTTCTTGTTAGTGTAATATATTGTGTTCATTTGAGCTTATGTTGTTTAAAAAGGTATTTTATCATCACTGGGTACCTAATCATGGCATAAGAATTAATAAATTAAAGCCATCCAAAGTGTTAATAACTCCTGGGTGCACACAAGCTACGTTACGCTCTGATTGGCCGCTATGTAAGTGTGCGGGTGATGGAAGAGAATAAGGACACTATGTCAGACGTTCGCAACGTTCGATCACTTGTCAATTTATAATGTTTGTTTGGACGGTGGACAAGAATATTTCTTGCTAAATGACTCGAGGTCAAATGTTTTGACATTTCACCTATGATATGTTATCGTCCATCTATTTTTGCGGCTCATTTCCACACATCAATGCGAGTTATATGGCAAAAACCCTTAGTGCTAATAAATGAATATAGTATCAATCAGTTTATGACAGCTCACTGCTGGACTTGGGCTGTCCCAATTTTCGCCATAATAATAGTAATAAGCAATTGGTTTGCTAAAAAGTAGGAGTGTAACAATTGCTATAACATTTTTGTTAATCTAATAGGCAAGTATATTACGAGCCGTGTATAATTGTAAGTATCTCGTTGCTAAATGTACTTTACTTTACCTACGTAATATTAGATAGAGACAGCCAGAGCCACAGCTTTTATATCCAATCAAAACTGATCATTCTAATTGAGAGAAATTAAAAACGATATAACTCTAGCCTACGAACCTACGAACCCCGTAGCACGCGTACGGCGCGGCGTAGCACACATTGATCCTGATATCTGATAGAATTGCTGACGTTGTCAGGTTGTCACTGTTTTGCTCCCATGAGTAGTAACATGATGATAAACGGCCTATGTTAACTACTTCAGAATAATTTGAATTAGTAATTTCTATTTATGTATAATATAAAGAACTAAAGAGCGCTACATATTGCATTACTTGTTTATTAATACAATCACCTTTCACGTGAGGAACCTACTCTAAATAAAACTACATATCTATTACATGTTCCAAACAATACCAGTTCAGCTAAAACACAGAAAACTGTTTACTTTATCGTGTCGCGTAAATCAAATGTGTATGTAATTATGCAAAATACTCGATATTGGCGATACGGGACCGCGTTACCGTGCATCTGTAATAGAAAGTTGATTAGTGCGCGCCTGCGCAGCCTGCTGATTGGTTCAGCGCTCGGGTGCTGTCGTAAAAGTGCTCGTAAACGCTCGGGTTTTCATCCGCCATGCTCGCGATAGCGTTAACAAGGACGAGTTTGTGGAGTTTGTTGTAAAACTAAACCATTTTAGTATTACCTTCAATGAAGCGCTTGTGGCCCCGCGGACTCAGTGTTCTGTAAACGATCACTGCAGTAAGCAACTTTCACTATGGCCGGTCCATGGATGGGTGACCATCCATGTGATCACTTTGTGACATTTATTTGAGCGTTTCCGTGCTTCGGAAGGCACGTTAAGCCGTTGGTCCCGGTTGCCAGTACAATGGCAGTCGTTAAGCCAAGTTGAAGGCTTTATTTCAACAGCAGGCAGTCACAACCTGCGCCTGTCCATTTAAACACGGCAATATTGCTCACAACGTACCTTTTACGTGGGACAAATTATAAAAAGGTGAAATGTGGGTATATAAATATGCCTCTGCCTACCCCTTCGGGGATAAAGGCGTGATGATGATGATGAACCTTCAATATCCCATAAAGTGCCACTTCCCAAAGGAAGTTATTACCTGGATAAAAAGTAGCCTATGTGGTATTTTTATTATAGACTCTACCCCCCTGAATAAAATTTCAACCAGATCCGTTCAGTTGTAAGGAGTACTCTACCTTTAACATTATCATATCCATACCTACTTATATACATGCAAATTTCTAATCGTACCTTTGAAAAGTACATCCGCTCCATATTTCGTAAAGACTACATTTTGTCTTGCGGGAGGCGTCGTCTAGATGCCGACTAGATATCTACTTAAAACACGATCAAAAAGTCATCTAGATCCAGACTCTAATATGATGAGGATAATAAACAAACATATTGGGGATCGTCGCACCTGCAATAGATGTCAAAGAGAAACAAACAGACAGAAAAAGTTTTCTATTAGCAACTTTGTTTTTCAAGGAAAATTTACTTACTTAAATCTAATAGTTAACCTTTTTGAAGTTCATAAAAACATGATGAAACTAACTAACTAACTTTAACTCTTAACGTGAGCAATCCCTATGTGTACTACATTACATCTATACTAATACTAGTTACCGACCCATCTATACTAATACTAGTTACGAAGTTTCGGTTTCGGTTTCGGTTTCGGCCAGTTTCGGCCAAAAAATCGAGTTTCGGCCGCAGTTTCGGTTTCGGCCAAAATGGGCCGAAACTCACGTGTTCATGAATTTTGAGCGACTAGCTCTGCTTGTGAGGTTACCTATCATAATAACTAAAGTTGTTTCAACTATTTTCAATACAACTACGGTCAAAATAACTACTGATTAAAATACCTAAAGATCGTTTCACCTATTTTTGTTATAACTACTGGTCGAAACAAATATTGGACGATTCACCTACGATTAATTCAACTACAATTAACTGAGCTAAGATTGATTGAACTATGTATGAAATACATAATAATCAATTCGCCTACGAGTTTATTGTACGATTACGAGTCTCAGTAGGTACTCAGGGGTACGTATCATAATGACTGTTATTTTCCCGAAAAACATTATTCAGAATTTCAAATATCCGAAAATTCACTGTTTAAGTTTTTTTAATAAAGTACGGTCAAGTCTAACTACCGAAAATATTATTTCCAAGTGAGTGGAAGGCAAACTACAAAACAAAAAAAAATTACCACGAAGGCTAAGGCGGGAGCTCCGCTCCGCTTCGCTCCCGCCTTAGCCTTCTAACCTAACCTATCCGAGTCGAGGTGTGAACCATTATAAGTGAATGGTTAACACCCCGACTCAGAGTACCCCGACTCGGATAGGTTAGGTTAGAAGGCTAAGGCGGGAGCGAAGCGGAGCGGAGCTCCCGCCTTAGCCTTCGTGGTTATTTTTTTTGTTTTGTAGTTTGCCTTCCACTCACTTGGAAATAATATTTTCGGTAGTTAGACTTGACTATACTTTATTAAAAAAACGGGTGGAATCAGGAACATAAATAATCGTCTTTAATGATAAGTTTTCGGGTTAAAACAGGAACGGGTGGAAACGACATTCACCCTTCGTACATTAGGTATTTCAAACGTAGTCAACATGTCCAATATCTTAAATGAACATTATATTAATCGTCCATTAGTTCAAATAATTATAGTTTATTCGAAATTATGTGAACTAACGAGTAGTCGAGTCGACCAATATGCGTAATGAACATAGGTGAATCAACCGTAGTTGTATTGAAAATAGTTGAAACAACTTTAGTTATTATGATAGGAATCCTAAAAAGGTGATCTAGGACATTACATAACCCTACCCCTTTGTTGTCGGTTCCGTTGACTTCGTTGGTCGTCTGTCTGTCTGTCAGCAGACTCATGCACCGTGATAATTAGACAGCTCAAATTTTTACAGATGATGTAAATATTTCTGTTGCAGCTATAGCTACAAATAATAAAAATAGACAAATTAATAATATTAAAGGGTGTCTCCCAAACAACATACGTGATTTTTTGCTGATTTTCTGGTACGGAACCCTACGCGCGCTATTCCGGCTCACTGTTGTCCAGTTTTAGTTATATACTTCTAGAATGTAACCAAAACCAAGAGCTAGTAGCAGGACACCGCGGGTTTTAGTCGGTAGGAGATCGCAATAGCATCTATGAGTAATTCCACACGTAAAAGTAAGCAACTCATCTTTAGGTGGAGATATTTCTAAAACGAACACTTGAGAAGATTTATACCGTTGATTGATGGCACTTAGTGGAACTTGCTGCACCTATTGAAAAAATAACCGGCCAAATGCGAGTCTAACTCACACACGGAGGGGTTAAAGCCTATTAACGAGACATGAGGCCTAGCCGTCCGTCTGTCTATTAGTCATGAGGTTGTATCGCTGGAACCGTGCCAGATATAGGCCTAAAATTTTCACTGTACAGTAGTCCTACCGACTAAAAACCACGCGTATCCTACCTAACAGCCTACGGTTGGGAGCCCCGAGTATGCTCTCGTAATGATGCATAGGTACTGCGGCCGCATCTTTGGGGGAGTTGTTCAGTTTTTATCCCGCTTCTTGAGCGGTGCGTGGATGCATCTCTCACCTCATGCTATCGTCTAAGACCTGCTTCTGCAAAGACGGTAAGCAGCCCCGTCATCGTCCTCAGGCCCCGGTCATGGAGGTTGATAGTATGGGGCGCCGCCGCAGACTGTGGAACTCGGGTGGCAGAGTTCTCTCCCGCTTCCTTCCCGCCGTCTCTTATACGAGCATGACCTGCTCACAGGAAGAGGCCTATGGCCCCACTCCAGCGCCTCCTTGCGCCATTTTAAACAATGATGCAAGGGCCCTTGCTTCCAGGACCCATAGAGGGGTCCCGGATAGAAGACATGCCGCCTCAACTGAATCGTGCGGTATCTCCTTATCACCCTGACAGCCGTCGCCTTCTGCGGGCTAAGCAATTTAGCCGCATTGCTGGCCATTAGGATCTCCGCCCATACGGGGGCCCCGTATAGGGCCATGCTCAGCACGATCCCAAGGTACAGTCTCCTGCAGGGAGCGTTGGGTCTCCTGACATTGCTAACAACCACGAGAGTGCGGCTGATGCCCCCTCCCTCAGCTATGGGACCCAACTTCGGAAGTGGTATCCGAAGTTCCACCGGCTATCGAGTACGAGCCCCAGATTCCTTGACGACGATGACAGCTCGATTGAGAGCTCGATGCCGATGCTGACGCCCCCTATATGTAAGCTGGATCTCTCAGGGCTGCGTGTCGGTGCGTGGCTCCTCGCGCTGTAATGAGGGTGTCGTCGTAACACGTTATGCACGTAACACGTTACGCCGACACCTCTGAGCAACGGACCACGCAAAACCCAATTGTAACCGATGTTCCACAGAAACGGTCCTAAGACCGATCCCTATGGAACACCGAACGACGCATCTGGCGGACTCAGCCCTAGCCAGCTCGGGTAAGTTATGGTCCTCTCGGAAAGATAGGCCTCGACAATTCGACGGAGGTATGGAGGCATTCCATGGTACATAAGCGCCTTCCAAACGTAGCTTCAGGGCAAGGTGCTGAAAGCGTTGGCGATGTCAAGAGACACTGCCACCACCACCTCACCCTGTTCTGATGCCGATAACAAGAAATACCTACTAAAATCAGAAAAAAGCATCGACACAACAAATGTAATTTTTGTGCCCAATTTTTGTAACGGAACCCTCTGTGCGGAATCCGACTTTTTTTTTTCAATATGAACACGTGAGTTTCGGTTTCGGTTTCGGCCGAAACTGACCCTGGGGCCGAAAGTTCGGTTTCGGTTTCGGTTTGTTTGTACGAATAGGCTCCGGAACTACTGGACCGATTCAAAAAATTCTTTCACTGAAATGAAAAAAAAATGAAAAAATGAAAAAATCTTTATTCATATAGGTCACAATGTAACGCTTATGAACGTCAAAATGATTGCTTCTACATTTACATTTACTGCCAGATTCGCAAAGCAATAGGTAGAGCTGGAGAAAAAAAGAACCTGGCAATAAAACTCCAGCCACTCTTTTAACATCTAGTAGGTAATTACAAATCATTCAACAACTACAGAGGTGTAATTGTTGAATGATTTGTGTGATGAGATTTGTACACGCGAGTTTTCATTAAGCAATATCCTTTTTTAAACAAAATTCGTCTAGGTAGGTACATAATTTATTTTTTTGTGTGTTGACTTGGAGCGCCTTAAACCCACGCATTTTTATCATCTATATAGTCTTGAATTGTATAATATGCCTTGCTACATAATTTGGCTTTAATGGTAGCTTTGAATTTGTTTATTGACAATAATCTAGTTTCTTTGGGAAGTTTATTATAAAACTTTATACATTGTCCGACAAAAGAACTGCTTATACTGTGTAGACGAGTAGCATGTAAAACAAGATTATCTTTATGCCTGGTATTTACATTGTGTATATCACATTTTTTTAGAAATTGGTCCTTATTTTTATGCACATAAATTAAATTTTCATATATGTATTGTGATATAACAGTTAGAATATTAATTTCTTTGAATTTTTCTCTTAGAGAAACTCTAGGACCTAGCTGGTATATTGCTCTCACAGCTCTCTTTTGTAATATAAATATGTTATTGATGTCCGCTGAATCTCCCCAGAGAAGAATTCCGTATGACATAACACTATGGAAATAACTGAAATAGACTATTCTAGCCATTTCAACATCAGTGAGCCGTCTAATTGTTTTAACTGCATATGCAGCAGAACTTAATTTACCTGACAATTTTTCTATATGCGGGCCCCAGTGCAACTTCGAGTCAATTGTAATGCCTAAAAATACTGTAGTCTCCACAGAGTCCAGCCCGGATCCATTCAGTTGTACATTGGTCGCCACCTGTCTCACATTAGGTGTCGAAAACTTTATTACTTTAGTTTTTTTATCATTTAAAAGAAGGTTATTAACGCTAAACCAATAAACAACTTTTGAAAGTGCACTGTTAATATCGTCATAATCCATTAACTGTCTATTAATTTTAAATGTCAGAGAAGTATCATCCGCGAACAGAACAATCTCATGTTCATCCCTAACATAATAAGGTAAATCATTTATGTATATTAAAAAGAGAAATGGACCAAGGATTGAACCCTGCGGGACACCCATTACAACTGGGGTCCCTGGAGATCGTATACCGTTTACTTCAACCCTCTGAATTCTATTGCTCAAATAAGAAGTCATGAGGTCGAGAGCTCTATTCCTGACACCATAGTGGCGCAACTTTTTGACCAGAGTTTCGTGGTGAACACAATCGAAGGCCTTAGACAAATCGCAAAACACACCCAGTGCATCCTGCGAATCCTCCCAAGCCGTGTAAATACTCTTAAGTAAAGCAACTCCTGCATCCACTGTTGAACAACCCTTTGTGAACCCGAACTGTTTCCTGTGTAGTAAATTATGTTTATTAAAGTGACTGAGCAACTGTTTAAGCATTAGCTTTTCAAAAATTTTACTGAGTGTAGGTAATATGGAAACAGGTCGAAAGTTCGAGGGATCCTCACTATTTCCCGCCTTAAATAAAGGTATGACTTTACTATGTTTCATCAAGTCAGGAAACACACCAGTCTCGACACAGCTATTGAACACAGTTGCCAGATGCGGGGCTATTACAGTTATAATATGAGCAACAGTTTTGACAGATAGACCCCATAAATCTTTAGTGGTTTTCATATTAATTTCTTTAAAAGTTTTTAAAACATCTATAGGACTGACAGCTGAGAATTCAAAGTCTGTGCCGCATTCGTCTACGCCAAGTTTTAGAATTTGTTCGGCAGAAGCAGAGCAAGAAGAGAGACTTCTGGTAATAGAAACTGGAATGTTAGAAAAATATTTTTGAAATTCAGTCGCAACTTCCAAGTCCTCTTCAATATCAAAATTATCTATTTTTAAATGAAAATCATTACAACGTATTTTAGATTTACCAGTTTCAATGTTTATGACATTCCAAGTTTCTTTAATAATATTATTTGAACATTTGATTTTATTTTTTAAATAAATAGATTTCGCTCTAAGACAGGCTTGTCTGAATGTTTTTGAATATTTTTTTACAAATTCTTGAAATTGCGGATTGTGGTTATAGGACTTCTCTTCATATAGTTCATACAGTTTGTTACGGCTTTTATGAATTCCAGGAGTTGCCCACTCACTCATAGAGAAACGTTTATTAAAAGATCGGCGCTTAGGTGTGAAAATTGCACTGAACTCACCATTAATCAAGTTGACTAATGAGTTATACAAGTGATTAGAACTACCGTGATAGGGTAACAACTGTACCTTTTGTGTAATATTACATTTAAAATTTTGTATACGGCTTTCACTGAATGTTATCATATTTACTTGTCTCTTTTGGACTTTTTCAGAAATGCAGAATGAGACAAACTGCCCTGTGTGATCTGAGCGAACTTTTTTGATAATAGATTTATGTATGGATTTCTCACTACTATATATGTTATCAATGCATTTTGCAGTTGTGGCCGTTATTCTGGTTGGTTCCATAAAATTGTTATATAAATTAAATGATTTAAATAGATTCAGAAGGTCCAAACTTTCTGAAGTTTTCACCAAAATATCTATGTTAAGGTCTCCACATACAATAACAGTTTTATGGCTATTATAAACTTTATTTAGAGCGCACTCCATAATCTCCAAAGAAACATCAAAAGGGGCGCACGGAGGTTTATACATATTTAATACAATGAATCGCTCCAATTCAACACATGAAATTTCTACAACCCGTTCAACGGATAGACTAACAACATCACATCTATCTTTAAATTTTAATAATTTACTAACCAATATTGACGAGCCACCTCGTATATAATTTTTCCTGTTGAACGAGCTTGCAACCTTATGATTATTAAAGCTGTAAGTGAATTCATGGCTTCTTAGCCAGTGCTCATTTAAACATACAATGTCAATACTGCTGGAATTCATAAACAATTCCAATTCCAGCTCCTTCCCATCCAAACCTTGAATGTTTTGATGGACCAGGTTAATACATTTTATAATTTCTTTATTTTTAGTATAACAAGGTGTTAGCTTGCCAGAGAAACATTTTGTTGTCTTACTATTCTGGATATTTGTCTGCTTGTTGGATAAGACTTCAATACTATTGTGTGCTATGTTTGAACTACTAGATATATTGTTATTACAGCACTCAGAATTATTACTTTTTAAAATATTATTTGTGGTAGGCTCAATGGTCTCAAAAGACCTGTAGCCATGGCCAGATTTTTTATCTGTTGTCTTATAACCTAGTTTTTTGACTTGTTTGGGACGCCTTCCCAACCTAGTATGTCAACACTATTATAAAAATTATACTCAATATGAGCAGTTTTATTAGAAGCCAAAAGTTTGGCTTGATTCAATAAAAAATTTGATAGCAATATCGCTACCTGTCGTCTTAAGAACTTAGATAGTAAGTATCTATTTATAGTCAAAAAAGATTCACGTAATACAAGATTACAGTCGAATAATTCAAAATTTCTACTATTATTAGTCAACTTGTATAATTTTCTGTTTATTTTGTATCGAGTATTGTTCTCATTACGTGAGAAAGATTTACTATAAGGTAATGTAGACAATATTACCTGTTTGACTGACAATTTTGACAACTTTTCATGGAAATTATTAATAGTGTTTATATTTACATAGTCTCTCCTGCCAATAAATATAACTATTGTTGATTGTGGGCAGTGTGTACTAGTCAATACTTTACTAACTATTTGAGAGTAGGTGGCCCCAGGAAATGAATTAATTATGACTGAACTACTCATATGTTGAACTAAGTGGTAACCTAAGTTCTGGCCGATTTCATCACAATATACAACTATCTTTCCAGTATTTACAATTTCTGAAACCTTTGTTACAGGGTCAGCAGAGGAAGTTAAGTTTAATTGTATAGCATGTTCATCCATACTGCCCGCTAAGTGAACCCCTGGAAGCGTTGACTCAGTCTGGGATGTTATGGGCAAGGAAGAATGTGGCAGAGATTCTTCACAGGCTGGTGATTGATTATATAATTTCTCAAGTGAATGGAACCTTTGTTCATTGCTGTGACAAGACTCAACCAAGCTATTTAGTGCCTCAATATACTCTCCAATTTCTTTTTGTGATATTTTGTACTTTAATGTTATTGACTCTAAAGACTTATTTAAATGTATGATTTCTGACTGCAATTGAAGTATATCAGTCTCATACTGCTCTGTTTGAATGGTTAATTGTTTTCTACTAGTTTCCACTACTTGTTGTAGCTGATAATTTGATTTACAAGTCCTAAGATATTTATTCGCACCTATTTTAAACTTTTTGATTTGTTTCTGTGATTTAACAATAAATTTATTGAGCTTTATATATTTTTTTAATTTATTCCTGCTAGTACTAACTAATCTAATGGTGTTGTTAGATGCTAAAGTAATATTATTAGAAGTATCGGGTGTCGAGAGATCTATAATATCTGAGGTCATGGGCTGGTCAAGATTAATACGATCTGACTTTACACTCATCAGCTCATCATACAGACTGTGGGAGAGGGCAACCTGATCAGCTGATTTGAGAGTCTCCCTGTGAGTGATGGAGTTATGAACATCACTTAGCTCACATTCCAGAATGCTGATACGCTTTAAGGCTCTCTCATGGGTGTTGCTGCACTCTTCCAGACCTACCACCGTTTCCTGAAGATGATTCCGCTGTAGTGTGAGCTCCATTACCTGTGAATGTAGCTCAGCCAACTCTTGTTTGAGTTGGGTATTTTTCTCAATGACATTTAATATTTCTTTTTCACTGTCGTCCCGTTCTTCCAACAACTGCTTATTAAGATTTTTGCAAATTTCAAGTTCCTTAATGGTGAGATTGAACTTTTGTTGCAAGTCACGGGTTACAGCACTGCGGGTCATCATTTTTATTTATATTGCCCTTTGAAAATAATTTATATCAGTGAAGAATGTAGTGTCACTTAGAGTAATGGACAAGTAATTTATAATACTTTACAATATTTACCTACTCAAAAAAAGGGAATATATGAACAAAATTCTTAATTTGTATAAGTATTAAGTACTTATGTAGATTCAATTGTATTTGAAAACCAATTAAGCAGTTCAATACACAATCTATTTAAAATGTTTATTCAATTTATATCAATTTTGCAATGAATGATAGTCTGATAACAAAGTTAAATGCAAATAAATACAAAATTCAATTAATTTTTCACTTGGTATGGTACCTACCCTACTCTCAAATTAACAAATTGTAAGTTTGAAAAATTGGAATTTTAACAGAATATTTTTCATAAGTTTTTACAGTTCTTGTTCGTTTTCATGAAGTTAAAGGATCACTTTTCAGTAGTAACCGTAAACTCGCAGCTATTTTTACTTACTTTTTAACAATTTTGTACTGAAATACTTTTTTCTATGGCTTCTGACATTAATCGCTTTTCATTACGTCGTCGTCTTGTGTATGCTTTTAATATTACTTACAACTTATTTTCCGTAGTTAACCTTTATATTTATCACTTTTTTGCTTTAAAAGGTTTGTTATTTATAATTTTAAATCCTAAAAATTCACATACGTAATGTTTACGTTACGGCTCCAGTGTTGCCAAAATCTACACTGTTGGAAAGCTACACTTTTTGCGGTGAACATAGGCTATATTTTATTCCCGTATTCCCATAGGAACGGAAACTACGCGGGTGACACCGCGTGACGTCCGCTAGTAATTTATATAGTGCACTAATGCGCAAATAACTCTGTTACACGATCTATCAGACTTTTACGCCTGAACCACTGTACCGATTGTGATGAAATTTGATACATGGATGGGATAGAGCTTGAACCTGCTTATACCTCTCATATCTAAGTTGGTCGAAGCTGACGGGAACCCAACAGGAGAGTCCCCTTTCCTTCTGTCCTCCTTTTTATATTCGGTTTTGAGTAACGTGACGAGCGAGTTCGGCTACAAAATTAAAAAATATAAACTTAGGTCAATAGTATTATATTTTCAGCGCCACGTCTATCCTCCAAGCCGTTTGGCAGTTACAGTGGCGCAAGCAACTAAATAGTGCGGACGCACGCACGCACACAAATTTATAATATTCCGCAGAAATGCAAATACCTACTTAGTCTTCACACGTATGCCTGCACTGCGACAGAAGTAGGGTTTGTAAAGAGCAAACTATGCATAAGTCCAATCATCTGGCAATAATGTAAACATGTCATGTTTTGACAATCGTTGTCTAAGACATATGAGTAGAAAAATATAGTTTGACAAATCATTGAATTTTTTACTATCCTGAGTAGGCATTTTAAATGAAAATAAACTATCATAAAGAAGTTATTTGGTGTCGAAATGATTGTAAGAACACTGTATGACTCTTGGATACTGGAATATAATCAGGGTGAATACTCAATTGCAAGTAACTATGGATATATAGGATCAAATGTGTTTGTTTACATTTTTGCGCAAAGCTATTAATAAATAAATAAATATATCTGGGCAGTAAGTGATACAGTCCGTTCAGAGTTCAATTTACCTCTAGCTGTGAGGTTGGCTTCCCTGATTTTCGTGTAACCATAATCAGTTTTTGTTTTTCCTTTAAAATCCTTTTTTCTTCTTTTACTGCCGTTTTTTCAAATATGGAAATTATTTGAGATGTGGAACTATCAACTTCGAGCTCCTTGGTGATGGTAATGAATGAGTATCTTTCTTGGATACTTAGCTATATTATGTAAATAATGATACTGACAAATGGATCTTTACATTAAAATAAATGTTATTGGTGCTAACGGTTATATCTTATAATCTCCACTAATAATAGTTTTAACATCACGTCTAAACTGGCCGTTTCTTGTGTACGATCTAAGCCAAACCCTTCTCAGAAAATTGGATGCGAATGTTAGGAAGACGTTGAAGTCGTGGTTAGGGCTGGCTCAATCGGCCGACCCGTCGGCATTATACAGAGCCTCTAATAACTTCGGAATGACGTTTAAGAAGCCGTCGGAACTCTATAAACATCTAAGAGTTACTAAAATGCACGTCTTGGCAAAATCAAGAGACAAAATCGTTCAAACTCTTCCAAAGGATAAACATATAGCAGAACTTAAGTCTGCGAACCCACCATGAATTCCACAAGAAATTCATGGTGGGTTCGCAGACTGGTGGAGTGGGGTTGGGTAGTATCCGGAGACAAACAGATAAAGACATTACAAAATCTTTTCTGAAGCAGGATGAGAGCGATGCCTATAAGGTGCACGCGATGAACCTGGAGATGCAGAATGAATGGCTTACTCTGGGCGAGTTTTGTATTCCCATGGCCTTGCAGTGGTGTACCTTATTGTACGACTGGTCGCCGGCTTTGTTCAGACTCTACCTGTTGTACGTTTCAGTTGACCCTCCCTGACCAAAGTAATCTGGTCAGGTGGGGGAAGCCACAGATAAAACATGTAATGCATGTGGAGAAGCTGGACGCTATTAGACCGGGGTAACTCACGCCGACATGATAGGGTATTGAAAATCATACGTGAGGCTGTCAGTTTGGCGGTAGTGAGAGCGAAAAAGGGATTAACCACAAACAAAAGACATGACATTGCGTTTGTAAAGGAAGGCTGTTCAAAGAAAGTACCTCAAAAGCCATACTCAATTTTGATGGCTGCCGCCGATTGGACTATACTCGCAGACACGTGTGAAAAACACTACAAAATCCCGGAGGATGTATGTGCCTCGCCATCCAGATCTGACATATTCCTGTTTTCAAGGATACACAGGCGTGCGGTGCTCGTGGAGCTGAGGATGCTGTGGGAGACCAACATACCAAAGGACCACGCCATGAAGACAAATAAATACTTTGACTTGACCAATGAGTTAACCAAAAATGGCTATGTGGTTAAACTCAATGCCGTAGAAGTAGGAGCAAGGGGAATTCTAGCTAAATCCCTGTATAATTTATTTAAAGAACTTGCATTGCCAAGAGCTTCAGTAAGCTCTTTACTAAAACGAATATCCAAAGCGGCATTGATAGGATCTTACCAAATCTGGTTGGGCAGGGGAGGGAGCATTGCTGACGGTGGAAGGTGAGCGTTTATGCGCATAGTAAGGTGGCCACCCTAAACCTACTCAAATGGGTAGCAAGTCCCAGACGCCGTCGTCGGGGTGTTCCCCCTGTGCCACGCTATGGACCCGGCACCCGCACGGAGAATCCATAGAATGCTAAGAATACGGTATCTCTGGTAAAATGTCTTAAGCTGGCACTCACAGGGCCACTTTACTTCAATACCAACACTGAAAACGATCTGTCAGAGGTAAATTAACTGTGAACTGACTGTACCTACATATCAGTGTGGAAATGAAACAGTTTCTGATCATATAGCCTAGTGCTGTAGAAAATCCTTCACGTCTACGAACTCTCACTCCTTAAGCTTCTGTGACAAGAAAATGCCAATAATCATCCCCTCCGTATCACAAGGGCCTAAAAGCAATTCGACCTAATAACAAAACTACCCGTTCTCAAAACGACCTATAAGCTGAATGTCTTCTATGTTAGGAAATGACTGGATTAGTAGACGATATTTTTCAAAATTTAACTAAAGCACGTAATATTACTGTACGTATCTGGCCATTGAGCTAGAGAGCTGTACCATTTATTTGTAGCTGTTTATATTTCCCATGAGCCTCTGACCTACTGACCGATTTGGTTCTACACGATAACGAACAAACCATTACAGTTAAAATGTGTCTCATTAACAGCTAATATTACACAAATATTTTTTTCATTCAATATCAAAGCTCACCAAAAACAGTCTCATAAAAAAACTTTCAGCGCGTTCAAAGATAAAAGAAACGCCTATTAATTAATCGTTCCCACTGTAAAACAGGCCGAAACACTTGTACTATATTTACACTTACACAAAAGGCGAAGCGAGCGCATCGCAATGTTAACGAACCATTGCCGCTTTTATTCACTATCCTTTACAACGCCTTTGAAGGAACACGGTCGTATATTACGTGTGGTATTAAATTTGTGAAGTTACACGAATTAATGAATGTTTTATATTCGTCGAATACACCACTAACTGTCAGCGCAAGAGCGTCAAAGGCGCGTCGTAAATTACCCAGGAAAGAAAGATGTTTCCCGCCTTATGATATTCTATCCTTTTCTTTCGTAAACCATCTCGTATGACCGTGTCTCTTTTCAGGACCAATTAGTAAAGTTTCAAAGAAAATGTTCGATTTCATATCTGTAGTGTTGTGATATTAATTTATCGACAATAATTGACTCGATACAAGGACGATACTTATAACTTCTTTATCTTGTATCACTAATGGGGTAAGTCAAATAAAAAGCCTGGCTAAGTTTTCGAAAGGTTTCATTGGAAACACTAAAAAAATCTAAAATGCCATAATACCAAAGCAGAGTTCTAAACTGTTATGCATCCGTAGATAACTCTTTATTCTGTATCTGATTTCGCTGCTTGCTCTTTTGGTGGGTACGTAGAGTCGAATTTTTAATTAGACTAAGTAAAGTGACAGCCACTAATGTCACTTCTTCATAGAAATTAAGCAACATTGTATGAAGGAGTGACATTAGTTGCTATCACTTTACTTCGTCTAATTAAAAATTCGACTTTAAGTAACTTCCTAGTGTGGAAATTATCGATATCGAAAATGTTGGCGTTGGCCCATCTCTTCATGCAATCATTGCGGACAAATTATTTACGTTTTGCACTCAATTATATATTTTACAATGACAAGTAGTACCTACATCTTGGCTCTTTGATACATTGGGTATGTACGACATGTTTACAAGCTTGGCGGTACATTGGACACACTCGTTTGATCAACAATGTCTTGTTGATATTCATTTGCATTATTTAACGTAAAATATCTCTTTCTACTTTCCTGTTTAAAGAGACAAAAGACTAGAAACATTATAGTTTACCTGTTTAGTTGTGAAAATTTTCTGTAATGAAACTAACTTTGATCGGAAAGTAGAAATTATCTTCCCATAAAACAATACTTCGACAATAGCCAATCGTAAATCATAATCATCTTCAAAAATAGCCCGTCGCCCTTTCCGTGTGACATTGTAGTGTCGTGAACCCTTTGACACATTCCAAGTGCGTTCGCCGCAGAGCTACCACCACAAACAGTTGGCGCCTTTGATGTCCGCGCGCCGAGCGTGACGGATGTTCGCGGAACGCGCAAAAACTGCGCACACGTGCGCACGCGCAGCGCCAGACACCGCATTGTCATGCAGAAGAATAAATTATTGAGAGCTTCTCGTAATCGTTTCCTTAACTAAAAGCGCTCTCTCGTTTATGGGTCGTTCTCTCCGCTTGAGGATCGGCTTACTTTGAGCGTTAATAATAGTGCGGTGTAGAATGGCATAGGCTGACCATATCAAAGGCAGCTATGAGCGGACATAACTTTAATTTAGGATGACTTTTCATTGAAATAAGATAACACATGAAAATATACCAGTTCAGACAGTCAGTCTGTGTCCAGAGCCTAATAATGTAGAAACAAAGATACTATGGACAGTTACCATAGCTAGCTAAGCTTTCTAAGTTAAAGAGGTCGTCGAGCTATTGCCGGGAATCCTGGGACATCCTTCCGTGAAAATGTCCGGTGTGCCCTGCTCTAGACAGATAGGTAGGGACCATGTGGTTTTAGTCGGTTCAAGACCGGCATGACATAACATTAGTAGGGATTTCCTCACATTAAAAAAAGAAGTCGTCAAGTTGGTGGTCATGCGAAAAGTTTTCATTTTGCAACATCCACATTAAAAAAATTAATCAAAGTTTTATACTTACTATAGGTACTACAAACATAGAATCGTGCTTCACTTTTAGGTATGCCTACAGTGACTTGTCGGCACAGAGCTCTCAATACAATATCGGGATATTTTTTACCTGTGTGAAATTGCACCACGTGGTTGGATCCCTTGACATTAGCCAGTATTTAATACCATTCAATAAAAACCAGTCATTAGTTAGATTATACTTGAAGTAAGTATCACAGGCACACCGCGACACAAGTGCACATAACATGTGTCGAGGCGTGACTCCGCCCCGCCCACTACACAGCTGTGGCACTTTGATGTGCTGCCGGCGACGGGGTCACTACTGTGTGTCCTTGGTCATACGTAAGTGATGATAGAACCTCTATGGCGTGTGAGTGTGACCCGGGGTCAGGTGGCAAAAACCTGCTGTCTATTTGCTTCTTTTAAGGTAATTGTATCTATATTTTATGGTTATGTACGTATGACTACCTCGGTAGCGCATTAATCAGAAGTGTCTGCTATCATCATTGCAGCAGTTTTGGCGCCCACTGCTGGGCGTAGTCTTCCCTACACGATCGCCACAACGTTCGGTCCTCCAGTGTTTCTATCGTCGCCTCTTACTACACCATCGGGATGATTTAGCATGGCGACATTTTGTACTCTATTTCGTCGCCCCCCACGGGACCACAAAAGTGTCAGTATTCTTAGATAAAATATGTAGGGGAAATTAACTTGTACCAATCACGTGGGATCATTGCATGGCACCGTGAGTTGGTAGCCCAAAACTCCTATATTAGACAGTTTCCAATCAAAGTCAAAAGTCTCTACAAGTACAACAATCACCACCGCCAGTAATACCCTAAATTTAAATGATATGCACAGGTATACCTACTACGCAAATGCGAACTAAACCCTTTAATAATCAGGACCGTCATATAAATAAACTTGTAACGTGCAAGTGCGAGACGTACTGTTGTTTTTTTGGACATTCCATTTGCAACATGACTATCTAGACACAGCGACATTAGTCAAGCATTTTGTACAACGCTCAGCCAATTTGTACGCAAACAACAGAGGAGTGCTGCAGGGTTTTTGTTGGGCCCACCTTATTTTAACCGTGCACTGCTCGCGTGAATTATGTGGTGTCGACAAGTTGTCCTTTTACACAAGTATTTTGTCACAGACTGCAGTTTATAAATCTTGTGCAGAGCAAAAGGAGGTGGGATTATTTGTGGCTTACATCTGTCACTAAGAACTTCCGAGAGTCAGAGTTAATGTTTAATAACCTTGGTTACGTAGCGGCAATAAGTATTTTGATTACAAGGAGATTAATGAACTCGAAATCTTGTGTTTTTAGTTTACTCTAATCGTACGTGTTGCTGCTAGGATTCCACTTATTCTGCATCATTAGCGTCCCCGATTGTGTTATGACACAATCGGGGTATAAAGTCAAGTCCTTATTAAATTGGACTCTTACCTATGTACCTTATCCACAAAGTCACAATAAAATACAAAAGTTTTACCTTCTTGCACCACCAATGATTTATGATACTAAACATTAATGAAATATGACACTAAACAGCTACACGTGAAAACAAACTGACAATTATATCCAATTATCTCAACTTACACTTATTTGTGGCAGAGGTATGTATCCGTCATGACATCTGTCAAAGTGACGCGTGTCAAAGTATATTAGATTTAACGGTACGTCACTGTGACGTGAGGTGACGTTTCATAAGCAGATGCAACGTGAGATGTATACTGTGACAGTGACGTTGCACGCTGGTATACCTAACCTTACCTACTACATAATATTATTTTGACTTTTACTTACCGTTAATTTTAAAATAATTATATTACGTAAATATGCACTTTGCAACAATGGAATGTGGGCGTATAGTATGCCTCTGCCTACCCCTTCGGATAGGAAATGGGCGTGACTATATGTGTTTACCTTTGTCAGGATTCTTCTGTTGTCAAAGAAAGTTCATTGTAAGTCGATCATTTTGAAAGAGTGACAAAAGATTTATGAAGTCAATATTGATTGAGATGATAACCACATTCGTTGTGTACTGCTAGTCGAATCTATAGAGTATTTAAGGAAGGAAAATGGCACACTTTCTAAAATGAATTCCTTTTTACCCGAACTGCCGAAGACAGGAGGGTGTTGTTTTTGCTATACAAAAGACTTAAATGACCTTTACGGATCTACTAAACAACCTTTAACCTTTTCAATGTTTGTATTTTATGTCTGCGGTAGTATAGCTGCACAAAATATCAAAATAAAAGCGAAATATTAACAAGGCAAGTTTATGACGGAGTGTCGAGTGCCTGAGACAGGCGCGGCTAGAGCCGGACACTTCAAAGTAGGTGTCGGGTGACACCGCGGCGCGGCGCGGCGCTGGCCGGTACTAAACGGAAATTTTACTGATGCAGGGTTAAATTCGCGAGTTCTAAGAAATATATTTGGCTGTTAGTTTGTGCAAATATCGAGATGCATGTTTCTTGTCAAATGTTGAGGTTACCTACTTAATTGTAGGTTTAATAAGTTCTAGGCGGGTTGATTAGGTGTGCGTAGCTTTTGACCGAGTCCTGAAAAATCTTAATAAATAATTAAATAATATCCTAACTCTCACATTATTTATTGAATTATTCACCATGTTATTTGTATTCGAAATTTTAGTCTTTTTATTTCTAGTGATAACTAGTCGGAGATATGTTAGATTTTTTGAAACAAATTAAACTTTTATGTATTTCAATATTGCTGTCGCCATAATTTTATAAATAATTGGTAGATGGCTCGGACTCTACCTAAATTTGTGGAAAGATCCAACGTTTTTACAACTGGTCCTGGCTGGTTCAAAGAGCGCTATGAACAGAGCATTTTCGCAATAGTGAAAATCACCATTTGTTTTTTAGCACTGGTTGTAGTTTTATTGAACAGCGGGCCTAAAAAGGAAACATTGTATGTTTCCTTATATGAAACATATAATTCACATAATTTGAAATACAGAACATACAAAGCATACCAAACATTTTACGTTTTATAATATGAAACATACAATGTGGCCTTTTTAGGCCCTCAGAGCATTTTCCCCCTACAGTAGAAGAAGAATCAGCTTAAGTGTAAAGCAGACTCACATTTGTAATAGCCCTGTTTCTCTTGTCCGCAGACCCCAGCGCAGCCGCCATGGGCAACCCTGGCGTGGGCGGCGCCGGCTCCCAGCAGTACGGGGAGGTGAACCAGCTGGGCGGCGTGTTCGTCAACGGGAGACCCTTGCCGAACGCGGTGCGGCTACGGATTGTGGAGCTGGCGCAGTTAGGAATAAGGTGAGGCGTCGTCAGATGGATTTTGTAGAAAGTCCCATGGATTTTATGCGACCGACTGAAACCACATGGTTCCGTCTATGGCTGTGGTCTTCTTGGGATGACTTTCTTTTATACTTACGTGTTTATGACTATTCTTGAGAGTAACCATTGCCCATACAGACCATGTAGGGCTGGGTACTGTGGCGTGATTTAGGAGAGGTCTACGTCCAATAGGGGACTGCCATGGGCTGATATGATAGGTTGAATTAAACATTTCGCACAGGAACTGGTTTCCAGGGAAAACTACCTAAACTAGGTATGTCTTTTTCAAGCTCTATTTCGTCTCTATATCACTTTCGTCGTAAGTAAAACAGACAGTAGTTTAGCCTTTATTAGAAACTTAGAAAGTAAAATGTCTAACGCAGTTTCGAGGACATACACATATAGGTATTCTTACTAAGATATTACTGCATATTTTATTTTAAATTTTAAAGTCCTACATTGATGCATCTGCAGATTTTCCTCATTTCCAACATGGCATTAGCTATGGACTCCTACCGACTAAAAACCTCAGCAGCCTCGTGAAATTCCGTTTCCGCATCTCATGTAAACTTATTTCAGGATTAAAAATTAGCTTAGATATTATTCAATCAATCCCTGCACCCCAAATTTCTGCCAGATTTGTTTACCTGTTTCACCATGTTTCTTGTAATAAAGCATTGCAAACATTCATTCATTCATTCGTGTAAGAGTAACAAACATTCATAAATAACACACTTTCTCATTTACACTATATTAGAAGTAAGTGTCTAATAAGCCATTTTCTCTTGTCCCCAGGCCATGCGACATCAGTCGACAGTTGCGGGTGTCCCACGGGTGCGTGTCCAAGATCCTGGCGAGGTACCACGAGACCGGCTCCATACTGCCAGGCGCCATCGGCGGATCTAAACCTAGAGTTACCACACCCAAGGTAAATATACCATCAAGTTTTGAGCTACCCATTTGTACTTAGTTTCCTTTAGTGTAAAAATATAAGTAGACTTATCAAATCAGCCTAATGGCAGCCCACTGAGGCCTCTCATTTACGAAATAACACATATTCTAGCATCAAACCTGATTTAATTATTGTTTCGAAGTATAAAAATAAATGAAAATACACTAAATCTTTACACTACTACATAAAATATTTAATAAAAAAAAAATAAAGTACACGATTTTATTGTGTGTGTGTGTGTGTAACCTTTGCGCGTGATTGAAGTAAACGTCTTTGCCATTGACGGCATCAAATGTTACATTAATATCATTTATTCAAATTTTGAATAGCGGAAACCGTTTCCGCTATTTAAAATTCAAATAGTAAGCGTTACTTCCGTCAGTATAAAAATCTGAGTTACTGCCTAGTCGTGCCTAAAGAAGTTTTACTTCAAAAAATTGAGTAAGGACCTAATATGAATAATTTTTATGCTTCACAAAATCAACCCACCTAAGTCCCCACTTAGCGGATAGATTTTGTCCACATTATCAGCATTGCTAGGAGATTTGCATTGCTGGCGTTTGTATTTCCAACCCCGAAATCCGTTTTTGAAAATCTGGTACTTTAAATCTACCATCTCAAGATTGTACCTTTTGTGGAAGCACCCTGGGGAATTCACTAGGAGCCATGCCAACTTCGCCTTTGGCATCGCGTCGCTACAAATTTGGTCACGCGAAAATATTTTCAAGTCACGTGGCACTATCTCGTCCCTCTCCATATTTCAGCAATTGGCGTCACTTTATGTATCTGAGTGGCACTGCTAGTGCCCCTTTATCGTTTTAGTGACAAGTGACATCTGACCCGGCACTTACTGCGCAGTTGCGAATATTTAAAAACATAATTATCAAAGTACCAGTGCCACTGAGTGTCGTTATGTCACTCGAGTTAATATCTGATTATGGAGGCCAATTTTAGAGAATGTATTGAACATAATGTATGATGCAATCATCTTGGCATATGCCAGGTGAGTCCAAAACTTAGCCTTGGAGTAGAGATCAATAGAAGTACCTTGATCCTATTGGGCAACTAAGTTAAATCTTTCGTTCCGTGAAAATAGAACTATCCGCCTGAGCTCACAACCTCACTAAAGGTGCCGCAGCCTCCTTGTTACCTATGCAGTGCGCCTCAGTCTTCAGATGACATGGGCCATTCTCTCTTCGTTGGACTTAAGCATAGCTTTTATATACCTACGAGTATACCCGTAGGTACTGCAATTTAAGTTAAGAGGCTGTGATCATTAGGAATCCTTCTCCTTCAAACAGCGATCTTTAAGGCTGTTATACTAACCTATTGCTTCTCCCAGGTGGTGTCCTACATAAAGCAGCTCAAAGCGAAAGACCCGGGCATCTTCGCGTGGGAGATCCGCGACCGGCTCCTAGCTGATGGGGTGTGCGACAAGTACAACGTGCCCTCGGTGTCCAGCATCAGCCGCATCCTGCGCAACAAGCTGGGCGGCGGTGCGCTGTACCCGGTCCCTCCACTGTACCCGGTGCCCCCGCAGAGATGCTGGCCCCTTCACCAACCTTACGACTATTATGTGTATCTACAGGTAATTATACTGGCATTTTAAGTTTAAATTTTTCTTATTCTGTCTGTACTTTCAACTGAGTAAAATTAAAGTGATTCATAAGTATTTTTTAATACTTATCTGTCTTCTTCTAAGACTACGTTCCATTTGAAGTTCCATCTCTTCAAAATGGTAGTATGTATTTGCTGCAATAATCTTATTAAAGTGCCGATTAACAGACCAGTCTTTGACGCGAGCTCTTAAGAAGAGATCGGGGGCTGATTGTAACAAAAAAGCTAACTCCTTTTAAAAAAAAGGTTAACTTACTGTTAATAATTAGACAACATTTAGACACATTATTTTTGACATTTTGCTACTCTAGGTACATACAATTTGTTAAAGTGATTTTCGACATCGACTCTAATGTACAAATTAATTAAAACGCACTTTATTTTGTCCCCAGGGCCGACAGCACGCAGCCAGCAACCCCCACGGCCTGCCCCACCCCCACCAGCAGCCCCCACCGCCGCACCACGCGCACGCACTCTGACACACTCACCACCGGTGACTCCCACCACACAAGTGACAGTGATAATCATATACATACTGCAAGTGATTATGATAAACATTGTGCAAGTGATAATGATAAACACAGTGCAAGTGATAATTACACTATTCGCGACTGAGATTAATAGACTAAGGTTAAATGGGTGCTAGTGTTCTGCGTGAGGGCATTCTAAGTCCGGCCCAGTGTAAGTGATAAATCGGAACAGACTGGTGTTAGTGATAATGATAATTGTTGATAAAAAAGTATTATGTTGTTGTATATACGATACTATTGAGTGTAAGATAAATAAATTATACCTATTATTTAGCGAAGCTTAACTATCTATTTATTTACAAAATATTGAAATAACTTACCATACACGTGCGTTTTGTTTACATTAATTATATCGTTATGTGATAAAAATTATGAGCACAGTCACTGCTTATGTACCTACTTCTTTAGTACTTTTTAAACTATATTTTTTGTGCTGCTTCCTCAGCTATATTTTGATAGGCACCTGTAGCCTGTAGGACTTATAATAGTCATTCAGAGACACATCCGTCGGGACATCCCAGTCCCATTGCGCGTGGTGGATTAACGTTTGAGATCCTAACGCAGGTGCCTGAAAAGCATTGAAAGGAAATTCTTTGCAATACCGAAAGTTAAAAAGTCATATCACATACTCCCAGGTTTCAGACTCGGGCAGGAAGACTAACGGGGTCGACGCAAGAAGGCTCATAGGCTCCGTACCCAAAGGGTAAAAAGCGGGACCCTATTAATGAGACTTTGCTGTCCGTCTGTATGTCTGGCTGTAGTAGGCTCATAGGCTGTATCTCAGGAACCGTGATAGCTAGAGATCTGACATTTTCACACAGATGATGTATTTCTGTTGCTTGCTGCTATAATGAACAATGCTAAAATCATTAAAAAAGGGAATTAAAGGGAGCTCTCATGCAATAAACGTGATCTTTGCCGCATTTTGGTTTCTGAACGCTTTGTTCCATTGATGGAAAATGAATTTATGAATGTAGGTGAAAGTGGTTTGATACCAGAAATCACAATTTTGTCCAAATTCGCAAGTAAATGAACGGAAACAAAAATTCCACAAGTAATAAATACGAGTAGAGTTAAGCTTTGGTCATACTAATTTATATAAATGTACCTATGTGCTTGTAAATATTGCATAGTTATACGATTATTATCTAATAATACACAAGAAAGAGTATTGGCGCATAGTTGCAACGGTGTAAATATTCTTACAATATTAATTAAAGTACTTAACCCTTAAAAGAGCAATTTTTTTATTTTTTGTGAAATAAATATATGTTGTTATTTATACCCATAAGACATAAGAAAAAATGCAAAAAAAAATCTAAATTGAAAAATTTGCAAGTTTTCCTAAAAAAACATTATGTTGTTTAAAAACAACATTGCGTGCTTAACTGAGATCACGAAGTACTAGACGAAACGAGCAAAGAGGAAATTGAATAAATACTCATTTTATTATCTATACTATTTTAATATTATTTTATTCATTATGGAATTTAAAATACAGTTTTTATGTTTAGTTTTGCAAAGAGAAATACAGCATTTTGTACATTTCCTGTAAGTAAATCCCTATCAATAGAGATAATTGCATCTCTCTTGCTTTTCATTCCAAATAGCCCAATGGGATAATTGGTCCAGTCTTTCATCTTTTGCTGGAGCGGATTGTGCCTGACCTTTGCGTCTATTCTGCTCTATTTCAGCCTGCAGATTGGAACTAGAAGGATGACCACGTTTTCCACCATTATCTATTAGCAAACCAACTCTGCCAGAATGTCTCTGCTATTTTTAATCTGAATTGACATAAATTCAGATTAGAATTAGCATAGACAGCACTCATCAAAAGTTTTGAAGAAGAAGGATTATTATTTCGCTCAACTTCTTTGTATATTAGCCAGGCATTTACGATAGCTACATCCAGTAGGTGATAAAATAAGCGCATAGTCCACTTGCGACGTTATTCTGATGTGATATCGACCGATGAATGAATTTGAAATCTACTCCACCCATGTGAATATTATATTCTCTAATTGCCTTAGGGCAAAGAATAGACACTCTCTCTTTCTTTTGTTTCAAAAATGGTCACAGAAGTAGCAGGTTCTGCTCCCACATATTTTGACAGTAAATTTTCGGCTATAATGTCTTTCCATACATTAGCACTGACATCTACACCATCAATAGCAGCTACGTTTTCCTCGTAATATCCTCTTGGTACAGTTTTCTTCATTATGTCATTTTATCCATAAGCTTGTTACCTTTTTACCTACCTTGAATTTTATTAGTGTCGAGAGGGGGATCGCAAGTTTCAACTTGGTCGTCACCTGCAATGATAGGTGGGTCTTCGTCAAAAGGTAATACTCTACTCAGAAGTTTGTTCTTCTTCTCCGAGGGCATCTTCAAGATCTTGTTGAATTTCCTGTGCAGATCAGTAATAGTTTACTTCATCTTCGGTTTCAAAGTCTGAAGATTCTAAGTCATCTTCAGATTGATCCCAATTTTGTAAGGAATCGTGAATGTCTTTATCAGATAAACCAGTCATACTGCAAATTAAAAATACAATGTATTCTTCCTGTATTCCCAGACACATAGTACACAACAAACGGAAACAATAAAATGAAGAAATACTACCTACAATTATTTTGATCGGTCATACTTCTCAATGTGCGAGGAAGGCGCAGTGTTGTTTTTACACAACACAACAATTCACACCTTATTGATACCACTACATATTACGTTGATACTATTTATATATACAAATGAATAAACAAACATATATATAAGGATAATAAAAAATAAATTTGAACTTACCTGTGAAATTACAATTTTTATTCATTATTTTCGCCCTACGATTTTGGTAAATTATTTTAATGCTACCGCCAAAAAAGTGACATACGAAAAAAGTTTTAAAAAGTTAAAATTTATCAATTTTGCCAGTGTATGTATTTAATAATAGCAATAAATAATTATTATGTATAGTTAAAATTAAGAACATTTATATATTAGTTAGGAAAACATACATTTTAATATTATGTTGTTTAAAAACTACATTGCTCCTTTAAGGGTTAAGTTGCTCTTAGACTTTAATTCCTTATAAAATACTTATGGACGTCAAGCAGTTTCATCCGCGTAGTTCCCGTTCCGTGGGAATACGGGAATAAAATACAGCCTATGTTTTCCATGGATAGTGTAGCTTTCCAACAGCGAAAGAATTTTTAAATCGGTTCAACTGTTTCACAGCCTATTCGATGCAAACAAACAATCAAATCTATCCTCTTTATAATATTAGTGTATATCTTTCTTGCTGGTGCAAAGCAGCTAACTTACAGTCAACTTAGAACCCGCTACAACAGTGTAAGAAGTAAAAATAACAACTTCATCAATTTTATCGTCGTATTTTAATGTTATACGCTCCATAAAAACGTTACCTACGGAAATTCGCGATTGATTTTATATTTTTTCCTATTTTCTGATACTTCGACAACACTGTTGTTCATTTCTATTTATATGACGATGACATGAACATGTTTACGAGACATTTGTATAAAATTGTCACAATAAACGTGTAAAAGATAAAAATTCGTCTTTACTAAAACGAATATCCAAAGCGGCATTGATAGGATCTTACCAAGTCTGGTTGGGCAGGGGAGGGAACATTGTTGACGGTGGAAGGTGAGCGTTTATGCGCATAGTAAGGTGGCCACCCGAAACCTACTCAAATGGGTGGCAAAGTCCCAGACGCCGTCGTCGGGGTGTTCCCCCCTGTGCCACGCTGTGGACCCGGCACCCGCACGGAGAATCCATGGAATGCTAAGAATAAGGTCTCTGTATATAAATAGAACTTTGCAAGATTGGGATATAAATACAATTCTTAAAGTAAGTATACTTATATTTTACAAAAATCTCATATTGGTCAGAGGAGTAATTTTCCTAAAACCATTTCTCAAAACTTGTGAGTCCATTTCTGAATGACATGAGGGCCCCCATAGTCTTCTTCAGTTTCTTGCGTGTCTTTTTTTTGCTACATGCATAGCTCTCAAACTTTTTGCCCGATGGGAAAAAAATATGCTGTATCAATATACAGCATATTTTTTTAGGTCAATTGATATTATATAGACGCAGGGGACCCTTCATATGATGTTGTATTAACAACAGTAAAATGCTCAGCTATATAGTTAAATCTGTGTTTGTTGAATAAAATATAATGATTTCATAGTTGAACAATCTTGTATCACAATAAAGTAATTGTCATGCTGTATCAAGAAGTGCTATCTATCCGTAAACATTCATCTCAATCGCGTGCGGATTCGCAAACTTATTATTATTTTATTATTATACACAATAATAATAAAATAATAATCCTCAACTACTAATTATAAGTATTTATGTATAAACTTCTGTACAAACTAGTTGTAATTTACACGATTAATATTTAAATACCTACTAGATATTTATATTGGTCAACATATAGAAAATAAAGTGGTTTGTTCATACTCCTACTATATGTTTTGAATTATTAAACCTTTACAATGGTAAAATTCCGGGGTGACTCTCTCACCTATCAACTGTAGAAAATGCCTTACTCCTAGAAACTTGATTTTTTAGGGTCAACCCTGCTAAATAGGTACCTAGCAGGGCTCACCCTAAAAACTCCAAATCTAGGGAGATTTGGAGATGGTGACGCATCAGCTATAACCGTAACCCTTAAATGGTGATTGCGCTGGAGTGGAGCCTCTTCCGTTGAACTGAATTTAAGCGTGCGCGGAAGAAATAAAGGAATTAGGCTGCGTTTCCACCAGAGATGTGCGATGGAAATGTGTCGTGCGAGGATGTCTAGCTGTGCTGTGAAAATGTGTGGGTGTTTCCACCAAAGCTGTGCGATGATAATGTGCCTACGAGGATGTGTAGCGGAGCTGTGAAAATGCGCATTTATGTGTGGCGCGAGGATGCGTTGCGAAGCTGTGAAATGTGTCGACGGGGGTGCGGTGTAGTGGGAGCGGAGTAACGCGAACGCCTGCCTGCCGCTGCGGCTCACGTCTCACTTTGCTGTCGTAAGCGCTTGTAGTCGTACGCATGTCGTACGGTTGCGTGGCATAATGGACGAAAAATTAATTGATGCCGTTAAAAAGTTTCCGTGTTTGTGGAACACTTCTTTGCCATTTTACAAATGTAATGAAACTAAGGACGCAGCGTGGGAGGAAATAGTCAAAGAAATAAAATATAAAGATGGTAAGTAATAATCATGTATTAAAATCAGGTATATTAAAATACAAGTTACAATATTTGGGTATTTATTGTGTGCGATGAATTCGTGACGAAATACGAGTATCTTGCCATGACACTTTTCCTTGATTATTGAAATAAGAGCAGTATTTCTCTCGTACTTCATAACCATCACTTGACTCGACGACGGAAATGCTAGGAACGGATACAAGAGTACTTGTATTTGTGTTATCAATGGAATCCAAATAATTAGTTTGTCTTTCAATTAAAAAATTATGCATTACACATGTGGCTTTTACGATTTTGTCAACCGTTTCCACTCTGCATTCAAAGTCTTTACGATACACATACCACTTTCGTGCCAATACACCGAATGTAGCTTCCACAATGCGACGTGCCCTCGAAAGTCTATAGTTAAATATACGTTTCTGTTGGTCTAACTGGTCCCGCGGATATGGGCGCATGAAATTTTCCATCAAAGGAAAAGCCTCATCTCCAATGAATACAAATGGTACTGGTTCACCTCCTTCATATAATGGTTCAGGTTCTGGAAGATTCAATCTTTTTTCTTTCAAATATTTTCCAAAAACACTATCATCAAATATTCCAGCATCACTAAATCTTCCCATGGATCCCACATCAACCATTATAATCTTTCTCCTAGCGTCAGCTAAGCACATAAGCACTATAGAAAATCTTTGTTTGTAATTAAAAAAAGAGGACCCAGTGTTTGCAGGACACATTATATAAACATGTTTACCATCTAGAGCCCCCAAACAATTTTTAAACTGCCATAGCTCTTGAAAATCCTTTGCTATTCGCTTCCAGTCGTCTTTGGTAGGTTTTGGAATAACAAGAGGTTGTAAAACAAGCCAAAGAGCATTACAAACTTCTGCCACAATTCTCGATACACTTGCTACTCCAATCCTAAAATTTTCTGCCAATCGTGTGAACGACGAGCCCGTGGATAAATACCTGCAAAAAAAGGAATGTTTATAATAATAGTAAAAAAAAACATTAACAAATAAAAAAGTACTCTTTACCTGTTACTGATTTTTTTGCGATCTGTAAGACAATATGCTGGTATAAAAATTTTATATTCCTAATCATAATTTTCTATTATTTCAGTGAAAAGCGCAAAGTATCGTTGGAAACAACTACGGGATAGCTATCGGGACGCGTTAAAGAGGCAGAAATCTAAAAAAAGCGGACAGGCTACAACCAAAACACGTGAATGGAAATACCAAAAATTGATGGAATTTCTTTTACCGTACATGGCCAACAGAGATAGAGAGTCAAGTTATAAAGAGGATATTTCGTCACCAAATAATAAAGATGACTCTTCGCAAAGCACTCAATATTCATTAAACCAAGATGACTCTTCGCAGAGCACTGAACATACACCAAATCAAGCTGATAATCCCAACAATCTTTACGAAATAGCCTCAACTTCAGGCATTTCAACAGATTCGGTCACCCCGTCATCATCAAAGAAGAAAAAAAAACCGGCCAAGTGCGAGTTGGACTCGCCCATGAAGGGTTTCGTAGCAGCAAGTAACATAATATAAAAGTTCTTATAGTTCGTTGTAACTTTGATTGATGTTTTAACACGTTCGCAGTGGTAGTGATTTTTCTAACCGAAAATTGCGGTTTATTACGTATTAAAAAAAAACTACCAGCTCTATCTCGTTCGAAACAATTTTCGTTGGTAGTTTTTATGGCAATGTACATCATATAATTTTTTTAGATTTATCATTCTCTTAGTTTAGAAGTTAGAGGGGGGGGGACACACATTTTTCCACTTTGGAAGTGTCTCTTGCGCAAACTATTCATTTTAGAAAAAAATGATGTTAGGAACCTCAATAGCATTTTTGAAGACCTATCTATAGATATCCCACACGTATTGGTTTGATGAAAAAAAAAATTTTGAATTTCAGTTCTGAGTATGGGGACCCCCAAAATTTACTACTTTTTTTCTAGTTGTATATAAGAATCTTAATGCGGTTCACAGAATACATCTAGTAACCAAGTTTCAATGGCCTAGGCCTTATAGTTTCGGAGAAAAATGACTGTGACACACGGACGGACAGACAGACAGACAGACAGACAGACAGACAGACATGACGAATCTATAAGGGTTCCGTTTTTGCCATTTGGCTACGAAACCCTAAAAAGGCGATGAATTATCAATTTTAATACAAAAACATATGAAAAATCAAGATGATTTTCGAAAAGAAAGGCAAGATTTAAGAGAACTTTTAAAACCAACGGACTGCGATGATACTGATCATTTTTTTCTTTCAATGGCGAAAACATTTAAAAAATTACCAGATTAGGTACATGCAAGTTCCTTTAAAAAGGAAACTTTTTAATATGATTAGCGAAGCCGAAGAATCTTACGTGCTGTCGTGGTATAATCAAAATATTGGTTATTCTTCAAGCTCTGGTACCAACGCAAGTAATATAGCAGGCCAGATGGATTTGCCGCCTCAGCTGGATCCTGAACAACTTGGTTATTCTTCAAGCTCTGGTACCAACGCAAGTAATATAGCAGGCCAGATGGATTCGTCTTGCCAACTGGTAGCTGAACAACCAGCATCTCCGGGAACACAACATTCAGACCTACACACGCCAAATACTTCAAATAAAGTAGGAACAGAGCCTAATTTGCCATGAAAAAGAGGAACTTGTTGTCTACTTATTTTGCAGATTATGTTGTAATTTTCAATTAATATGTTTAATAAAGACAAAATTGATTCAAACTATTTTACTTACTTTAAACATACCGCCAATTTTTCCTTGGTGCTGATGCATTCTCTGTAGTGAGTGTCTTCTTTCTTGATAATGTTCTCAATCAAATTGTGTAACTCATAAAAGTTACTTCTAGATACTCGATAAGAATTTTCGAATATTTCATCATCAGCCGTATAAAAAAAGGTAAAGAATTCTCCATGTAATCGATGATATTTAATATGGTTACGTATCCAAAACCTGTGTGTTCTTCTATTGCTCAAAATTATAGAACTAATAAACTCCGTATCTTCTGCTTCCATTTCTTCATCACAAATTGTTAAATATAAAAGTATTTTCTTTTTCCAATTATCCATATTTTATTATCTATTTTGCGCACTTCTACTTCCAACAAACTCCGTCTATGGACTGGCTGGTACAGTATGCGCAAACCTCGCAACACATCTTTCTCAACACACATTCCTCGCAACACATACCTCGCACACATTCCTCGCAACACATCCCTCGCACACATCCCTCACTTGTTTTGTATGCACAAAAATCTAGCTCTGCTGAGCCGTTTCCACCAGAGCTGTGCTGACCGAGGTGAGGTAAATGAAGCGATTCTATTGGTTCTTTACAAACACATCCCTCGCTACGCATCCTCGCACATCTCTGGTGGAAACGCAGCCTATAGTAACGAGCTATGTTAAAATAGACCTATGTTAAAATGCAATCACAATAGAATTAATTTTGAAAAGCAAACAGTATGCTAACCAAATCGCAAATTTAATGTGAAAAGGGTCCCGAGCAAGATTCGAATCTGCGTCTTCTGGCATTCTAATTGATGCAATTCTATACATTCGTGCCGTGTAACTTGCACAAGTTGCCGGTAGATGGTGCCTACGTAGCCTCAAGACGTATAAGGTGGAAAGAAATAGTCAGATGAGAGTAGTGTCTCGGTGGCCCAGTGGATAGGGCGTCTGCCCCGGAATGCCAGAATACGAAGGTTCGAGCGCTGCTCGAGACCGATAATATTTCACATTAAATTTGCAATCACAATGTAATATAATAGTCTAGCAAATGGCCACCGCGCACAAATTCAATCCCGTAGTCACAAACTGTTCATTGATTTGGCCGCACAATAGCCGCAACATAATAACACCACTCTTTTAGCGCACCACAATTTAATTACACCGACACACTGTGACATTTCATTAAAAATTCACTGGCTAATTGAATGGCGGCCACAATACGAATCTGCGCCGTCCCAAATCAGCTTTACAACCGTCGGCAATAAACGAACGGATATGGTGTACAAATATCGTCTCCGGACACGAATTACCAATTAAATCCCTGCTTTGTTTCGAATTTAATACTACCTAATCCGAAATTTTACTGTATTAATAACAAAATTTTATGATCGCGCGGGAAAACGCACAGGGGCAAAAAATAATGGCGACGGGCGCGCTGTTAAATGACATTTGACTCCGCTCGCTGGCAGCGGTATGCCGCCTCGCTGCAGTGCAGGGTTGTGGGAGCTGCTTAAACTGAGAAATAATTGGTACAGTATTGGGCTTCTGTTTAACACAAAAAATACATATTTTGCAATTATGTCGGTGAACCAGACCCTGTTACCTGTTTGTTCTGGGTACAGTACTTCAATAAGCAGTAGGAGAGAAAAGATATTGTGAGCCGAAGTTTTTCAAATTATTCATGTAATGTACACACGTATAATAGTAGTTTATGACACTGTTGCATAATGAGGGTTCTTATAACACGAGTGTGTTTTAAAAAAACGAGCCGTAGGCGAGTTTTTTTATAGTATCACACGAGTGTTATAAGACCAAGTTATGTACAGTGTCATACACTACTTTATCTACTCTCATACTATAATACCTGATTTCATTTTGTTGTGATATATAGTTGCTCCTTGATTTCGCCGGTAACAGGTTCATGGTCATGTTTGACGCAGTTTCCAGAATGTCTGGTGGTGTACAATTACCACCATCCTCGCTTTAAGACATGTTTTTACACAAAAACTAATTTATTTTACAAACAAAACCAAACTTTGTTTAATTTAAATGTAAAATGTTGGCGCCAAGGCGCAAACATCGATTGCGCATGCGTGTTTCTTTTTTTTTTTTAGGCTGCGGAGACCATAGATTTAGGATTTTTCGCTACTCTGGAGACATAATTTTTTTTTAAAGTAGAGGTTCAAACTTATTTTTCAGCTGGAGATTGTTTATGGTGTATCGTAATGATTAAAAAGTTTTATTATGATACAGGTGTCCATACAAGACCTGTATCGTAATAAACCTGTATGTAATATAGTATCAGAGTAGATAAAACATATTTATCTACTCTGATACTATAATACAAAGATTATAAAATTGAAATCAATACTATTATGACAAACATTACGCACAGGCCAAAAAAAAAGTTTCATTACGATACAGGTCTTGTATGGACACCTATATCATAATAAAACTTTTTAATCATTACGATACACCATAGACAACCTTCAGTTAGAAAGTAGTAGTTTTCGATATAAGTGTGGGATTTATGTTATTACGACGAGTTCGACAGATGTTGACCCGAGCCGAAGGCGAGGGTGGACAGTCGGAACGAGTTGAAATAACAATCCCACACGTTGTATTGAACAACTATTTTTAATACAGTTGCGAAAAAATTAAGCAATTTAATAAAATAATAAAAACACAATAAACCTGAATTGTCCAAAATGGCGGCAACCGTAAAAGAATATATACCTACCTAAGCAGAGACTATGGCAGTGCACTTCATACAGCCAACTTTTTTTATATTTATAAATTTAATTTGGCCGATACTTATATTAATTTATGTTTAAATTTTAATTAAAATTACTTTTAATCTGATATTGAAACAAGTTAGTATCTTTTTTTGAAATATTTGCATGAATCACACATTATTTTGACAGTTGGGAAAGGAAACGCGCACTAGTGCGGGAAAGGTAAAGAAAAAAGCACGAGTGTGTAATAGCCCACATCCCGAACGCTAAACGTCCCTGTAATACGCCACTTTTTAAGCAACTGTATTAAAAAGAAATTTGCACCTCTACTTTAAAAAAAAGTGCCTCCGTAGTCTGAAAAAAAAAAAGAAACACGCATGCGCAATCGATGTTTGCGCCTTGGCGCCAACATTTTACATTTAAATTAAACAAAGTTTGGTTTTGTTTTGTAAAATAAATTAGTTTTTGTGTAAAAACATGTCTTAAAGCGAGGATGGTGGCAAGTGTACACCACCAGACATTCTGGAAACTGCGTCAAACATGACCATGAACCTGTTACCGGCGAAATCAAGTAGCAACTATATATCACAAAATAAAATCAGGTATTATAGTATGAGAGTAGATAAAGTAGTGTATGACACTGTACATAACTTGGTCTTATAACACTCGTGTGATACTATAAAAAAACTCGCCTACGGCTCGTTTTTTTAAAACACACTCGTGTTATAAGAACCCTTATTATGCAACAGTGTCATAAACTACTATTATTGCACTAGCAACTTGCCCCCCTTGTTTACCTTGCAAACGCAGTCTAGTAAATAATTTTCTAGTTAAAGCTACACCAAAATCACTGCAACACCTTTAAATATGTTCATTTTTCCCCCAGATTGCAGCACTACCAGATTGTGTGTATGTTCAAAGATTTACTGATGACTGAAATTACACATGGATCTACAGATGATAGGTACTGCGAATAGTTTATAAGGCGTAAGGCGTATACCCATCTATCACACTAAATCAACACCTACTTCACCTTCATTGGTAATCGTACCTTACATCTTATGCGATATTTTTCAGTTGTATCGAGGATTTTCTGGGATCTGGTAACGAGTTTATTGGTAAAGTACTAATAAACAAATATATATGTCAACAAAACCCAACGCCATCGATCCATAGGTCAGCCCTAGTCATATGATCTCGCAAGTCGCGCCTCGAGCTTTAACCGAAACATAATTAAAAAGCTGCAGCGCGCGGCGTCTTTGTACGTCAGCACTAGCTGCTCCTTTACCAGATATAAAATAACAAAGAAGAGTAAACATTATCTTAGTAAATTTAAAGCAGAACAAACGAGACTACTTGGCTAGATCTAGATGTGTTGCTACAGGTAAGTAGTTTCGGAACGACGTGATTATAAAACGTCTGAGTTAGCTGAAATTAATTGCATAATGTCTAGGTAGGCAAAACGTCGTTGTTGCAGAAAGTCTTATTTGTAAAACGTGTAAGTTGAAGAAGGACTTGATATTGTTGTAAAACGTATGGAAGAGCAAAATGCCGTCGTGGTTCTTTCTTTCCTCTTTTCTACTTTTACCACACTACACGATGCCCTACACCTGCCTACGGCCGAGAGCCCCGTGTATGACCTCGGAATGATGACTTAATTCCTGACAGAATTTGGCTCTTACACTCCACTACTTACTTCCACTCTTAACGGTTCGGGTGCTATTCGCACGTCTTTAGGGCTTGGTCGAGCGTTGTCCCGCTTCTTGGTGCGTGAGGCGTGCGTGAAACTTTCTCGTCACACCACCGTCTAGGGCCTGCTTCTGTAAAGCCCTCCAACCGCCACCGTCCTTAGGCTCCCCGGTCATGGAGGCCAATAGACTACACCGAATACTTAGGCTAGGCACCATCACCCGTAGTGATGGTGCCAAATGCATTCCCAACATCACGTAAAATAGTATGATCCTTAAGCTTCCTCCGCACTTTGGAAAAAACTTCGTGATTCTTTATTACCTTTTTCAATCTGAACATATTGAAAATGTGACAATTTTCAAACAAGACGTTTTGCCTACCTAGACCATATGCCACAAGAACCATTTGCCACCATGATCTTTTACAACCATGGCATTTTATACGTAAAACCAGTTGCAATCAAGACGTTTTGCAAACCAAAACTTTTCTATTACAACCATGTCATTTTATAAGTAAGACCATTTGCAATCAAGACGTTTTGCTACCAAGACTTTTACAACCCGGACATTTAGTTAATAGAGACGTTTTACAATCATGTCCTTCCGAACCTAACCCTACGTTATTATTAGAATTGAACATAGCTTATATTGCTAGTTCTATAGGATTTACACCTTAGCAGTCTGAAGTCTTCTGCTTACAACACCCATCTGATGGTAAACCTAAACTAGAAGTATTAAGCTCGAGCTGCCGACTTTGACCACTAAACCGCCTTTGAAGGACGCCTATACCGTAGATCAAAACACTGGATCTGCATCGTTATTTGACTTTATTCAGAAACGCATAATTTTTTGTGTCAGTGGTCCATGACGAATGCTCAGATGTGGCCGCTTCGCACGTGGTCGCGGCCACTTTGTAACGCGAGGAGCCCCGCCCTACGAGTGTGCGCGGGCGCATGGTGACGAGATGGCGCCTCTGCCCTAGAGGTCGTCGAGAAAGAAATCCGAGGATGTCTGACCTTTAAATTAAAGATTGTATGATTATATCGGTACTTATATTGTTTATTTTGTACTTTTAGAAGCAAACGTAAAAACTGGCAAACTCCGAGTTCGACTCGTCGCGCACAGATAGTTCTAAAAAACTGACAAAAATCAGGTTTGTTGTATGGGAGTCATCTTATCTACCTCTTTTTGCTGATTTTAGTATTTGTTGTTATAGCGGCAATAGAAATACATAATCTGTAAAAAAATCAGCTATCACGGTTCCTGAGATACAGCCTCGTGACGGACAGACAGACAGACCGACAGACGGCGAAGTCTCATGAATAGGGTTTTTACCTTTTGGGTACCCAACCCTAAAAAGGAGTAAATTGGTCTGCTTTTTGCAGGAGTTATAAGAATAGAAGATAAGGTACATAACTAACTGTACATATAGGTACGTCCGAGGGCAGCTACTCCTCGCTAATGCTTACTAATTGAAACTCAATTTTGCATTAAGCTTTTGAGGCACTCGATCAATCTGCTAGCAGACGCTCCTATTAAGTCTGAAACGAAATCAATAGTATATGTGCATTCTGGTAAATAAATTAGTTGAAAAGCTTTTAAAAACTAGAAAACGAAATTTTATGATACTTTGTTGGGATTTCGAACAATCACAAGTTGCTGTTGACGGATGAAGTTAAGCTCTGAAGTGAGGTCTTTTCTACGAAGGTCGCATGCATCGTGTTGTGGGCTACAGGTAGGTAGTCAAATCGCTTAAATACTGTGCAGTGACACTGCAGAGCAATCTGACCCAATGTACGAGTATTTTCCTTCTGTCTATACGCTTTAATTACATTGACGATTAATAATATTGGCAGTATCTAGTTTATCTTAGAAAATTCATGTGGAAAATTGCGTACTTACATTGGCTATTGAGAAAAGTGAGGGGTGCATCTTCGTGAAAGGCACGATCATGTTTGGTATGCTGTTGATAAGTCGTCGTAGGTAAGTCGCGGGCAACGCTTTTTACTACCTGCAACTGGCGATCGGCTTAAAGCAACTTGAACTTGGCTGTGAAGTGTCTGACAACTAAGTTTGTCAGATCTATATTTCACAAACAAAGCAACACAGAGCTAAATTAAATACAACAGAGGAGAGGACACGCTTTTTTGACGTGTGGAAATAATCATGAATGCTATGCCGGACTCCTCCAACCGCCTCAAACGATTTGTATTGTCTGAGGCACCAGCTCCACCAACCGCCAAAGGCAGGGAGATTTGCAGAAATTTTCGATTTGGGCTGATGCTGAACGAGATTGTTGATCGAGGCCGAAAATCAATTATGGGTTTGTTGATGCGTATCTGGGTAGTGCATTTTCAAAAATATACCTACTTTAACATTTCGTCTGTTTTTTGTTGACATTCTCACTATTTCTCACACAAGATCATCTTGCCCAAAATAAGCTATATAACCTTGAGCTATGCGATCTAAACGACTGGTAGACATGCCTCTAAATTTATAAATACATAGAAAATACATAGAAAACACCCAAACTCTAAATCAAACATTTGTGGATCACATAAATATTTGGACCGACCCGGGAGTCGAACCCAGGACCTCAGCGCGGCAGGCGGTACAAATAAATAATTTAGATAGGTACATTCTCGACCGAACATATAATTTAATCAAGCCTGCCACAGCCGGCCGTGTTCATTGAACGCGTATTATCTAAATCAACGCTCATAAAATACTATCACGATATGTTTTCATTAAAACACTGTGTATAATTTCTTTTCGAGATAAACATCGGTAATAAGTATGTGTACGCTGAAAAGGAAATTAACTGCTTTGTAGGAGCCATTGTTTCACAGTTTACGAATGTTATATACGTATGTATTTAACATAGAGCAACGCTTTGCTCTATGGTGTGTAAAAACACTTATCTGCCGTATCTGTCCTAATGGTAACGGTAAAGGATAACTTTTGAAAAGTATGCTGACTATATCATAAATTAAATTAATAACAACGCACCTAAATTTACTTATGGAGAAGGTATAATACACACATCAACACCGTCTAGGGATATTTCACATTTTCTCAATTTTCAGTAAATCTGTTAGGAATAATATGCAACAATGTTATATTCTTAGGAAGCCCATTTTTTCAGACTATATTTTAAAATAAAATAAAAAAATATTTTAGGCTTATATAAAATTTTATTAAAATGAAAACAAAAAGTAAAAAATGGTGCAACTAAAGATGAATGTGTCGTGTCATTTACGAAAAAATAAAAAAATAAGTAATTTCTTTTAAATTTTTTGCACTGATAGGAAAAATCTGTAGTCAGTAAAACCACCCATGACGTTAACCACGGTCCTGCAACGGTTTTTCATGCTTTGAATTAAGTTATCAAAGTCTCGCTGCGGGATATTGTCCCAAGTTCTGCTAAGATGCAGAAAAAGTTGCTCTTCAGTCGCAATGTCTGCAGGAAAATTCTTATAAGCCCTTCTTTGGAGCATGTCCCACGCATGCTCGATGGGGTTTAAATTAGGCGATTGCGCCAGCCAGGGTAAAACCGACACGGCATGGTCCTGCAGCCAGCTGGTCACCGCTCGCGCTGTGTGCGGACATGCGTTGTCATGCATGAGAGTAAATTCTTGACCCATTTGAAGTCGATGAGGGTAGACAATGGGTTCAAGGTCGCGGTATTTTTCAGCGGTCATGGTGTTTCTAATCCAAACGAGGTCCGTTCTTCCACCAAAACGAATTCCCGCCCAAACCATAATTGTCCCGCCCTTGTATGGATGGACTACCTGGGGGTGTTGCAGACGACTCTCACGACCAGGAACTCGCCAAACGCGTACTCTTCGTCAATCGGGATGAAAACCGAATCGGGACTCATCGGTAAACAGTACTACAGACCACTGGTTATCTTCCCTAAGCAAATGTTCACGAGCCCACTCTAATCTTCGTCCACGATTTCCTCTGCGTAGTGCTGGAGTACGAAGTGGCCTGCGAGCATGAAGGTTAGCTTCATGCAGTCTCCTCCTCACAGTTTGGTCACTGACAAGCAATTGGTGTTCTGACTGGAGCCGTTGAACCAACTGCACGGCTGTAACGTTCGGCTGCATTCTCGCGGCAACTTGTAAAAATCGGTCTTGTCGTTGGGTGGTTATGCGTCTCCCGCCACGGTGTCTTTCAGCCACTTCCCCAGTTGCACGATAACGTGACCACAATCTTGAAATAACGTTTTGCCTGGTTCCAATCTCCTCAGCAATACTCCGCTGAGTAGCCCCAGCTTGGAGCATGCCTACTGCCCTTAGCATTTCTTCTCTAGTTAAATGGCGTCGCTGCATGACTTATACAATGAAATAAATTCGTAATTAATCAATAACTAGCTTTAAAACTTCAACTGGACAAAACAAATACCAATTTGGAATCATTCAAATATACCTACAAAATAAGTTTCAATCAAAAGTTTTTAAAATCGACCAGTATTTTTTGAAATGCAGAACTTTTTAAAAAATATCCCTAGACGGTGTTGATGTGTGTACTTTACTGCGGCGCAAACACTGCTTCTCTATAAGTCGCAAGTGCGGCCGGCAACACATGGAGTACTGCTGTCACCTCAGGGCGGGGGCACCTGAATATCAGCTTCGTCCATTTGACTCGGTGCAGAGGCGAGCTGTAAGAGTCGTCAACGATCCTATACTGACAGGTGGTGTTGAACCTCTTCGCGAAAGGAGAGACTTTGCCTCCTTATGCGTGTTCTACCGCCTGTACAATGGTATGTGCTTTGAGGAATTTTTCAATACGATGCCCACGGCTACGTTCTATTTCTATCATCGCACCGCTCGCCACAGACAGGGAGTTCATCCTCACACTCTACGTCCGGAAGTCCGGAGCGTTCCAGCACGGTTAGATCCGATAGGGGTTTTCTCCCGCGCACGCTTAGGTTGTGGAATGATCTTCCTGACTCGGTTTTCCCAAACGCCTACAGTATGGGGTTCTTCAAAAGGGGTCTAAGAAGGTTTTTACAGGGTCGGCAGCGCGAGTGTGGCGCCACTGGTGTTGCAAACGTTCATAGGCTGCGGTGACCACCGGTCCTTCTGGTGGGCCGTATGCTTGTCTGCCACCTTTGTGGTATAAAAAAAAGGTATTGGAAACTCATTTGGATATCCTACGTACCTATCTCATATTTAACAAGTTTTTTTTTTTTTTTGTTGACGCGGGGAACGCATTTACGCGCCTTCATCCCAGCTGCGGGGGCAGCTGGGATGGTGTGTGGGACTCCCGGCCCGGTCCGGATTGGACCGTCCTACCCACTAAACCCCGCGGTGTTCCTCCTCACCCTTTAGCCGGGCCGAGGGATATCAAAAGATTATTCACGTCGACCCGGCTAGGGGCGCCCCGTTTATTCGGGGTCTCTTCGGGGGAGCCAGATGGGCGGCTCCCCAAAGCTCCCTAAGGAGCTGAAGTCCTAGCCTGCACCGCTCTCGAGCGCCCCTCTGTAATAGAGGAGACAGAGAGCGGCTGGCGCAGGCGTGCGCTAATGGGCACCCCTGGAACACGGAAAAGGTGCCCACCGCCATGTGACCGTTGGTGGGCGGGGTCCCCCGACCTTACGCCCACGGTCAAGAAACAATCGGGGGCGCGCAGTAACTCCTCACCGCGGCGCCCCCGAACTGCACGGCAGAGCGGGAGCATTATCGGTTACTCCCGCTCCCCCGCACAGTGCACCTCCCGCTTTGCCGCCATCACCTCGTCAACTGGCGAGGTGACAGCGGCCCAGCACTGTTGCCGCCGGTCGCGCCGTTATTCACGGCCGGCAGCCCGAACTGCATGGCAGGGCGGGAGCATCTACCCAAACTCCCGCCCCCCACGCAGTGCCTCTCCCACTTTGCCGCCATCGTCTCGCCAGCAAAGGAGGCGAAGCGACGGCGACCCATCATTGCTGCTGCCGGCCGTAAATAACGGCACGGCCGGCAGCAACACACACCACCGAGCAACCCACAGGTGGGTTACTCCCGCCTCGGCCGGAATTAGCCAGAGTAGCACAACTCCCCCACAGAGGAAGGGGAGTGGTCGCTACTCCGTTGCCCAGGATGCACCACGAGGAGGATGCGACCCATTGGGGTCCTTAAGATGTTAGTAGGGTAGGACCCCGCATCCCCATATTTAACAAGTTAAGGCAGGTGATACTTACCTACCTAGGTATTGCAATGTAAACACATGACCTGTCTGTTTTCACTACTTACCTTTTTTTTAAGGGAAAAAATCCTAGATGGATTTGATGCCGGACTCCTACCGATTAAAACCACACGTATCCTACCTAACAGCCGGCGGTTGGGAGCCCTGGGTATGCCCTCGGAGGGATAACCCAGAACTCCCGGCGGGTTTTGGGTGTTATCCCGGTCGTCTAGGGTGCTTTCATTACCTACTGCAACAAACCGTACCGAAAACCGTGCTACCAGGCCTGCCTGTTACCCTTGCGTTGGCGGCTCTGCAAACACTTCTTAAGACTCAGAACCCGTTATTGTAAGTATGTAGATCTGTATGTACGAATAGATCGAGGCCGGGACTATATTCCATGTTTCAGGCGTAAACGGAAAAAAGCCTTGTAGTGGACCTTACCGTATACGAGCTCTCCGGACGCAAAGTGTGTCGATGAATACCTCCTGTCCCTGTCGCCGAGCGGTACAATGATAGAACATAGCCGTGCAGCCGTGGTCAGAAGGGCTTATTCCACTTTTCCCCGTTGACAATCCCCGTTGATGGGGATTATTGAACTTATTGTTCACTATTCCCCATTGACGCAAATAATTATTTAACGCAACGCAGTGAACTTTGTAGTTCACTAATAAATAAAATTTTTGCTTCAACGGGGAATAGTAGGTAAACAAAAAGTTCAATAATCCCCATCAACGGGGATTGTCAACGGGGAAAAGTGGAATAAGCCACCAAATCAGAAGCAGTTGTAACACACATCATGAGGCGATAATGTCTCCCATTGCGAAGTATTTGCACCACAATAAAGTATCATCACTGCTGGATGTAAACCTGTCCCAGTTTGCGCCACAGCTCACGATCCTGCGCCTTCCGCATCCAGTCCTAGCCTGCGGTATTGTCCAAGTCGTCAGTCGATCTACCATAAGTCGATTTGATTGATATGAAAGTGTCATCAATAGTGTGGCTTGGTCCTCCAAATGACTACGGAACTGAACGTCACCAGAGATTTCAACACCAAGGATCCGGACACTATTACTATTAGAGATTGATAAGTACAGTTCTTTACAAACGGTCTGTAGATTGAGCTTGAAAAAACATCTCCTTGGAAGCTATTGCTGTAGAATGTATTGATTTATCTCTTCGATTGCTCTATCTTCACGTTATTTCGGCATTCTGATAAGGTGAGGTGGTGGTCTTTCACGGGCTAGGAGGTATGTTTTGAAAGTTCAGTTAGGTAGGTACCAATACAGTTCTGAAAAGCTTTTCAGTCGCATATAAAACCTACGAAGCATCGACTTATATAAATCTACACCACAGTATAACCATACAAGACTAAAATCTTACGTACGTCTACGTGTAAGGTCTTTACACGTATGGTAGGTATAACCCTACACGGATATAAATGCTTCAACCGTGACACAGTATAAAGAGTACTACTAACCAGTATTGTAGCTCCCTACAAACGGACGAAGCGCAAGCTATACCTACGATTCTCGTTTTCGGCACGCCTTTCAGCACGTTAGCAGGCGATTGTGCCGAGTAGTGGAATGGACAGTGTGTCGTTTTTTAGATAGTAACCGCGCGTGTTTTATTTACTAAAAATATTTAATATGACAACTAGAGTCTATTGTGCTTGTTTTGGTTGCATGAATTCGTCAATACCCAGAGATAACGTTTTTTAGATTACCTGGAAACTCCGAAAGGTAAGACTATAAATTGATTTTACTTAAGTACTAATTGGTACTATACTACTAGTTGACTAAAGTTAAACAAAGTGATTGACAAGAGTGACCTGGGTAGTTACATAAAGTAGGTATGTTTGTGTTTAAAACTAGACTTGTGCTTGCTCAGTCAGTGAACGGTGCGATCCAATATAGTACAATATCCAAAAAAAACTAGTTCAGAACTGTAGTACGTGTAGGTAGTACATTTAGTTCCGTTGTCAGTTCGTAGTTATTTAATTGAGAGCAATGATTTAGGTATGTTTCAAGAGTATTCATTTCTTTGTGGATGACCGATGTTACAGTACACGCTAAGTGTACTGTAACATCGGTCATCCACAAAGAAACAAACGGTATGACTTTGATTGACAGCATTTTTGTTACCTTTGATTTTTATTACACGCATAGAGACAAATATGAACTTCCACAATTTAACACAACTTGACAATGTACGAAAAGTACTAGTATACAAGAGACTGACTAGTACTTTCAAATCGAAAAATAGTTTTAATTTTGTAAATCAAAAATTTAACGCAATGATTATAAAAACTAGAATTCCGTGATTCTATCACTGACGAAACATGTGATGAGCCGATTATTATTGTCTACGCCGCCTACTCGTTTTCAAATTTCTATACCCGTCTCACTCCATCGTTAGTAGATAACGGGCGCTGCGCCGCCACGCCGCCGCCCCGCGCCGCCAGCCGTTGCGGGGATATTATATTATTACTCACAAAGTATTTTTTTGTTTAAATAAAAAAGGTACATATTTACTCGAAATTGAAGCCGGTTGTCAGTAAAACGACAATCCTTAATACAGATGAAGGCCTTGTGGGCGGATTGAAAAAATTGAACTGCATTATGCTCACTATATACTGGGTGTTTCTTTTAGGGTGTCAAGCCGCCACTAGCTGGTAGCAGGGTTCCATACCTATCGATTTAACCCCCATGTATGTTCTACGATTTTTTGTAGTTTTCGAGATATAGTTTTTCTTCGTTATTTTTTATAATTACGTGTCCACGTGGCTTTCTTCTTTTTGGTTCGACTTTTCTTGGATATTTTTTTATTATTATAATGCCTATTGATTGCAGTATTATGGACAAAATAATCTCCTTCCTAACTTTGATACAAGATGTAAAAATTTTAATCGATACCTAATAAAAAATTAGGGAATTATGCAGAACATTCTATCTCGAAAACTACAAAAAATCGTAGAACTTACATGGGGGTTAAATCGATAGGTATGGAACCCTGCTACCAGCTAGTGGTGGCTTGACACCCTAAAAGAAACACCGTGTATACGCGTACGTAAAACTATAAAGTAAAATGTGGGCGTATACTATGCCTCTGCCTACACCTTCAGGGATAAAGGCGTGACTATATGAATGTATGTATGCACATATTTACAATCGCAATACTAAATAGAAAATCAAAGTAGGCACATATTATTAAAATGCTGCAGCCCTATCGCATGCTTACGTACCGCGCGGCTGTAGGCATTTATTTCTAAAACCCGGCCGAGTCAAACTACAGTATACAGTGACCGTGATCCTCTTTGAAATAATACCACTAAAGTAAATTTAAGTTTTGTACCTGCCTATAGTAGGTAGGAGTTTTCTTTTTCTAATAAAGTCTCCAAAATAGCTAAAATGTTAAGCCTCCAGCGGGACACGAACCTTCAACTTCTCTCTAGTGGGAGGGCAAGAGCTGGTAGGTACCTACCTATAATTAGGTAGATACCTACCTTATAAATTTTGAGACCCAAATAATTTTACCAAGCTTTTTTTTACGTGAGGGTAAATCCTCATGGATGCTATGGCGGACTCCTACCGACTTAAAAACCTCACTTATCCTGCCTAACAGCCTACGGTTGGGAGCCCCAGGTAAGCCCTCGAAAGGATACCCCAGGACTGACAGACAGACCTACGTCTATCACAATTTTATCAAGCTAACAGAGCTTCAACAGATGTCTAAAAAAAGAGAGTTTTTAAACTTTTATCCAATCGTATATGCCAGTCCCATGATCCCTTCGTAATTCGTACATTATTCACATAATGTGATATCAATTATCATCGCTATCTTAAAACCTCAACATAGTAAATTTTGAAAGTGTTCAGGAACACTAAAAAACCGGCAAGAGACACTTCCAAAGAGGAAAAATGTGTGTCCCCCCCCCCCCCCCCCTTTAACTTCTAAACTAAGAGAATGATAAATCAAAAAAATAAATATGATGTACATTGCTATAAAAACTACCAACGAAAATTGGTTTGAACGAGATAGAGCTGGTAGTTTTTTTTAATACGTCATAAACCGCAATTTTCGGTTAGAAAAATCACTACCACTGCGAACGTGTTAAAACATCAATCAAAGTTACAACGAACTATAAGAAATTTTATATTATGTAACGAAACCCTTCATGGGCGAGTCCAACTCGCACTTGGCCGGTTTTTTTATAATTTAATTATTTGTTGATGAAATCCATCATCTGTGAATATTTCAGCTATCACGCACGCTTCCTGAGATACAGCCTCGTGATGGACAGACAGATAGACAGAATGACGGCGAAGTCTTATAAATAGGGTCCCCTTAAAAATGTTGAGAAACTAATAAACCAAAACTTTTCGTTAACAAAACGCTTACAGCGCCATCTGTTATTGAGAAGCTTTAACATCTTTGTTTCCCCTCATGTTGCTCTCCGTACATTATGATTCAGCCACTCATCGTTAGATGTCACTATTTAATATAAATTGTGCAATATATGGTAATTAATTATTAATGTTTATCGTTGATTTAATTTTCTTAATTATGAAATGCTTTGATAACAAGAAATAAATTATAATCTTGTACAGTGTATAGAATGTATTATAACATAGCTATGACTGCTGAGCATATCGGTCAAATGAAATACGAGTACAATCGTTTGTCAGATCAACAAGAAATTGATAACAATTAGATTATATTTATTTAGTCAAAGCCTCTGTTCACTCGGCACTATTCTATTTAGTGCCGTGTGAACAACAGTTAAGGAGAAGGTTTTTCTATTTCTGAAATAATAATATTCATATACCTTAAGGTGCTGTGATAGCCTATCTACACTTGAGCATTCACTTGTAATGAGCATTCTTGCGAATGTTACATACATTACAGGAAAATACAACAACCTTTTTAGCGAGCATTATATCGAGCGTTCTGGCACAGTATAAATATGTTTACAGTGGTTCTGGCGAGCATTCTAGCGAAAGGACAGATTTGCTTCGAGCTTCTTGCCGAGCTCTTCGCTCTTCTTTTGTCATCTCTCCCCACACCCCTGCTGCTATCCAGTGTGACAGTATACCTAAAGTCATTATTAGTTGGTATGACATGTGTTGTATTGTATTGTTGTATTGTATGTGTTGTGTTTCAACCCTGCAACTAATTGTAGACCTCCACTTCCATTTCTAAGAAAAATCAGATTAGTTTGCCACCATCTTCTATTTTTCTTTTTTTAACATAACCAATGAGTATAAATGCAGCACACGTACAGCACACGCGACCGTCAAGCCTGACATCTTCATGAAGAATATTTTTGACGAGCATCGAATAGAGCGTTCGCTAGAATTCCCATGAAGTTCGTAGCAATATTTGGCTCTATGCGTGGCTCGGCTCGTTGTTCTCTTCGACTAATATAAAAATGGCGAATGCTCGATTGTCTGGTACAAGTGAACGCTCAAGTCTATCAGCACCTTAATATGTACTTCCTTAAATAGTCAAATTCCATCTACAAATATAGGTAGGTACCTAAGTACCTAGGTACCTTTAAACAAATGAGTCAAACTACACAGACAGACAAGTACTACAAGAGATGCTACGTTACTTTCTTTCTTCAAAACGACCGCGACGCTTCAGTAAACATTGTTTAATTTTCATTTGCACATAGGTAAGACCTTAGATCATCTAACCACAGGATGCGCCTTACTTAAGCATTGTTTTCTGCCATTGCACATGACCATTTGGTCTTTTGGCTTTATGAAAAGCCTGTACATCAGTACATCATTTTATATGATTAAACTAGTACATTACATTGTAGTTGACTGTACAATAACAATTAACACACAACAGCCATTACGCGTTTGACGATAAATACATTTTTAAATGCAATGAAATTTTATATGTCTTTGTGTTTCCCCCTTCATTTGTATGAAAACTGGCAGAATATTTTTGTATGCGGTGGTTCGCAAAGGCTAGTCCCGTGTTATATGGTCTAAGGGTAAGACTAATGATTTATAAAAACTACTATTTTTTTTAGCGTGAGGGAAAATTCCTCATGGATGCTATGTCGGACTCCTACCGACTAAAAACTCTCACGTAACGCCTAACCGCCTACGGTTGGGAGCCCCGGGTAAACCATCGATAGGATGTCCCTGGACTCACATAGGTAAGCCTATGACAACCATGACCTCTTCCGATTGCCGTTGCCACTGTCGATGTCGGTTGTGCAACTTCATAGATGCATCTCTACGTCTAAGTAATTATGCGCTTAGAAGGATTTGTTTACAGTACAGTGAGGCTAGCCAGTTACTCTTCTGACTACCCACTGATACTGATATAATAGATAATGCACAAGGTTTTATGTGCTAAGTAAATAAGCAAAGATACGTTTATAATTTAAATTATATTAATAATAATAAGTTGCGCTCCTCGACCAGTTAGCATTTAATGGGCTAACGGGAGACGGTACTCCCGGGAGTGCAGCAAATCTCAACTCTGACTTGCCTTAATTGGCTGGTCAGAGGGAGGAAGCCAGAGCTTTATGCTCGGGGTGGAAGTGTCATTTTCAAGGGCATAACTACGGGGAAACCCGCTCCGGGTCTGACCCGTGATGGTGAAACCGGCGCCCGCACCGCTCGACACCCCTAGCCGCTCACACCGGTGTTGCCCTCTGTCGCCTTACAGGCTTAATGCCTTTGGCGATTGTATAGGGGGCCCATCTAGTGAGTTGGCAAGTCACCGTCTGCCAAAGTTTTAATATAATAATAGGTATATTGAAATGGCAGACGCCGTCTTCATCCATAGCCTAAGTTAACCAGACCATCTAACACCCATCACAATAGCCCATTACGTAGTTAGCATATTTTACAATAGTTAGCTCCCATTGCAGATGGTCCAATATCGTTCTTCTACATAAGGCGGTTGTGAATTGTTTGCAGTGGGGGTCCCATTTCCCTTTAGATTAAAAGTCTCAAAGGGCCTCTGCATGTTGGACCTGTGTCCCCATGTAAGCCTACCAAAAGACCGGGTGTCTTCGTAAGAAAAAAAAAGAAGATACCCGTGTGAAAGAGAGACATAATAATAATAATAATCAAAGTGATACATATTAGAAAATAGTAAATATACATAAACCTACACAATGAATATTACAATAGAATTATGCTATTATCAATGGATATTTGTTACGAAGAAAAATGTTACAGAGGAGACTGACATGACATATGTCATGTCAACCAAAAATATGTGATATAAAAAATAATACCTACTAATGCTTACAAGAGCCAGGAGACGCTTAGCACAAGCAACATCACCGGACTCGTCGCACAGCTCCGCCTCGCAGCACAGGGAAATCATATCATCGGAACCGATTGCAGCTGAGGCGTCGAGCTCATCTTCAAGCGACGAGTATTTCTCTCCGCCGACGTCGCCAACACCTGCACGTCGGCAGGGGAGGACCCGGCCACCGACCTGCTTGGGACCCCGAGGCCCACCGGCCTCGAATAGGGCCCCCGCTACCGGTGGTAATGTGCACCGCATGCGATGGACTTCTTCTATGAACGAAAACGTCATGCGGGCATATTTTGCGGCTACAGAGGGAGGAACTAACCTCACTGCGTACCGTGTTCGTTTGCTGCCTTTGTTTCAGGCTCTTGAACCAACTATCAGCGTGTCGGCACAGCGGCTGTCGGATCAGGTGCGGGTCATACAACGGAATCATCTGTTGGATGATGCCGTGCTTGAGAGGCTTCGCTCAGAGTTACCGTGTAGCATCATCATCCCTACTTCGTCTCAAACAACTGAACTAGGAATCCATGCAACGCAACCTGACGTACTTATGGATGAAGTAGTGGATGATGTTGCTACTACAGTAAGTACACAATACAATGATGAACTAAGGAGTGTTTTGGAGCGAACGATTCAAGAGTATAAGTTGTGTGATCCCAAGTGTCGCCCACGTATACCGCGTTTGCCTACGCATAAAAAAAACATGGCCCTAGTGAGTACCCTGGACTCTGTTCTACCAAGTTATTTTAATACTTGTGTAGATATTAGTGACGCACACTCAATTCTGTATTGCGCGGCTGTAGCAGTGTGTCGGGTAGCTGGTGTCAAATTTCCTAAATTTGAGCCAGCTCCTAGACAGGCTGTTCCAGTCTGGCAGTGCAGAATTGAGCGTCGTATCACCGAGACTAGGGTGCTCATTGGTAAGCTATGCTGCTTCAGGGCGGGTAATACTCGACCTAGAGTGATGCGTTTTGTGACTCGTGCATTTGCGGGGACTGATATTAGTCCTCGCGAATACTCTGTACGGGTCACGGAACGTATTGACTACCTGAAGCAGAAAATTTATGCGTGGGCAAACCGTATACGCAGATACAAGAAAAGAGTGGATAGGTATACTCAGAATCGTTCGTTCCAAAAAGATGAGAGGTGTATATATAGAAGATGGGAGCAAACCGATTCAAGTGTGACTAATATGTGCCTACCTGATGCCGAAACCACAATCACATTTTGGAAAGGTATTTGGTCGGCGCCTATTAGTCATACAGAGTGTGATTGGATGCGGGATGTCGGGCGATCATGCGAGTCTATTGAGACCATGGCACCTGTCACAATAACACCTGATGACATTGCCAGTGCAGTTCGTTCGTTGCCCAATTGGAAATCAACTGGGCCGGACGGGCTGCACAATTTTTGGTTAAAATGATTTCGTAGCTCACATGATTGTCTGGCATCTTGCTTTCAATCATTACTTGAGTCTGGGTCGCTTCCATCTTTTATGACGTCAGGTATTACACACCTCCTCTATAAATCTGGTAGTACCACGGACCCGAAAAATTATAGACCGATAACTTGTTTGCCTACGGTCTATAAGCTTCTCACATCTGTTTTGAGAGTTAAATTATCATCTCATTTAGAAAATTATTCCATAATATCCAACTCTCAAAATGGATGTAGAAGCGGGTCACGTGGTACTAAAGAACTCCTTATTCTTGACATGGCCATTAATCAGCAGGTTCGTCGTAACCGGAGAAATCTGGCAACATGCTGGATTGATTACAAGAAAGCCTACGATTCCGTGCCACATACATGGCTGTTGAGGGTGCTGGAGTTGTACAAAGTTGATACAACTCTTCGCACCTTCCTGCAGGCATGTATGGGGCAATGGAGAACGGCTCTTGTTTATCCAGGATGTCGTCAGATGCTTGGGAACGGTGAGCCTGTCAGGATTGAGAGGGGTATATTTCAGGGTGATAGTCTGAGTCCTTTATGGTTTTGTCTAGCACTGAATCCTCTCAGTACTTTAGGTACTGGAGAATTCAGGGCTAGGCTATCAGTTTCGGAGAGGAGGTCAAGTTGTTTCCCACCTTCTGTACATGGATGACTTGAAATTATTTGCCTGCACCAATTCCCACTTGATAGAGTTACTCAAGATCACTGAAACCTTTAGTAATTCTATCAAAATGGAATTTGGTGTAGATAAATGTGCAGTCATGCATGTAAAGAAGGGACGGATTGTGGAATCTGAAAGAGTACAACTTTCAGATTTCACAAAACTTAAATCCCTCTCCGCGACTGAAACCTACAAATATCTTGGTATGTCGCAGGCATTAGGTATTGCTGAGACAGGCATGAAACAAGCGTTGGTGGATCGTTTCCTTGGCCGCCTGAAAAAAGTACTGAGAAGTCTTTTATCAGGAGGTAACAAGGCGCGCGCCATCAATGGTTGGGCCATGCCTGTCTTAGGATATTCCTTCGGCATACTGAGATGGACTCAGACAGAACTGGACACCCTGGATAGAAAAGTCCGTTCGTTGTTGACCGCAAACCGAATGCATCATCCGCGTTCGTCTGTAATGAGGTTGTATATCCCACGGAAATGTGGTGGTCGTGGATTTTTAAATATCAAGACGTTACATAACCGTGAGATATACAACCTTAGGGAATATTTCCTTCATGCGGACGTGGGTATGCATCGGGATGTGGTAACAATAGACAGCGGACTGACCCCTCTTTCTCTTGCCAAAGAGAACTGGCACAAACCAGCAATACTAACTACTAATGATCGCAAGGAGATATGGCAGGGCAAAGAGCTGCATGGACGATTCTATCGGACCTTACATGGGTCCGATGTAGATTTATTAGCATCAGTATCCTGGCTACGTTTTGGTGATCTTTTTGGAGAAACCGAAGGTTTTGTCTGTGCAATTACTGACGAAGTTGTTATGACGAATAACTATCGGAAGTATATTTTGAGAGATGGTACGGTTGACATATGTCGGGCATGCCACCGACCGGGTGAATCTCTCAGACATATAATTTCTGGTTGTCCTCGTCTTGCCAACGGTGAGTATTTGCATAGACACAACCAAGTGGCCAGGATTGTCCATCAGCAACTTGCCCTAAAATATAAACTTGTGGATGCAGAGGTACCGTATTACAGGTATGTGCCCGACCCAGTTCTCGAAAATGGTCATGGCACTTTGTATTGGGATCGGTCTATTATCACTGACAGGACTATTGTAGCCAATAAGCCTGATATAGTGGTAATAGATCGATCAGAGCGCCTCGCAATAATCGTTGATATTACCGTCCCACATGACGAAAATCTCGTGAAAGCAGAAAAAGAAAAACAAATAAAATATTTGGATTTGGCTCACGAGATTGTCGACATGTGGGATGTGGATTCAGCGGTTATTGTTCCGATAGTCATATCAGCACATGGTCTGATTGCCAAGAGCCTCGATCAACACCTAAAGAGGCTCGGGTTAGGTAGTTGGGTCAAGGGCCAGATGCAAAAGGCAGTTCTCTTAGACACTGCACGTATTGTGAGGAGGTTCCTGTCTCTGCAGCCCTAACCACCGGTAGCTTGGTCCCTGTACCCGATGCCGGTGGGACACTATTTTTTATATTTTTAAATATATTTTTTTATATAATGTATTTAAAAATTTAAATTAATATGTTTTAAAATTGTAAATAAAGGAAATAATAATAATAAGTTTTGGAATGAACGATTCAAGAGTATAGGTTTTGCGATCGAATTCTCTGTACGAGTCACGGAACGCATTGACTACCTGAAGCAGAAAATTTGTGCGTGGGCAAACCGTATACGGCGATACAAAAAGAGAGTGGGTAGATATATTCAGAATCGTTCGTTTCAAAAAGATGAGAGGTGTGTATATAGAAGATGGGAGCAACCCGATTCAAGTATGACTAATATGTGCCTACCTGATGCCGAAACCACAAGCACATTTTGGCGAGGTATTTGGTCGGCGCCTATTAGTCATACAGAGTGTGATTGGATGCGCGATGTCGGGCGGTCATGCGAGTCTATTGAGACCATGGCACCAGTCATAATAACAACTGTTGACATTGCTAGTGCAGCTCGTTCGTTGCCCAATTGGAAATCAACTGGGCCGGACGGGCTGCACAATTTTTGGCTCAAATGGTTCCATAGCTCGCATGATTGTTTGGCATCTTGCTTTCAATCATCACTTGAGTCCGGATCGCTCCCATCTTTCATGACTTCAGGTATTACACACCTCCTCTATAAATCCGGTAGTACCACGGACCCGAAAAATTATAGACCGATAACTTGTTTGCCTACGGTCTATAAGCTTCTCACATCTATTTTGAGAGTTAAATTATCATCTCATATAGAAAATAATTGTATTATGTCCAACTCTCAAAATGGATGTAGAAGCGGGTCACGTGGTACTAAAGAACTCCTTATTCTTGACATGGCCATTAATCAGCAGGTTCGTCGTAACCGGAGAAATCTGGCGACATGCTGGATTGATTACAAGAAAGCCTACGACTCCGTGCCACATACATGGCTGTTGAGGGTGCTAGAGTTGTATAAAGTTGATACAACTCTTTGCACCTTCTTGAAGGCATGTATGGGGCAATGGAGAACGGCTCTTGTTTATCCAGGATGTCGTCAGATTCTTGGGAACGGTGAACCTGTCAAGATTGAGAGGGGAATATTTCAGGGTGATAGCCTGAGTCCCTTATGGTTTTGTCTAGCACTGAATCCTCTCAGTACTTTACTGGAGGGTTCAGGGCTAGGCTATCAGTTTAGGAGAGGAGGTCAAGTTGTTTCCCACCTTCTATACATGGATGACTTGAAATTATTTGCCTGCACCAATTCCCACTTGATAGAGTTACTCAAGATAACTGAAACTTTTAGTAATTCTATCAAAATGGAATTTGGTGTAGACAAATGTGCAGTCATGCATGTAAAGAAGGGACGGATTGTGGAATCTGAAAGAGTACAACTTTCAGATTTCACAAAACTTAAATCCCGCAACTGAAACCTACAAATATCTTGGTATGTCGCAGGCTTTAGGTATTGCTGAGACAGACATGAAACAAGCGTTGATGGATCGTTTCTTTGGCCGCCTGAAAAAAGTACTGAGAAGTCTTTTATCAGGTAGTAATGGGGTGCGAGCCATCAATGGTTGGGCCATGCCTGTCTTAGGATATTCCTTCGGCATACTGAGATGGACTCAGACAGAACTTGACACCCTGGATAGAAAAGTCCGTTCGTTGTTGACTGCAAACCGGATGCATCATCCGCGTTCGTCTGTAATGAGGTTGTATATCCCACGGAAATGCGGCGGTCGTGGTTTTTTAAATATCAAGACGTTGCACAACCGTGAGATATACAACCTTAGGGAATATTTCCTCCATGCGGACGTGGGTATGCATCGGGATGTAGTAACAATAGACAGCGGACTGACCCCTCTTTCTCTTGCCAAAGAGAACTGGCACAAACCAGTAATACTAACTACCAATGACCGCAAGGAGATATGGCAGAGTAAAGAACTGCATGGACGATTTTATCGGGCCTTACATGGGCCCGATGTAGATTTACTAGCATCAGTATCCTGGCTACGTTTTGGTGATCTGTTTGGAGAAACCGAAGGTTTTGTCTGTGCAATTACTGACGAAGTTGTTATGACGAATAACTATCGGAAGTATATTTTGAGAGATGGTACGGTTGACATATGTCGGGCATGCCACCTACCGGGTGAATCTCTCAGACATATTATTTCTGGTTGTCCTCGTCTTGCCAACGGGGAGTATTTACATAGACACAACCAAGTGGCCAGGATTGTCCATCAGCAACTTGCACTAAAATATAAACTTGTTGATTCAGAGGTACCGTATTACAGGTATGTGCCCGACCCAGTTCTTGAAAATGGTCGTGTCACATTGAAGAAAATAAAACTTAACCTAATTGACACGCACTGACGTCGACGTGTCGCGGGGCGGGGTGTCCCGTGTCTGCATTATCGTGTCGTGTATTAGGTTAGGTACTATTTGATATCAATCGCAGGAAAGGCTTTGACACCATTGAACAAATATTACTACTTATATTTTCGTATACATACATATTGCGTATACGTCTATATCAATACATATAATAAAAGGGATATTTTTAAATGCACCTCTGTTTAATTTTTCTGCACACTAGGTAACTCCACTAATTTACTGAATGCAATCCAGAAAATTAAATGCTGTGCAAAAAAACTAATTGATAAACTAAACATGTCCTACTTAAAAAACTTAAATATTACTCAGAACGAGATGAACTTTTTAATCGAATTCACACCAAAAATGTGGTTCGTACATCGAATATATGATTTGTGAAACAGAAATACGAATTGCATATCAAAAATACTAACTTGCACTCTAAATAGTACTATCTTATAACAGAATAGGTTAGGTTACGTTAAACTTTTATTTTTTTTATCAATAAAATTTAATTTTGTAGAGGTGACTGATTAAATTGAGGTTTTACTTAGAATAAACGATGTTCCTAAAAGTAAATTAGGTGATAGATTTCCTTAAAAAAGTTTTAATATTTTTGTTGAACAATGGAATTTTTAGATATACTATTCTGATAATAGTTATTCGTTCAGTAAAACAGTTATGCAAATACCATTAAACAGTATAATGAATTTGGTTTATTTAGTGTGCATAATTAGTGTGCAAGTCAGTATTTTTGGTTTAACTTTGAAATATTTTGTTCGGAAAAAGGGAATAAACAGATATCGATTTAAATATGTACATGCCATAATAAAATCGTAAAAGGTCGCTGTCTGTACATGGAAGATAAATAAGAAAAAATATTATAGGGGGGGTTTATGAACGCAATAGAACCCAAAACTATGATTTTTAGAATTTTTGTCTGTTTGTCTGTATGTCTGTATGTCTGTATATCTGTTTGTCTGTACGGTTGTGCACGCTAATCTCAGTAACCGCTCAACCGATTGCAATGCGGTTTTTTTTATTGTGTTGAGGTTTGCTCCAGTTAACATTTAGCGTTTGTTTTATGTAAATCGGTTTAGAAATAAAAGAGTTATAACACTTTTAAGAATCAGATATTTTGAAAATTTTAATTGTAGGGGTTTCTTTGAATGTGAGTGAACCTAAACTGGCGTGTTGGCTTAAGTTTCAGACGCTGCTTGATGACTCTGATGAAGAAATACCTTTCCTTTCATACACCTTATGTGACGTAAACGAAGTTGCGGGCTCAGCTAGTTATTAATAGTATTATCTCTATGTTTGACACAGGCTTATAGCTAGCTTATAGTAGCATTTTGTCTCTCTTGTGGTTATCCTCCCGCGGGCTTATCCGGGACTCCTGAATTGGTCAGGATTAGTCAGATGGGAAAGCCCCATGTGGTTTAAAGGTCATAGCACACTATAACCACCCCGCTCCAACACCGCTCCCACCCAACACTGCCCTAAAAGAAGGCTACTGCTCGCAGTCTACGCGGCGACAGCTAGCACGCACCCAGCAGTCCACGCGGTGACAGCTAGCAGACGGCCAGCTGTCCACCCGCCGACCGCTCTCGCCTTTCGCAATAGACACAGTTCGCGATCGGTGCCGGTGCCTTAAACATTGCTCTTTAGATTTATTTTACATTGCCATCATCAATTAGCAGACAGCTCGCTTTCAGCGAGCTTACCGCCGTCAGCCTGCTCGGGAGTGGACGCCTCGCTGGGTGTGCGTTGGGTGGAAGCGGAGTCGTTAAAGTGGGCTTTAACGTTAAAGCCCACTTTAACGACTCCGCTTCCACCCGGCAAAAATAATATCATTCAAATATAGGCCTTAAACATTGCTCTTTAGATTTATTTTACATTGCCATCATCAATTAGCAGACAGCTCGCTTTCAGCGAGCTTACCGCCGTCAGACTGCTCGGGAGTGGACGCCTCGCTGGGTGTGCGTTGTAGACGAGCGGTCGGCGCGGTGCCCGCGCGCTTACTGCTAGCAGCCGCTGCACCGGCACCGATCGCGAACTGTGTCTATTGCGAAAGGCGTGAGCGGTCGGCGGGTGGACAGCTGGCCGTCTGCTAGCTGTCGCCGCGTGGACTGCTGGGTGCGTGCTAGCTGTCGCCGCGTAGACTGCGAGCAGTAGCCTTCTTTTAGGGCAGTGTTGGGTGGGAGCGGTGTTGGAGCGGGGTGGTTATAGTGTGCTATGACCTTTAGTCGGTAGACGTTCAAATGGCGTTCATGAGGATTTCAACACGAAAAAAAGGGTGTCGTCTCCACCTTGAGGCCTTGTTTCCTGCTCATAAAAGAAAGATTGCACAAACAATGTTTAAAATCATACATGAATATACACGGCATTGCTTAGTCCAAATAATTTTTAATAACAAAATCACAGATGATATAAATTATATTGAATAAAGGCACTTACTGTTCCACAACATTTATGTTATACTGTGGTGCCGTTGTTCCATTATGTGCAGCAAGTTGCGCCAAGTGCCATCAATCAACAGCATAAATAATAGCGCTACCTGGTCATCTATTGATTAAGGTGAACTAAAACCAATGCATTCATTGTTGTATTTCATCTGTAATGATAGAGACAGCAGCAGTTGTTTATACTTATTCATTTCCTATTGGTTTGGTCAAATACCGCTGAAAACACAGCAATTTTTTTTCCTTTCGTGGCTGAAAACCTGCTTTAGAGCCACGTTAGGGCGACAATTCTCGATCGTACGACTTGACAGCATAGATGAAGTTTTACTGATGAAATCCCATCATGCAGGACAAAAACATTAATAAGACTAGTAACTTCCCCTTAACTAGTTTGCACGCGGCACTACACCAATTTCTTATCAGTAGCTTTAATATCAATCATTATTGATACAGACGCTAAGTGGCTTCGCGACAATCATCAGGACGGTAGCCCCCGGCAACGTGCGTCAGTCCACGTCGTCATAGCACGCGTTTCAATACCGTACATTGAATTAGGAAGGTATCTGATCTAAAGATAAATTGAAGATGGGATGATTAAATATTACCTACTTAGTCACAGGTCTGTACAACAGTTACCACCAGTAGGGTAATGGGACCTTTTTAGCATCTCTCTATTTTTAAGCTATATTGCATAGCTTTTATCGCGGGTTTTGAGCGCGACCACCGAATCAAGAAATTCCGTAACGAAAATAAAACCTAAGGCTGGCTTCACAGCTATACGGGAGACCCGTGCGGGCTGTCAGTACGGGCGCCCGAAGCGGGAGTAGCCCGGATTGGTACGCTAGTACTGGTAAAATATAGTTAAACCTTGCCGGGGTTCACGAACCTACATCTCACATAGGTTTATTCGGTTTAAGTCAGATTCTGTTTAAGACAGATTCTGCTTACGATAGATTCTGTTGCCGACAGATTCGCTTTAAGACAGAAATACAGGTAAGTACAAAATATTATAGACTAGCTGACCCGCGCAACTTCGTTTGCGTCTCATGAGAGAGAGAGAGAGAGAGAGAGAGAGAGAGAGAGAGAGAGAGAGAGCTATTATTTTAATATCATGTTTCCCGTCATTTACCCCCGTTGCGTTTACTCCCGTCGCATCGCTACTATTCATTATTTTGGAAATAATTAACGTTACTGTGATCTAAAACGTCCCAAAAAAGGCGCGAGATAGCACCCAAACCCACTTAGGTGAGGCCATAGTGGTAGCCGTAGGTCTGTTGGAAGTTCTAGGTTGACTACCGAGGGCTTACCCGTGGCTTTCAACCGTAGACTGTTAAGCATGATACGTGTGGTTTTTAGTCTTTAAGAGTCCGGCATAGCATATATGTAGAAATTTCCTCAGTTTAAAAAAGTGTAACTGTGAGCGAACCTTAAAAGATAAATAAATAAATAGGTATTGTGTTTTAGAACTTTTTAACAGGAACAATTTGTAATAAATTATTTTTATGTAACTTCAACCATTTACGCAGAGGCGCAACGGATACTCTAATGTTTTCCGTTTTAGAAACATTTCTCAAAGCTGCACCGCTCCTATCAATCTTAGCATTATGTTATGTAGCCTTAAGCCATTCTCAATAAATGTACCTACTTACTATCGAACAGTTAAAGAGTTTTTGAAACCCTACCAGTAGTTTCAGTAAGGCTTGCCTTGGTATGATGTGATCATGGTCCCTTTGCAGCATGTGTCCTATCCAGCTACACTTCCGACGTTTGATCTGTTGGTCTCACTGCAGCGTTCCAATATTTGGTGATTTTCTCGGGCCCGTATATACCGAGGATCCGTTGGAGGCAGTGGTTGACGAAGACTTGTAGCTGGTAGCTGGGGCGAAATGTCTGTAGTGACCTTCCAAGTCTCGTATCCGTATAGCAGTTAGCAGTACAGTTTTAACGTTTAAGTATTTGTTTTGAGTTTCACTCTTCGAGTCCATTTTCGCGACTGCCTACGGGGCGCAGCTGTGTGAAGGTTGTTCTAGCCTTGGCGAGTCTCGAAATGATGTAGGGTACTCTTCTATCCCATCAGTTTCTGACACGACACTCCCGAGGTACGTGAATTAGTGCCTCCACCACATCTCCTGCGTCTGTCGATTCTATTTTCAGTCCAGCCATTCGCTGCCTCATCCTGCACGTTGTCCTGCAGACATGCATGACGGCGTGGCCTCGAAGATTTAAATGACGCCGATGACGTCATTTAAATCCTCCAGGATATCAGTATAGTCCCCATTCTATGCCGCGCCTCTTGTTCATTGCGATATCCAGCATTATATTTTCTATGGATGGTTGTTAACTATCCTGTTATCTTCATAACGATTCTCTAAGGTAGGTACAGTATGTATTTTCAAAAGAGTTTGTGAACTCTATGTTTAATTTCTTTTTCAGAATATTGATGACATTTAATTAATGTCATTTTATACTCGTACGTCGACTACATTGATACATGTTATAAAATTCTAACACGCCGGTGTTTGTATGTAAATTGTTTATACTGAGGAAAATTCTATACTGACGAATAGCTTTAATCATTAAGCTCTATTTTGATTAAGCAAACAGGGCAGATTCACATGCTACTTGATGAGTATGATTAATAAATACCTTTAATTTTATAGACCTTATGTGACGTAAACAAAGTTGCGAGGGTCAGCTAGTTAAAAGATAAAACAATAGGTTTCTTCTTACCTACTTTAAAACTATTTTTACAAATTTTATGTTAATAATAATAATAATAGACATTCTTTGAAATGTGCATTTATGGTATTGTTGTGACTTTTATGACACGTTTAAAGTACATAGGTATGGGATAGATGGCGCTCGCGGCTACGTCAGCGTGAAATTTTACTTCCCGCTTCCCATGGGAACGTACTCCCGGGATAAAAAGTAGCCTATATGTTATTTCAGACTATAATGTATCTCTGTACGAAATTTCAGCCCGATCCGTTTAGCCGTTTGAGCGTGAAAGAGTAACAAACATCCACACTCACAAACATTCGCATTTATAATATTAGTAAGAAGTAAGAAGTAAGATAATTATTTAACTATTTATTTAAAGAATTAAAAAAATCAAATGGAGATGAAAAAAATCAGCAATTCGACAAAACAAATGACGGTCGGATAAACAAACGACGATAGGCAAAACAAATGACGGTCGGATAAACAAATGACGATCGGCAAAACAAATGACGATCGAAAAAACATATGCAGATCAATAAAACAAAAGACAAACAAAAACATATACATCAAAACAGCAATATCCAGATTTGTTTTACCTGCACCAACTGAAATTATCACAACAATTTATTATCATTACCTAATATTATATCAAACTGGTGAAAGAAGTACATAGGTCATTCTTTTTCTTGAACGACGACGTTGGTCGGAGTTTACTGTGTGCAGCAACGCGGCGACGCCGAGCGACGCCCTAGCTCCTCCGGCACCAAGGCAACGCAAGTCTGTCTCTTTGACAATACGTGTCATGTGTATATAAACAGTCTTTTTATATTTGGTGTAAATATTTTCTTTAAAATCATGTACATATTAGGTGTAATTTAAATTCTGGGTAAGTTTCTCATTTTTATTTCTTTATGTTGCAAGACTGTAGTGATGGTGTTTTGAATGTAGCCCGTCAACCTTCCACGTCGCAGTATAACCTGGTTCGTTGCCCCAATTGTTCCCAAGCTCGTTATTTTAAGGGAGAACGTGGTTTGAAGGTACATTTTGGGAAAGTGCATAAGTCCCAAAATGTTCCTTCAAGTCAGTTATCACCTACAATATCCCTTTCAACTTCACAAACTCCTTTTTGGCAGACAATATCAAAATTCAAAAATTCAATTCCAGTGTTAAAAAGGATTCCCCGTGGTGCAAGACCTGCAGTGGCTCAAAATCTGGCCCACTGTATAGGTCTTGTAGTTCGGGAAAACTCAATCCATGCTTGGGAACAGTTGCTCACTTTCTCTTATAGGATTCTACATATTTCAAAAGATCAGGCTATTAAAAAAAGTTTAACTTCACAAATTAGAGATAATTGTAATTCGACTCATATTTTTGACCCAAAATTCACAGATTTCTGTAAAAATTCACTTTTTCACTATGTAGAATCAAAATTAAGAGAAGGTGATATAAGAGGCGCGTCCAGATTATTATTTAGTAGCGACGTGGTGGCGCCTTGCTCTCCAGAAACTCTCGCAGATCTGAAGAGCAAGCACCCTGCGCCAAAGGAGGACTTGTCCTTCCCCGATCCTCCAAATTTAGACACCGAATTTTTACATGTTACAGCCAAGGAAGTCTTGACAACTGTTGGCTCCTTCAGAAATGGTTCTGCAGGTGGCCTCGATGGTTTGACTCCTCAGCATCTAAAGGATCTCCTGAGCCCAGCTGCTGGGGAGCCTGGCGAGGCACTTTTGAAGGAGCTAACAGGTTTGGTAAATCTCATGTTGTCCGGCAATGTGGACGAAGGCATCATCGACATTCTGTATGGGGCCAATCTTTGCGCCTTGCGGAAGAAAGATGGTGGCATTCGTCCCATTGCCGTTGGTTGTACTTTTAGGCGTATGGTAGCCAAAATTTGCTGCCATTTTTACAAGGAACAAATGGCCAGCGAATTCCAACCCCTGCAGCTCGGCTTCGGGTCTAAAGGGGGTTGTGAGGCTGCCATACATGCCCTGTCGACTTACCTTGGCTGCGGTGAGGGAGAGGTCGTCCTTAAGGTTGACCTAAAGAATGCCTTCAATTCAGTAAACAGGGACACCTTGTTGACGCAGGCCAAATTAGAAACCCCCAAAATATTTAATTTTCTTTGGCAGTGCTACAGACACCCATCAAAATTATTGTACAAAGATAACATATTAGACTCTGCAGTTGGATGTCAACAAGGTGACCCTCTTGGGCCACTCATTTTCAGTTTATCCATACAACCCATAATTAGACAGCTAAATTCTAAATTAAATATTTGGTATCTGGATGACGGCACCTTAGGAGGGAACGTAGACACTGTTCTGAGCGATTTAGCTTTTATAAAAAACGAGTTCCAAAATATTGGTTTAGATCTAAATCCTTCAAAATGTGAAATTTTAATACATGATAATATTGATATAGTTTCGACTTTTTCTAAATTTAACGTTCTGGCTCCAAATTTAAAACTTTTACAAAAAAGTTCTCTCCTACTTCTAGGTTCACCCGTTCTTGAAGATGCCTATGATTCTTTTATTGAAGAGAAAATTCAAAATTTTTGTGCAGTTTCAAACCGACTGCTTCAAATTAATATTCATTCAGCTTACACAATTCTTCGGTACTGTCTTTTCGTCCCAAAATTAACACATACCCTTCGTTCAACTCAATTATTTAAACATTCGGCACTTTTGGAGAAAATGGACAAAATTATACAAAACACACTTTGTAAAATTTTAAACGCAGATTTGAATGACCGAGCGTGGCTTCAAGCGTCTTTACCAATACGCTTGGGTGGCCTCGGCGTTCGCAAAATTTCGGATGTAAGTTTACCAGCATTTTTGTCTTCAATCCATGGCACTGAAGAATTGACCAGGAAAATCTTGTTACCTACACTGGTTAATTCTGAGGTGCCAGGTAAGATTGAAGCCATTAATGCTTGGAAAATGAGTTGCCCAGATACTGTTTTGCCAACCTACCCATGCTCCCAGAGACAGTGGGATAGGCCGCTCTGCAACAGAGTCAGAACTCTTTTGCTGAACACATGCTCAAACGTTGCAGAGCGCGCTCGCCTATTGGCTGTGGGAGAGTGGGAATCAGGTGTCTGGCTTCAGGCTCTTCCGTCGCCCAATATAGGTACTATGTTGGACGACACTACTTTCAGAATTGCCGCCTGCCTTCGTTTGGGTGCTCCTTGCGTCTCTCCTCATCGATGTCACTGTGGAGAAGCAGTCGACACCCTTGGGCACCACGGGCTTTCGTGCAGCAGAAGCGCAGGTCGTATGTCACGTCATGCACACCTTAATGACATTCTCCGCCGCGCTCTTGCCACCGCCGGCGTTCCAGCTGTTCTTGAACCAAATGGTTTGGCGCGCGACGATGGCAAGAGACCGGATGGAATGTCATTAGTACCATGGAAGATGGGAAGACCTTTGGTGTGGGACGCAACTTGTGCCGACACCCTTGCGCCTTCTCATCTTCCTAACACGGCAGGCTGCGCTTGTGCTGCTGCTGCATCTGCCGAGACTCTCAAGCGGCGCAAATATAATAATTTAGTTGCAAATTATATATTTGAGCCGTTTGGAGTCGAGACACTGGGCGCGTGGGGCCCAAGTGCGCGTGTGTTATATAAAGATATAGCAAAGCGTTTGGTCGATGCTTCTCGTGACCATAAGGCTGGCCTCTTTCTCGCTCAGAGAATAAGCATTGCCATCCAACGTGGCAATGCGGCCAGTCTTATGGGAACATTACCAGTCGATTGCGATGGGGAGGAATTCTTTGACACCTAGACGAGGGTTGCGACAGTCTTGCACATTGTTTTGACTCCGCCTCCCCCCCCCCCTTTTTCTGTAAATATTTTTAATTTAATTGTTCAATGTATTTTATTGTTACTTGTAAATAAAGAATAATATATACACAAAAAAAAAAAAAAAAACAAAAGACTAGAAGCAATTTGATAAGATCAAAAAATACTCTCAGCCATATTTTGTAATGCGAAATTTGCTTGCACCCATTTTTTGTTATTTAGATGCTTGAACCATTCAAAAAAATAGGTGCAAGCAATTATCGACCTTATGAACATGCATGATATTTATTAAATTTTTACATATTCGTGATCAGTGATGTCTATAAACGTCTATAAGCACATTTTTAGAGAAGTGTCATTAAGGTCGAGAATTGCTTGCAACTATATTTTTGAATGACAATCGCATCTAGATTACAAAATATGACTGCGAGTAGTTTTTGACCTTATCAACTTGCTTATAGTCTTTTGTTTTATTGATCTGCATATATGTTTTATCGGTCTTCATTGATTTTTTCGATGTTCATTTGTTTTGCCGTTCTTCATTTGTTTTGTCGATCTTCATTTGTTTCGCCGATCTTCATTTATTTAGTCGATCTTCTTTTGTTTTAACGATCTTCTTTTGTTTTACTGAACTTCATTTATTTTGTTGATCTTCATTTATTTTGTCGATCTTATTTTGTAACTAGCTGGTGCCCGCAGCTTCGCCTGCGTGAAATTTTGTTCCTAGAAAATAACATATCTATGTGGGGCCCTTCTTACCCACCACACTACCAAGCCACACTACCGGTAGTGTCCCCCAAATTTCAGCCAGATCCGTTCAGCCGTTACAGCGTGAAAGAGTAACAAACATCCACCCTCGCAAACATTCGCATTTATAATAATACCTAGTTAGATAAATTTCTGATTAACAAATTCATAATGCATAATAATAATATGAGCTAAGTAAATTTATTTATTAAATAGGACATTTCTTAATTCAATGGCTAAACTACTACTTGACACAACTTCTCTTCTAAGCAATTGACATCGTAACTTAGTTCCTTCTTTAGGTAGTCCCAGCCTACGACGTTTGGACAAACCGAACTACTGTAGGCTTTGTCCTCCTAATACAGATGGTCCAACCAAGACCTGGTAACGTAATAACAATGTAAATTTCATCAGCTGAGCTTTCATGTTCATTGTAATGGCTCTTTGCAGTCCTGTCGAATGTAGTCTACGTAGAGGCCATTCCCGTATTTTACAAAGACTTAGAGTGAGTCTGTTTCCTGACAGAATGTAGTCGGCACACTCGGCACTATATGTAGAATAAAGTTCATGCCCGTCGTTTAGGGCTGCTGACAATTTTTGTCGTAAGAATTGAGCGTAGATGGTAACATGCGGTGTTATTTTATTGACCAGTGGATACTTCCGGAAGCGTGTTCTTTCATTTTTTTCTGGCTAGCCATCTTAGAATGTTCTTCTTCTTTTCACAAATAAAATACATTTGTCACACAAAATTTGAATAAATCAGCAATAATACTTCCATAAAGCATATTTGGTTAATATTATACCAAAATAGCGCTTTTTATTTAACTTTATTGCTATGTAGTAAAATCATCTGTTTGAAGTTTGAAATAAAACATAAATGAAAACGTCAATTGTATTGAACTTTCACAAATTATGTGTCAAAATTAGCGGCGTTTTCCCTGCAAGAAAACGCATATTAAAATACTTACCTAATTCGAAGCTTATATAATGAGATAGGCATATCCGTTACCCGTAGGCTTATCTTACTCATGTTTGATGACGTATTTCCGTCGACTCAGCAGGCAGGGGGCGCCACCTGTAAACTTATAAATGCAGATGGCGTCCATTTTGTCCTCATTGGCTTTTATTCAGCAGGCAGATTTAAAAGTAAGCTTCGAATTAGGTAAGTATTTTAATATGCGTTTTCTTTTAGGGAAAATGCCGCTATTAAAAGTACTTGACCGTAATTCGAAGCTTATATAATGAGAAATGTTTGTTTTCGCCTGATGAGTGACGGAAACGCCAATGTGATTCTAATTTATTTTTAGGAAAATAATATTACAGAATGTTGTATGTATGGTATCTAGATTTATAATCTTTACCACATTGAACAACTTAATATGTTATCTTAAATAGACTAAATAAGGAATCTTATATGTATAAGGAGTAGTAAGTTTCCTTCTATTGACAGGATTAAATAATTGCGTATTATTATTATATTTGATTGGTGGTAGTTGCTGACATTATTACCAACCCATCGTCAATTACTT